>JABSTQ010010445.1:0-565100 GCA_013358835.2 Ixodes persulcatus
GGATGCCAAAAGATTTTAGGGACAAATGGGACTCGTGCATTGTAGACGACAGGTGGCGTGTTTTAGTTTGGCGGCAGGTTAGACTGTTGACGAATTCCGCAATAATTTTGTAATATGCCTTGCCGCGATTCGGGAGACTTGACACGTAGTCCGGCACTTCATATCACCAACAGCCGAACCAAAACTCGATCAGGCAGCCAGCCTTGTTGATGAGTACGCGAGTGAACGACTAACATTCACGCTTAGGAGAAACATCGGCTCAAAGAGAGCTGCCCCTGTCGCTGATCAACAACCAAAAGCAAGTGTTTTGTCTCCCCAGCCACGAGAGACAAAGGAGGAGTGCCTGTGGCTTTAAGGGAGCTAAGGGAGGAGTGCCTGTACCTTCAAGCAGTCACAAAATATTAGAGAGATCAGGAGAAAACACAAATAACAAAAGAGAGTGTCCATGAAGCCGCTTTCAATCCCTGGCTCCACCAGGCGGAAAACTGGGTTGGAGGATTCTAAGAATGAAACATTCTGCGCTTCGGAAGTAGATAAGAGGAACGCCGTTGAACGAATTGGGAGCCAAAGTTAGGCCACAATAGGCACTCAAGTGGATTTGGGGGAGTCTGATCTAGGTCACTGCAGCCCAATAAAACAAGCAGGATCTAGTAGCTTTCTTGGCCAAAGGAGTGTCCGCGCCCACTTGAAAACGTGCTCGCGCCTTTTCATACCAGAGCCCCCCGAACCGACGATTTTCGAAAAGGGTCCATGGTGACCTATAACAAGCGTAGAAGTAAAAATCTTCCGCTGACAGAACCACTCTAGCTTCAGACAAAAGGTGCAAAATACCGATGACGTCACCAGCACTTTGCTAGCTTCAAGCTTAAATGGATGCTGAACCGAAATCTGGATTCCACAAAGCACGGCGGCAAAAGCGTGCAACGGGACGCTACAAACATCAAAACATCACTCATACAACGATATATCGAACGGATGACCGTATTTTTCAAAAAAGAAAGGAGGCGCATTTGACAGATGTTGTCACGTCATCTTTCTCCGAGAAGGAGAGGGAACGGCCTCGCGTCTTTTCCGCCTCGCCGCCTTGAGGGAGCAAAACGAAGAGAGAAGGAAACGAGATATCTTGACGTCACGCGCCTTGTCGGCCTCGTTCAACCTCGACCTTTTTTTTTTTTTTAAATGCGGCTGTCGATTCGAGATATTGCCTTGCGAGTAGTGTTGTATGAATTGTAGCATCCCGCCTACAGCTCCTGCATTGTTTTCTGAAATTCAAATTTCGGTTCACCGTGTAGTCAAAGACAACTTGAAAAAAAAAAAGTAAAGCCATTCCACTCTGTGATGTGGATGACCAGCGAGGCTGTTTAGCACACGGCACAGACGTGACACACAATTTTGAACAAAGGTACGAACACATTTATTGTCTTGATCGATGGTCATCGTGACGAAAGGTACGCACACACACGTGCCGCCCGCCGCCGCCGCTGATATTCTCGTTGCCGTTCCTGCCGTTGCTCTTCGTAGGCGCGTTGCTCTCCGGGAGTCCGGACTATAGCGGCCTCCCCAAAATGACGAGAGAAGTGAAATTGAAAATGAAGAACGGCATCTTGTCTTTCTGTTTTTTTGTTTTTTTTTAATATATATACATTCGCGTCGACTACCACCGCCGCCCGGAGGAGCCGGAGGAAACTAGACACGCGCGACGGGACCGCCACCCGACGGAAAATAGACAAACGCTACGGGACCGCCAGCCCGGGAGAGCGGAAGGAAAGGAAACTAGGCACTCAAGCAACTTAGAATGACGGCAAAGAAAGGGCGGTGCGAGCATAAAGTTTTTGGTCACGCACACGAAAATTGCTAAATTACCCACACTGCAAAGAGAATTACCCACGCGTTGCAAGCGCACGCTTTCCCGGTATAAAAGATTCGAAGTAAATAACCAAAATAAAGCGTTGATGAACGCGCGCGTCAGGTGCCGTTCGTTTTAGGCTTTTATTTTAGAATAGTTATTGTTGCAGACGCCGGCACGTGCGGCGCCTGGGTGCGCTGTGTGCGTAGTATTTTGGGTTACGCACACACAAAATCTACGGAAACCTAGCCATAAACAGCTTCGCTGTAAAAACACTTTCAGCCTTTCCACTCTGGTGAAGAAGGAAAACCAGCGAAGCTGTACTATGATGGGAATGAAATAATGGCCGGCCGCAAGTCGGCAAGCCAGAGTTGAAAGGCTCAAAAGGTTGCTGCCGTCGCTCATTGACGGCGGTAGCTGTCCAGAGTTCTATGTCATCATTTGTTAACTGACGAACACGATCCTGGAGAAACTAGCCCTTAACAGCTCCGCTGTAAAAAAAAAAAAAGCGGGCAGGAGGACACATAAAGGCGGGCGTACTTGGGGCTATTCATTTGGTATTTGTTGGCATTGGGAGACTGCGTTTTGCTCGTGCCTTGTTTCCTGTCCTGTGTTTGGTCGCTTGCCTCCAAGTCTGCTATTGGCTCAGCTTCACCCTGAAGTCTGACGATCCCCATTTCCGTAGATTGTTCCGGCGACAAATAGTTTCGACTGTTAAAAATCTATTTGAGATAAGAGTAAAAAATGTAAGTAAGAGAGTAGAAATAGTCTAGACGAAATGCATTTGCAAGATACCCAGATGCTACCAAAATTATTTGAAATATAGTATATTGATTAAAGCATTTAAGACAGGCACAAGTCTTTGTAAAATTCCGCACTGCCCACGGGGTTCGTGCGGGAGATTGAAAAATAGTTGGCACGGCATCTCACTCCGCGAGAACCCAGTGACCTTGGCGCGGCTTTACGTAGATGCGTAGCTGAATGTGCAGCAGCGTCGGGGTTCGAATCGAGAGGCATGACTGGCGCAATCTATCGTCGTGGGCACCTGGAGCGCCAGTCGAGACAGCCGCTGTTTCGGCGAACCCAGTATCTCCGGCGGCTACCCCCTTCCTCTGCGCCACGCAGCCAACGTGGACAGTCAACTCATCCTAGAGAAGTCTACGAGGTGTTGGGACAGCGCGATGGCCATCCGTTCTCTTGGCGGAGAATTTGACACTGTAGGCGCGCTGCCTAATGCAAGTGAGCGCAGTGGACTGTATTCGCTCTCCAGGACGAGCTGGTCTCGCGAAGCCTTCCTGCCTTTCCCCTTTAGCAGAGAAAACGCTGGAAAGACTCGCCTCCCCTCCAGCGTTCTAAAGTGGAAAGAGTGCTTTGTGGGAGGAGCTTGTCCGGGAAAGTCTGTAGTAAAGTATGCCCATTGTAATAACCTTCATTTGGACTCCTTGAGTCGCGGGTGGAGGGGCAAAAGGTAAACAAATTTTACCTGACGAGGCCCCACCACCCTGTACATTGCTGAGCAGCATACAGCAGTAAACGCAAAGAAAAGAATGGAGTCAATAACGTGTTCACAAAACAATATTCTTATACAAAAAACAGTAATAATAAAATTACACACATTTAAATAATAATATACATGATAAGGCACTTCATTGAAGCAAATAATAAATTGACAGTAATAAATTGCTAGGAATTTGTCGCTTACAAAAGACAGTATCGGTTACCAATGATAAATACAGAAAACAAAAAACTGATAATCATCCCCATAAATAGACAGGAAATGATTAAATAAACTGTCTCACAACACTATTCATAAAATGGCAGGAGATAACGTTTCACACTTTTCTTGAAGCTGAAAAATGAAGTAGAACTTTTTATTAACTCAATGATATCGGGGTGGCTGTTATGGCGTTGTCTTCGGGTACACTCTAAGAAAAAAGGTAGTCATAGGTGACTACCTTTGGGGTGGTAAAACGTTGTCCCAAAAATGACGAACCCACACGTAGTCAAAAAGCAGGTAGTCAAATTTGACCACCCCCTAAAGCAACATGGCTGCCGGTTAGCGAGGCTCGAATTCCCCGGTAAGGCCTAACGAAGAGCACGGCTTTTCGGCCGAGTGAGAGAATAGAGCGCATACGCCTATTCGACGTGTTTTAAGCGCCTTCAGACACTCTAAACATCCGTCCCCAGACACCGGTACCGTACCTATATCCTGTAAGGACGGCAGTGTGTGTGCCGGAATTGCCGCGATCGCCCCCGACGGCATCTCGCTAGATTGACTATTTTTACCACCGGCGGTGAACGCTCAAAAAAGAAATCGTGACACGAGGAATGGGCATGCTGACTTTATTGAACACAACGTATGCTTGTCGTGTGTGGCGATGAATCGCTGGGCGCCTTCGTCGTCACCGACGAGAGGCGTTCAACTCCGCACCAACGCTACCGCTATTTTCTTTCTTTTCTAGTTTGGGTTTACCTTTACCGGCGTGGTTATCCATTCGTGCGCGTCTGTGCCTGCACTTCGCACCTCTTCGACACAAAACGAGCATTTAGGTGGCTGAGTCGGCTGAGTGGCACAATTATTACGATTGTTATCGAACTGAGAAGCAGCGACGTAGGAAGACCAGTGAACCGCAGGCCAGCCAGGCCAGCTGTTTGTAAAGCAATAGCTACAGGACTGCTCGACACTTAGCTTATTGAAACAAGCGGCAGCTTGCGCCACCTAGGAAGTGTAGTAGTAACCGCTAGGTGGCACTAAAAGAAAATAGTTATGCGCGAACTCGTGCTATTCAACTACCTACTACACATACAACAACACACACACACCACCAAGATACCGAACACTACTACAGGCACATACATGTCAGCAGTACAACAAGGCACAAACAACTCCAACACAACACATCCGCGACTCTCTACTCTAGCTACCCCACCGACCCGAATCGTATATATGCCCTACCACATTCTGACAAGGATTATATATATATATATATATATATATATATATATATATATATATATATATATATATATATATATATATATATATATATATATATATATATATATATATATATATATATATATATATATATATATATATATATATATATATATATATATATATATATATATATATATATATATATATATATATATATATATATATATATATATATATATATATATATATATATATATATATATATATATATATATATATATATATATATATATATATATATATATATATATATATATATATATATATATATATATATATATATATATATATATATATATATATATATATATATATATATATATATATATATATATATATATATATATATATATATATATATATATATATATATATATATATATATATATATATATATATATATATATATATATATATATATATATATATATATATATATATATATATATATATATATATATATATATATATATATATATATATATATATATATATATATATATATATATATATATATATATATATATATATATATATAAAATAGCACAGCCGAGATTTTTTTTATGTGCTGCATTTGGAGAACATATATACCCCTATGTAATTATTTTAAATCTTTTATTTTTGTGATGACAACAAAAGGTTGGCACTTCCCAAGCATGGGGAGACTTCATATAAACAATGTGTTAAGCAACATTGCATTGGCATTACAACCAAAACTATACTGTTTATATATATAAAGTGGCTCTAATGGAGACAAAGTGTTCAGGTGGCAATTGTTTGTATTCTTTTATTTTCCAAACCTGCTATACAATTTTATATTGAAAATATTTTCCTTTAAAAAATAATTAAACGTTTTAAAACAACCGTGTAGGTACTTCTGAGTCATTGTTCAAATGGAAATCTGAAAAGAAGTATTTTTCCAGCACTGGTCTATCAAACTATAATAATTATAGTAATGATACTTTCTAAAGCCAGAAACAACCTTGCACCCTTCTTATTGGCTGCCACCTTTGAATATGAACCAATAAACTTACATGAAAACAGGAAACATTTAACCAAAAAACAATGTTATGTATGCATTACAAACATTAAATAATCAAAATATGAACACCAGTCATTTCACCATTCTAAAAAAAAATATCTGAAAATATGTATAACACAAAAAGGGATATGATTTGCACCAAGCAAGATACTGGGCTATAGAACCAAAGTTTCAACAATAAAAAAAATATGAGGGGGTACCCAAAAGTAACTGGAATGAATTTCAAGAGGCCAGGCGTTCGTAGTACCAGCATCCGCCTCTTGCAGCGCTAAGCAACATCCTTCCCAAGTCAGTTTGCCGACCGGTGTCGTCTGCAAAGGATCTAGCGGCATGTTGTGAATTTTTCCCCAAGCGCTTCAAAATTATTTTTCGTTTTTGCAATGTCCGACTTGAAGGACCTTACACATTCACAAAACGATTTCCTTTCAAGACTTTTCATATGAGCGAACAGAAAAAAGTCACACGGGGCGAGCGAGGTCCTGAGAATACGGGAGGTGGAGAAGCGGTGTCATGGCCATTTTTGCTAAAACAATTGTTGCACTGACAGGGCAGTGTGTGCTGGGGCATTGTTGTAATGGGACTATCATTCCCCCTTTCCCTCACATCGGGGTATTTCTGCCTTCCTGAGTTTCGCAAGTGTCGCAAAATTCCCAGGTAAAACACCTGATTAACAGATTCACCAACAGGAACAAACTCGGAGTGAACAATGCCCAAATGTTTCGATGTTTTCATCAGTTGAGAAGGTTGAGGGCTGCCCTGAACGAGGTTGGCCGTCGATCAATAATTCACTGGCCTTAAAGTGAGCCGAGAAAAGCACTCATAGACATGAGATTTCTTATTAGCATCTTCTTTGCAAGCTCTCTGAGACATTACAAGTTTCCGGCAGTTTTTCCTAAAACAATATTTCACGGCCGCATGCTGTTCCTTGATATCAGACGTTGCAAAAAAACAAAAAAACGATTTTGAAGCGCTTGGAAAAAAACATTTATAGCAGACAATGCCAGTCGGCAAACTAACTCGGAAGGGGTGCTGCTAAGCGCTGGTAGCTGAGGAAGCTGGTACTACAAACGGCCCGCCTTTCAGAAATTCATTCCGGTTACTTTTGCATCCACCCTGGTATGATTCACTGTGCCAGAAGCTTTCGATATATGCAATGTTTAAAAAAAAAAAAGATGGCAACCAGTCAAATAGGCTCAATAGACCTTATGCAAAATTGCTTGGTGATCTGACAACACTGAGAGCGTCGCCATTTTAATGTTGGCAAGCGTCGTCGGTACCAAAGCACAGTGGAGGCATCGGAGAGAGCCGTACGGGCAGTGTGCGATAGCACAGCAGCTGTGTTTTCCGCCTTCTGACCATGAAATGTGGACGAACAGTTTAAACAACCTACCGCGACTGTCTGATGAAACTCTAGGAGGCCTCTGCATGCTGGCAACAACCTCGTCAAAGCAGTGCAGCAAGTCCTACGCCTTCACTGCGGAAGCTTACACACTGCAGGTTGTCGCCAGCGTGTGCATAGGCCTCCGAAAGTTTCGTCAGACAGTTGCAGTAAGTTGTTTAAACTGTTTGTCCACGTTCCATGGTCGGAAGGCGAAAAACACAGCTGCTGCGCCATCGCACACTGCCTGTACGGTTGTTTCCAATGCATCCACCGTGCTTCAGTACCGACAACGCTTGCTAACATTAAAATACCGACGCTCTCAGTGTTGTCAGACTAACAAGCAATTTTGCATCAGGTTTATTGAGATGAGGCAATTTTCTCTGTAACATCAAGCAACATCGGCCAGAGTGTGTGCCCAAACAATGGCGGACTTCGATAATTGGTGCTGCAGCTACCACACTCCGTTCACCTCTAAGCTGAGACTGCGATGGAAGCTACGTCCTCGTTAGACCAGTTATATGTCTCTGTTTCGCCACGTCATCACGCTCCCGCCCATGCCCATACCCACGCTCAAAGAGCGGGGTCAGGTGATAAGAGCAGTGATGTGATTGGTCGTAGTCATTTTGGAGCAGCTATTGGAGCAGCCAAAAGTTCATTTTGTAGAAGCAAAAAGAGCTTTTGAAGCATAACCGCACACTTCATTTTCATTTATATCACTGCAAATGTGAGGAGGAGAGATGGCAAATATTAGGAGGAGAACAAACACTAGCTGTTTAGTTGCATGTGGAAGTACCAGACACGGTAACAAGACGGCTGAGGAAGGACAGCGCAAACTGCCGTGAATGATTATTTTAGGTACGTAATCCCACTGAACAAATATTAAAATACAATCATTTTGAGTACCTAGATTTATGTGTCCTTCAAGTTCTGGGGGGGGGGGGGGGGAGGTTGTAACAAAACTGCAATTCTTAAATCGGACAAAAAACAAAGCATAAAAATAGACCTACAAAAGAGTCCATATATACCCTCTTGCACTACGTCTCGATCTGGAGGAGTACCTTTCCCCTTAGCACGCGGGTGTGCTGCGGCGAAGAAAGACACGCAACATCGCAACGCCTAGTTCGCAATTGTTGCTTCACTGCAGTACACCAGTGTGCGGTGAGAAGCGCACTCAACAAAGCTAACTAACCCACCAGAGAAGATCACGAGACTTATTGCGAAACTTCCGAGTACTGTCAGTGCTTGGTGCGAAATCAAATCTAATAGTATGTTATTTGAGGCGATTATCGAAAGTCCTGAAAACCTGCACTAGCCTACCCTAAGGATCTGGTCCAGTAGCGAGGCCTGCAGCTGTTATATTTGGCGCAAATGGCACAGCAATCACATCACTGGGTGATAAAAGGGAGGTGGCTGATTGGTCCGGCAGGCACTGTAGTCTCAGCTTAAGGGTGAACAGAGTATAGATGGTGCACACTTTTGAAAAGGGTCTATTCAAGGGTAGCTGACAGGCTGTCGGTGGCTGCAATACAAATAGCAAAAGCGCATACTGCAATGTTCACTCGTCTCCTATCATTTTTATATAGCCTTTGTTCTTGCCATGGGCAACACTGGATCCCACCGCTGCCGGCATGTCGTGGTCGAGACAGGTTAACGACGACAACTGGTTTTTTGCATACAATACGTGGTCTTGTGGGCTGTTGGGCTAGTGGCATCGATTACATGATGGGCCTTGTCTGCTAACCTTCTTTTGCGTCTTTTTGCTGGTGCTTGCAGCATGAGGTGCTGTGCTCGGCCGTGGGCTCCGGTGTTGCAAACAGCAGTTCTGAATCACCATAAAAAGAAAAGAAAAAAAGAAGAAACAGGGTGACAAACCTGTAACAATGTAGCAAACAGAGATGTTTTACGCTGGCTTCACACGAAAAATCTTTTTGAACGTTTTGACATTGCAAGGCAAACACAATTTTGGAAGTTTCACGGTCTAAACCAACAAGCACGCCAAAGGATTGAAGATCCATTCCGCTGCCTGGCCATGATCTGACGAGCAGCTGAAATCTCGTTACATCTTGAAGTCGCAATAGCTCCAATTCCAGTCTCTCGAGTTCACGAGCAGCAATTGCTGAAATAACAACATGCTATTTTTGGTATGATCACCACCAAAAATACAATTATTCATGCTGTATAGACCCAAACTTTTGGAGTCATAACATGCAACAATGCCTATGCCTTACGTTGATGCACCTGGAACCATACATTACAAAACCAGAAAAATAAAACAATCAAATTTTGTTGTCAATTAACCTTCTGAACCTGCAGTGATTATGAAATTACACTACGAGCATATACAGATTAATTAAAAAAGTATGTTTAATATCTATCTTGAATGAACTGCTATGTTTTATTGTAAATATCCCATTCTTGCAAGCACATCAAACGCAATGATTGAAATGTGACAGAGGCATCTTGGGACATTTGGGATGTGAGTCACCTCACCATGGCCATTGCTAGCCTGGCTGCAAGCATGCCAGTTGACAGTGTCACCAAGTACTCTACCAGGAAAAATACATTTGTCTCTATTCATTTATGCCAGCGCACCAACAGAGCCAAATGTTGCCCTCCTAGTGGTGTAGACACCACGCATCTGAAAGAATGCATGAGGATCACACCGTCCATGCTGTACAGTAGTCATGCCGCACCAAGAAAGGGGGCTGCCGTTGGCACACCGAGATACCGGGTTTGCCTAGACAGTAGAGACAGCTGTCTCAACTTGTGCTCCAGCTGTCCGCAACCATAGATGGCAACAGTAATCTATTGTTGCCATCAATCGTCCCAATAAACAGATCTCACTAAGCGTTACACGCATGTGTGACGCCGCCATAACTTTAGTTCACAGGAGGCAGGCGGCAGTGCATAAGACGGCTCGTGTCGTCTCGTCACGTGCAAAGCTCCAGCGGGGTTCTCCCACATGCAAAAAGACTGAAGTTCCTATGATGCATTTCGGCAGCGGCGGCTTAACGAAATTGGCTGGTGAGATAGGTCTATTCAAAGAGAAAGACCCTGAGCCTGCTGCGCATCCAGTCGTTCTAACCACGCAAACCCTATTCGTGCCAAGGACATTGGATTTTTTTGAGTGAGATATTTTCATAGTAAAGCATTTGGTGTTATCATGTCACACCCTAGTGGTTGTCAACACTTATGAGCTATATAATTCTTCTTCCCTTTCAAAGAATTCTGTTACATCTGAAAGATAAGAGGTTGAAAACAGGGATGGAGAAGAAAATCACAAGAAAGGAGAGGTGAAGCAAAGTGACTGACCGAATCGTCCTGGGCGAGCCAACGCAGGACATCTGTCTGTGAGGAGTGCGGGCTGGGGTGGTGTGTTGCCCAACCTGGGGGGCCCTTGAAGGAAACCTAGCCCGGGCTTGGCTCAACTGCCAGGACCCCAGTTTCATCAGACACGGGGACACCTAGCACAGCCAGGCATGCAGGGGGTCTGAACCCATGCTGGGCTCGGGGCTCATGGTGATTGGTGACGCCACTCACCAAACACCCACAAGCGCACAAGTCTCCTGTGGCGACGCAACCCTGTAAAAAGGTATTCAGTACATGAAGTAGATACTGATCGAGCCAAGTGAGACATACACTTCAACTGAAAAAAAAATGAAGGCACAGCTCAGACATATGATGGATGCCCAAGTGCGGTTGTCTGTCACGTCCAATGTATTTTACATGCTCCAAGTGAACTAATAGTGATCATAGATTAACTCGCAGCTAAAAAGTAAAATGTGCCCAGAATACTGAAAGCTGAGCTAAAGTATGCACAGCTTTCTTAACCGAAATACCTAATAATGTTTTTGTTTCACTTGTCTTTCTCATTAAGTGTCACCTCTTTTTCAGCTACAAATGGAATGTGCTCATGTGAAACCTATAACTTCATGCTAATTCTGGGTCATTCCTTCTCTGCAGTGTGCTGGCTTGCTCAAAATGAAATCAGGTGGTCTTATCTCGGTCTCAAAAAAAAAAATTGTCAAGGCTAGTGCAGCCTTAGCAAAGCCTTTTCTTGAGGCTTCCTTAGATAGATCGACAGAGTTACTTTCGAACAAACGAGACAAAAAATAGATTATGGACAACAGAGTCAAGATTAGACATTCTACTGAAACGAATAGCCAAGTGAAATCACCACTTAGCTGAATGCTCAGGTGGTCGTAACCTGCCAACTCGATAGCCTCCAGCAAAAACTCTTTTCATTGCATCAGTTGGCAAAGTAAATGTGAAACACATGCACGATAAAGACAGGCATTGTACGATGGTTCCCACATCAAGCGTAGCTGGCATCCTACGACGCTGTGACATGGCACGTCCCGATGTCGCATTGTGGTGAGCTAGCTGACGCAAGCAGAAATTGCAACCGCATATTTTGGTGATTCCACAGCAGTGTCAGCTCTATGCAGTTTCAATGTTCTCATGTTCTGCGAAGTTCCTGCAAGCACCATGAGTGACAAGGAAGATGTTGTGATATCATCATCTATACTACAAACAAACAGAGCATTGCTACAACGACAATGATGCCAAGAAGCGGTGCTAAAATGCTGAAAGGTAGTGCATGTTTTGGTTTTGCTGCATATTTGGTTTGGCTTCAAAGTTCAGAAGGTGAAGAGGAATTGCAACGGCCAGGGTCCTCTGGGGTAACAACCGCTACGATGTCACGTAAGCAGTGTGGAAGGTGTTAGCTGTGCCGGGGCTCACGTTTCGTAATGACGCACTGTGCCTGTTGTCAGGCGCCCGCCACTATATACCTCGAACAGTGTGAGAAAGATGTGGGTAGGTAAGCAGTGAGAGCCAGTCAAGCAGCACCAAAACAGGACCTGGAAGGGTACATGGGCTCATCCTGCTTTAACGCCAGAGAGGCTTGAGCCAAGCTGTGCTTTGAGTGGAGCCTGAGCAGAATGCACAAGGGGAACCAGACAGGCCTTCCTTAATGTCAGTCACAAAAAGGTGCCTACCGCACACTATTGCGTATATAGGAGGTAGAAGTTGAGACGCAGTCTTTCCTCGAAATAAGCTTCAGTCACTTTCCATGATCCCAAGTGGTGCTTGGGGTCTCGTGAAATGACAGCCCCGCCGTGTACAACGACAAATGCCAAAAACAGCACCAAAAATACAAGAACGCACGAGGGAGGTTTATTTTCGTCGTTCACATTTTCTGCATTGTATAGGGAAGCAACGCACCCTTGTGGTGATTGCTGGCAACCGGCAATTGAGCAGGCATTATCAGTATACTATGCTATGCTCCATGACACCTATCCAGGCAGGTCAGTCATGAAGAGCTTGGCAAACACTATCCTCTGGTACCCCGGTGTTGACAAATACATTTAAGACCATGTAAGAAGGTGCAAGACATGTGCCCAGTCTTGTTAAATGCCTCTGGTGTAGGTTCGGGTCCGCTGGTCAGATACCAAGCAATGCCGAACACGGCTCATATTATGCCATACTGCTGGAGAGTTACGTAATACTGATCGTGGTCCACTCAGACACAAAGCAGATAGAAGCATCGGCCAATATCACAGTGGAGGAGATGCCAGCTCCTCCGCGTACGGGCAGCCGTCGATGAAGCTTTGTGGCACGAGCGTGCTCGTGCACGCTGGTTCTTCGCCGTAGGGTCTCGAGCAAGGAGGCCAATGAAGACAGCGGCCGTCTTGTAAACGGCACCTTCTTGGAAGGCCGGAGCTGGGCGGCCATCTTGCGCGCTGACTATATTCCATTCATCCCTAAGCTGAGACTGCGGTGGAAGCTACGTGCTCAATGGACCAGTCATACATCCCTCTTTCGTTACGTGATCACGCTCCCGCTCATACCCACTTGCCGAGGACTGGGTCAGGTGATGAAAGGAGGGCGACTGATTTGTTCGGCAAGCACATAGTTCCCACTGCCGTCTCAGCTTAGGGGTGAACGGGGTATAGGGCAGCACGTCTCAATGCAATGAAATTTCGTAAAGTCCAAAACCGGGTACAGCAGAGCGACCGGCCAAGGGGAAAAGATCAGGAGGTTAGAAAGGCCACGTCTCAATGCAATGAAATTTCGTACAGTCCAAAACCGGGTACAGTAGAGCGACCGGCCAAGGGGAAAAGATCAGAAGGTTTGAAAGGCCACGTCTTGCAGGGCAGACTGGTAAAGTGAACGATTGCGAGCATTGGAACACTGTGAAGAACCTCAGGAGCTTATTTACAGTCCTGAAAGAACTGAAAGAACACAAGCATGGGAACACTGCAAGAACCTCAGAAGCTTATATGCTGCCCTGAAAAAAACTAAACAAGCATGAGCGCAAGAACGTCGTGAAAAACCGCACGGGGCTCTTTTTCTGCCCAGGAAAGAGTTAAACAGTCGAAAGAACGGGATGGGCAGACGCATCAAAATATAGTAGCGATTGACGCACCAAAATGTAGTAAAAAAAAAAAAAAAAAAAAAAAAAAAAAAAAAAAAAAAAAAAAAAAAAAAAAAAAAAAAAAAAAAAAAAAAAAAAAAAAAAAAAAAAAAAAAAAAAAAAAAAAAAAAAAAAAAAAAAAAAAAAAAAAAAAAAAAAAAAAAAAAAAAAAAAAAAAAAAAAAAAAAAAAAAAAAAAAAAAAAAAAAAAAAAAAAAAAAAAAAAAAAAAAAAAAAAAAAAAAAAAAAAAAAAAAAAAAAAAAAAAAAAAAAAAAAAAAAAAAAAAAAAAAAAAAAAAAAAAAAAAAAAAAAAAAAAAAAAAAAAAAAAAAAAAAAAAAAAAAAAAAAAAAAAAAAAAAAAAAAAAAAAAAAAAAAAAAAAAAAAAAAAAAAAAAAAAAAAAAAAAAAAAAAAAAAAAAAAAAAAAAAAAAAAAAAAAAAAAAAAAAAAAAAAAAAAAAAAAAAAAAAAAAAAAAAAAAAAAAAAAAAAAAAAAAAAAAAAAAAAAAAAAAAAAAAAAAAAAAAAAAAAAAAAAAAAAAAAAAAAAAAAAAAAAAAAAAAAAAAAAAAAAAAAAAAAAAAAAAAAAAAAAAAAAAAAAAAAAAAAAAAAAAAAAAAAAAAAAAAAAAAAAAAAAAAAAAAAAAAAAAAAAAAAAAAAAAAAAAAAAAAAAAAAAAAAAAAAAAAAAAAAAAAAAAAAAAAAAAAAAAAAAAAAAAAAAAAAAAAAAAAAAAAAAAAAAAAAAAAAAAAAAAAAAAAAAAAAAAAAAAAAAAAAAAAAAAAAAAAAAAAAAAAAAAAAAAAAAAAAAAAAAAAAAAAAAAAAAAAAAAAAAAAAAAAAAAAAAAAAAAAAAAAAAAAAAAAAAAAAAAAAAAAAAAAAAAAAAAAAAAAAAAAAAAAAAAAAAAAAAAAAAAAAAAAAAAAAAAAAAAAAAGTAGGCCCATCGAGGATCGAACCCGCGTCCACTTGCGTAGGAAGCGGACACCTTAACCCCTATGCTACGCCGCCGCTTCGGAAACTTGTAACCATTCGTTTTATACGAGTTTCGCGTAGTGCGAGCGGCAATTTCCGGTCGAGGTGCACGACGTGTGCGTATCGCTTTACTCATCTAGTAAAAGCCAATTACTACAATGCCACTGAACTGAAACCCGCTACTTCACGCGCTACGTACGTACAGCCGGGAGATCACAACCACGACGGGTGCAGCTCAGAAATCCAACCACTCCGAGATTGAGGAAAACAGTACGGGCGGACACAGTCACATACCTATGAGCATGTTTACCCTGTCGATCCTCGGTCTCAGTGTTCAATGGTTCAATACGATCAGATATGCAACTAGTCATTTTGTTTCACACTCTTGCGACCGAGTAAGACCGAGAGAGACCAGACCGGTTTTTAAGCCTTTTGCGACTTCTTAGGACCGGATGCGCTAGAGCGGAGCTGGTCCTGAGAGATCGCAAGGGGCTTAAAAACCGGTCTGGTCTCTCTCTCGGTCTTACTCGGTCGCAAGAGTGTGAACGGGCGTTAAATGCGGCAAAAACAATATCCTTACCTCATTTCGGCAAACACTCACGAGTCACGACAGACCAAACGGGTCGTTCGTTGTTGTTGATGCCAAGCCAGGCCCAGCTGTTGAGAACCAGTGTTGCTGCTCGCGCCGACAAAATTTGTATTCCACCAATTTACGCGAATTACCCAACAGATGTGAACTTGGCGGATCCTAAAGGATCACGAAAGCTAAGGAAGAACATAATTTATAGTCTTTAAGTAGTTATCTAAGTTACTAATATCATTTACGACTGCCTGCACGTGAACATCAGATTCGAAAGTGACCACCACGCCGTCGTCACCTGAAGAGAGGTGGTCATTTCACAGCGGCTGAAGGTCGTCACTTCGCCCAAAGGCTGGTCACTCGCCCTTTGGGGTAGTCAAAGCCTCCAAACTGCCATTTTGACTACCCAGGGTAGTCATTTTTTCTTAGAGTGTAGTAGGTCTCACTAAATGTATTTTCATCTCTGTTGTAGTCACTATCAGTATAATTAAGTATAACTCAGTATAACCCAGGTTCTCAATACAACCAACTGCTTTCTTTTGTAGACCAAGTATCCTAGTCAAATTAGATATGTAGTAGTTCCCCAGACCAATAAACGCCGGTAACAAAATGTCGCCGTAGCACAGTCAGCGCCACGAGCGCGTGCAGGGACACGCTCTTTCACGTGCTTCGGAACAAAAAATAAGATAAGCGCTCGAAACAAAATGGCCAGATGTCATCACCCCAAGCAAAGCGCACATGAAGGCACCCTAGTGACAGGTAAAGGACAGACACAACTTCGCTATGCAACAAATCGCTTTAGGCCACAAGTATACTAGTAGCCCCTTCTCTTGGCAATAGCACGCGCTCGCCGGACGGATTCTTGTGCCGCTGGTAAATCTGGGCCGACTTGCTAGAACAGCGTCTCAGCTGAGACTGGGTGAAAGAAAGCACTGCAAAGGCTGAGGCGCGCGAGCGTCTTGAGACGCAGTTTGAGTCCCGCTCAGCTCGTGCGCTGGCTTTGGCAGTGCTTTCTTTCACCCAGTCTCAGCTGAGACGCTGCTTCTAGCAAGCCGGCCCTGGCGCTCGCCGAGCGGCCGCGTTTTCAGACCACGCTATTCGTAGCGGGAGCTCGCGCTGCCACTTCGATGCATGTTCTGAAGCGCGCGCCCGGAGCAGTAGAGGGCCTCTGAAAACGCTCAACCGATCCGCGGGAAATTGGCGGAGCGCGTCGAGCGAGCCGCATAAGTTCTCTGCGCTGCCTTTCTGCGCTGCCTTTTTCGGAGGAGTTTAATCTGAAGTCATTCGCAACATTTCAGTTTCAATATTGTGTTGGCGATATTGTGGCAGTCACGAAAGTGACTGTGCCAGTGCCACTTCGCAATAGAAAGTTCCGTGGATATCTCAGGGATGCGGTGCTGTTACAAGCGCCGTTACGAGCATCGAAGGTAGGCGATGCGATACAAGGCGGTGCCGTCGCTCAACCACGAAGACGAGTCCGAGTGCGAAACAAGCGCTCGCTATTGCCAGGGAAAGGGCCGACAGGTTAAAGCATAGCTTAGCAAGCCCACGGCAACGAGTAAAACAATACGCACTCCGGAGTGCACTTCGGACGGAAATGGCTATACGCACTCCGCTAATCTCGTAGGAAACGAATGGTCACAGCGAGTTTTCTAAGCGATGGCATAAAGTAGGGGTTAAGACGTCCGCTTTGTACACAAGTGGACGGGGTTCGATCCGCGGTGGGCCTACTTTTTTTCCCTTTTTTTTTTCTCGAACATTTTGTTTTGTTGAGGCATTTTCACAATATTTACGACATTTCTTTTTGCGATGAACACTAAGAAAACCGAATGTTGTCGCCGAAACTTCGCAGAACTAAATGGTATGGTACTCCCTTTCCGGAGGTGCGATCGGGGACAGCGGGGCTTGTGTTGCCGGCTGGACGCCGCGAAGCGGCGTGTACTGGTTAAGTTTTGTAATTAGCAGCCGATACTGTCGCCGCGAAGCGGCGACAGTATCGGCTGCTCCACGGCAACAGTGGAACACTTCGTTCTGAACAAAGAAAAGAGTTGTGCTTACCGGACGTTTCAACTTTCCGTAGCCCTCTCGCTGTCAGCCAACGGTCACTGACTAGACGCGGCGTCTCCCAGACACCGTTCGACACTCTTGAACAAAGTACTAGTAAGAAACACCCATAACTGAGGTTGTTAAAAGTAAAAAATAAGCGCGAACGTCGGAGCAACTACCGACAACGTACCGCCGGTTTCGTCCGAACGCAAAGCTATGGACTCTCGTCAAAAAGACTTGAGCGGGGAGATTTTGGACGGTAGCTAGCGCCGCCTGCCCCATGCACCCTGTTTCGGTTTCGGTTTTAAAAACAGAAAAAGATACAATCACTTTATCGGATGCAAATAATACTTAAAACCACTAAAATCATCGGAACCTTAATTTGAAAGGTAGATTGGAGATTCTGCTGTCTCTCGTTTTATTACAAAATTGGTCTTTTTTTTTTTCACATGATTCCGTATTTTTGAGTTTAATCATTTTTGCACGTGATTAAATATAAGATCGGCGACTTGAATTCAGAGTATGATTGAAGTTGTTTGTGTGCCTAAATTTTATCACTTTAGCTGCTGATATTTGACGCACATTTTACGCGATATCGAAATAAAAGGGCACGGCGAGATTGGTGCGTATTCCACCCATCGTAGATAACACGCCAGCTCGTTGTCCTTTTTGGGCATTGCACGGCGATCCGGTACGCGAACAGTTAGAAAGCAGTCTGCCAGTGCCGTAGCCAGGAAATGTTTTAGGGAATCGCACAAACACAATTTTGGTTACTATTTTTCTGTTCCTCAGATGACGAAAATTCAACCTGTTTGATTTCGTTCGTCCGAACTTTAAAGAGGGGAACTTTAATGTGGAAAAACGAAAGCACGCAATCATAAAATATAATATTGGGCTTTGAACAAAGAAGTCCACACAGGCTCACAAAATATTCTGGTGCGTTCACTTCTCTGCGGAACACTCGGGTATCCAATGACTAAAAACTACGTAAGAGTGCCAAAGAATAGCGAAGTTTAGAATACGATTACACATAAAAACTGCAATGCGCACCGACCGGGACAACGAGCAAGTGAAACGTCACGTTCATTGTTCCTGCGCACATTTTTCAGAAATGATCGTGCTATGGTCATGTTTCGGGTTCTTTCCGTTCTTCGTTGTCGTTTTACGAGAAAGTGGCAGAGAAAAGTACCAGTTTCTATCGTTTTGTGGGGTCTAAACATTTAGTGGAAGCCGCCGTCGGTCGATAGAAAGAAGCGAGAGGACCCTTTCGGGGCTGTCTTGGATGTTCCCGTGAATGTTCGGAAGCGCAACCCCTATGCTCCGTTCACCCTTAGCTGATACTAGAAGCTCCGTCTTCAGTGCGAGCTTTCTGCCCTTGGTGACACTAGTCTGAAAGCGCAGGCGCCCGCAAACAAAGCACAGTTGCAGCCAGCGAGATCGCGCAGAAGGCGAAGCTTCTGGTCTGAGCTTAGAACGGAGTAGCAAGCGCTCCTGGGACGTTGAAGCTCTCAGGTATGGCTTCCGTCTTCGGAGTCTCGAGAACGAACGTTTCGCCTCAGCGGTGCTAACGGGCATGGTGGCCAGGATTTGCAGCAGGCGGTTTACATTGGAATACAAGACCTGGGGACCAAGGCAAGTTGTCTCTACCGCTGAGACGCGCTAAGCGGTGCGGTCCCTTCACATCTGTGTCCAAACCAGGACTTCCTCATACAGTTTGTTTAATGAAACGAATGCTCCGCAAAGGCTGGTGATTTGCCCAAAACCGAGGATTGCGACATTGAAACCGACGTCGTTGGCCATGACATCGCTCTCGCTTAGGGCGGACGATGCTGCCTGACGGGCATGGGTAGGGTGACCATATCCCTCAAGGTAGAAAACGGGACATCCCAGCGGCGAGGGGGGGGGGGGGGGGGGGGGGGGGGATTGTACTAAAGATTGAGATTGGAAGAAAAAATTTAATGAAATAACTGCTGTTATTTAAAAACGTCACCATATTGCACTACATTTTTCTCTCAGGGTAAATAACCCCCGCCTACGTTCACGCCGCTTCTCGGGGACAGTATGCGGCTGCTCATTACAAAGCTATTAACCCACTTGGCCCCACCGTACACGCCTCTTCACTGCGTCCAGCCGGCAACCCAAGCTAACCCAAGCGTCCGGAAAGGGAGTCCCATACCTTTAGTTCAGCGAATTTCGTCGACAACATTCGTCTTTTTTTTTTTTTCAGTGTTGATTGTAAAAAAGAATAGAAAATATCGCCAAATGCATGACAAAAAGAAAAACGCTTTAACAAAAAAAAAATGCTTGAGAAAAAAAAAAGCGCTCTCTGTGGCTTAAACCTGAGTCCGCTGCGTATGAAGCAGGCACCTTTCCGAAGCTACGATACTTTTTTTTCTTTATTGCAAACTGAAACTCGTTGTAACCATTTCCGGTTGAGGTGCACGGGCTCGTGCGTATAGCTTAACTCATATTTTAAAGTACCTACGGTTATTTTTGTAAAATATACTTGTAACGAGAACGCATAGTTTCGGTTTGCTTCAACTCGCTTGGTGCCGATTTCGAAACTATGCACACCTGCGAAAACGGGACATGATTCTTTATTGGGACAAAAAGACGGGACGGCAGAAGCGGACCTCAAAAACGGGACTGTCCCGGCCAAAACGGGACGTCTGGTCACCCTATGAATGTGCCGACTCTGTTGGATACGTTGATGACACGCTTGAAGTTGTAGGTCAATAATTATTCTTGAAAAAAGCGTCAAGCGACAGCTTTGGATTGATCTAATTTTTGAGAGTCTATATTCGTAAAGGAACTTTCACGACTCACGTGTTGAACGCAAGATTATAAACATCACCCCCTGCCAGCGATGAACCACTGTTCTCGTTGAGTCCTGTTTAGACGACGTCTGAATACTAGTGTTTCGGTCGCTGAACCACCAGCAGACTACGTTCTCGCACTCGAGGCTACGAGTGGGTAGCTTTCGGGGCTCGTCTACGTCGAAGTAATATTAACGTGCCGGGGATCGTGCGGGGCATAGGGGGATGATTCTGGGAAGAGGGAAGTCCCCCGCGTACAGTTGCGACTACAGGTCCTCGCGGGCTGGAGTCGTGGACCGGTGGGAGCATTGTGCCGACGATCTTAATTTTATTAGTATTGGTGACAGCCTGCCTCAGCGAGTAGGGAACTAAAACGCCAGGGCACGACCTGAACAAAGGCCTCGTAGATTCAGTACCAGGTATTTTTGTCCCACTTCACTAAAGCAGTAGGTTGCAGTTACTGGGACCTGCTCCTGCTGATTAATGGTATTTTTCTGCGAGTTTGAAAAATAATGTGCCGCGAAATTCTGTCAGAAAGACGGGCAAAACAGTTGAAAACGAAAAGAGGCTAGCCTAGACTAAGTCTCCTGCATAAATGTCTTCTTTGCAGATGACTGCACATAATTTTAGTCGAATTTTCATGACAGTGTTCAGTTGCATGAATTTAAAAAAAATTTCATTTCTCTTTCAGGTTCAAGGTGTCCAATCCACATGCAAGATTTTCAAATACTTTGTGGGGGCTTGATTCATACTCTCCTGTGTGGGACATTTTAGGAGGAAAATGTTGTGTAGCAAAGAAAACACCAGTGACACATGATAGGTTGCCATTATTAGAACAAGTTTTATTTTCTGGAAGAATAATCCATGCCTGTCAGTGTTTAATTGCTGCTTCACCGAATAAAGTTTGTTTCGTTGCATGTTCTCAAGCGTTTCCAGGAATGTACCGTATATTCCGGGCTATACTTTTAAAGGTTGAAATTTTTGGCTGTGCGGACTATGCGGGATTTTTGTTTTTCAATATCGTTAATTATGGCGAGACGAGACGGATTTTGTGAAGAAAAGAGTATGTTAATGATGATTTATGTATATTATAGGTTTTCTTGTGATCTAAGAAAGCAGACATTTCTCAAGGTGTGCCGTCTATGGTGCGGACAATCTAAGCAAACTCTTTTATATTCTACCCCAAATTTGCCCCTGCAGTCTATAGTCTGGAAATTATGGTACATCAGAATAATGCAACGCTTTCAGAAATGTTTTGTTGACAGTGAAAAAGATTTTTATTAATTTTTGTCACAACCACGAGTATAGGTAAACACACAACTTTGCGACAATATAAAAATTCTTCCCATGCTCTTAACACGCTGACATTGGCGCAGACTCGAAGTATGGCTGGCAGGGCACTTGCAGATAATGTACACATCTCGTGAAGCAAGGACTGTCAAAGAAATTGTAGGGCCGAGAACCCAGACTATTTCAGGGATCTTGCACGGCAGATCAGCTGTTCATGATATTCCAAATCTCACGAAAGATATCTCCCAGTTCGTGAGAAAGCAGTCATCACCCAAGTTTATATATCTCTAGCCAAGCTATACTGTATCTTGGAGTACAGACTGAACCAAAACATGTAACTCGAAGACAGAAGAGACTACAGAAGTTGCCAATCAACTAACGATACTTTTAACTGGCTAAGAACCGGGCACATATAGAGAATGCAAAATAGACGAGGAAAGGTCACCTGTATCTTCGAGTGAGGGAGTGAAAATTAAATTAAATTAACTAAGAATCTTTCACGAGCAATTACAGGGTTGGTAGGTTCCCTGCAATTAGTCTTTATTCAACACCTCAGCTGGCATCTCGTCTAGTAACTTGTAGCAGGATGAGCTTCAGCGTCGTCCTTGCAGGTGTTCACGAAGTGCACGCTACAGATCCTCGGTGACGTTGACGGAATCAAAACTGAACCGCCCCCACTGAAAAATAAATCAATAATATAAGATTTCTGGTGTGATTAGCGGAAAATCGACACGAAATAATACAAACTATTATTGTTCCTAACAAATAAAAACGTAATCAGGCTTTTTCTTTTAAGTAGGGGGGCTGGTTGAGGCGTTTGGATGTGCATTCCTTGTGTGTGTTGTTTGGGAGGGGGGATGCATGTGTATATTATAGGGTCGTACATGATGGCTATAAACAGCAAATAAACGGGAACACACACGGCAGGACAAAGCTGTACTCGCAACCCCTAAAAGCCCCTCCTCTAGCTAGAAGTATGCTGACAAAGTAAGAACGGCAGGGCGTCTTTTCTGAAGGGTCCACCTCCAGCACGTCTTCGTTACCTTTCGCTTCGATTTGGCTGTACGTGCACGGTCGAGGCTCGCGAGATCGAAGCCCTATCGAAGGTTGGAGGCTAGTGCTGAGGGCGGGGGAACTGAAGCTCGTCCCGGCCGTTCTCATGCTGTCGGTGAGTATAGTGGAAATACTCATGCCAAAGGGATCCAACATTACGACCGAGGCCCCGTCAAACACCTCGAGGGAAGGGACAGACGCGCACGAAAATCAAGTATTCCGTCACGCAGGCACTGCCAACGGACTTTCACGCGTTCGGTAGTCATGCTGTTATTGTTCTGACACCAATTCCATTTCGTTTTTCAGGCGTATTTAGCAAAACTGACCTTCCGACGAACGAGAAACTTACCTTTGTTGGAGCACTGCCGTGGTTCAGTCTTGGCGCCGTTTGAGTCTCGTACGGCTTTTCAGGGAAGCGGTAGCATTTTAAGGACTGACTACAACAATATCGGAGGTTGTTACTGCGATCAACAACGAAATATTGGTGCTAGCCGGGCTTTTATATCTTCTTTATCGCAATTAATACTACTGACTAGCGTACCCGACCGCCTACGGCGGAGAAGCGAGGCGAAAAACAACGAGCCACTCGGATTGTGGCGTCCCGCCAGGGGCTGGAATGGCGCTGTAGTCAGCGGCGAAACTTGAGCGCTTCGGTCCTATAGCGGGTCGTTCCTCACCATCCCATCGGATTTTGATTCGTTTTGCGGCGACAACACCTTGAGCCTGCAGGCCCTCCACAATTTCTTTCTTGGAGCTGTCTGCCAGATCATCTTCCGATATCACACTGCGAACGGTGTTGAGCGTGTGGTGAGGGGAAACAGTCACCTTGAGGTCATGGATAGTTTGAATATTCAGCAGAACTGTGGTCTGGAGCTTTTGGAACACATCCACAAGAAGGTCACCTGAAAAGAGCTTCTTAGCTTCATATTTCGTTCCTACTATGCTTTGGAGAACCTTAGCAAAAATGAAGCGAGATACCTTGGACAGTGGTTTAGCAGTGTCCTCAAAGTGCAGTACAAAAACCTGATAAAATAGTCGTTAGAATTGCAGTTGTCTTTGTTCAGAAACGTTGAAAGGGCTTCGGTGCGGACTCTTTTATGAGTCCGATCAGGTTGTTTCAGCTCGGAACCCATAAGAGGGGAATGGTGTTTGGTAACTGTGGTGCACCGCCCATCACCGAGCCCAACAAGGGGGTAGGTCGCACCCCATAACAAATATGGCTTTGCATGGGTATGCTACACTGCCAGTGCTACCCAGTAACTATAAAACCAAGAGTTGGTCTGGATAAGAAAATTTGTTACCCCCCAAGATGAGCCCTTGCCGCCAAAGGAGGTGAAATAGGAGTATGAGATGTGAGAGGGAAGTGAGAAAAAAAGGAATAAAAGCGAAAGATAAGAGGGGATAGTAGAAGTGGCGACTGACTGAATCATCCTGGTCGGGCCAAGCCAAGGACACCCGTCTACGGAAAACGGGAGCCGAAGTGGTGCATTGCCTCACCCGTTGGGCCCCGAAGGGTCCAAACCTACCCCGGGCTCGACTCAACCACCAGGATGCCCTTTTCCACGGGAACGGAAAAGCCACGCACAGCCAGACGTGGGCGGGCGAATCCGCATGGCTCGGTGTCCGTGGTGACGCCACTCACCAAACACCTGCTTTCATAGGTGCCCCCTGCAGGGTGACATTGTCGTACTGGATGCCAAATAATTGTTGAGTGTATTTTAAATGAGACGTAGTAAATGCTTACTTCATGATTAGGTTTCCGTGTTTTCGGTAAATACCGATAAACCTTAATCTGGGAAAACTGAAAAAGACCGATTTGGAGTTACATCTGAATAGAGAAATTTGATTTTGAAAGAAACGTTTTTATCGGCAGCATTTTTATTTTGTGAACCCGAACACATCCCGTGCTAACTGTCCTTGGTGCTAGAGTGCCTCAATATTGTTTCCTGGCTCATTGAGAAACTGTACTTGACTTTGCTTCTTCCGTTGAGAAGCACGCACTTGTCCCCGTCTCCTTTTGTTCTTGGTACCAGGATGACGCACCAATTACCCTGGCCACAAATTTGTAAGTATGTTGCATGCAGTTGTTTTATAACACTAGTTCTGATAAACCCCGAGTTTCTGCCCTGCACTAAAAACAAACATCTAAAAACACCGATTCCGAAAGTAAACAAAATAAAGACCAAGAAAACACCCCCGAATTTGAAGAAAAATAACCCCCGAAAACAGAGAACCCTATTAATAATGCACACAAAGTATTCTTTTAACTATGTTTATTGGAAATGTTTTCGCACAGAGTAAAGCTTTTTTTCGAACAGTTATTGAATCTTTTTGAAGATACCTGTGGAAACACATTAAAAGCGGGTTATAACAGAAAAAAATACAACTTGCGGGTTCAATCTGTCGTGACTTGCACTGAAAAGCATATCTCGCGTTGAATACGTGAAATCATAATTATAACCACCATCTGCTCACGGACAACACTTAGTATCTGGCCTAATCCAGCCCAATTTGATGGGATACGTTAGATTTTCCATTTAGGTGTTCTCAGATGCCCTTGTGTTGCTTGACTGAACAAAGCATTACGATGGCGTTCAATCTGAGTCACAATGCTTGCAGCCATGACGCTCGTACCTTTTTCAATAGTCTTAATCCAGATGTTTATACTCTATTTATTGCGCGAATAGTTCAGTCATTTGTAGGCGGGTAAATTCATATCTAGTTAGTGGCACCTGCTGACCCAATATCGCTGGTCTGATCTTGCCAGTCTCTGTATGAAATAACCAAGCTCAACGAAAGGTAAGTCGTAGAATCATCAATTTTTTTTAGATCCCCAGTTCCAGAATTAGAGACAAATGCATGAAAAGAGGATGAGACTATATTCCACATTTTTGTTAGTGTTATAGAACGATTAAGTTAGCGTTATAGAATGCTATGGAACATTTAATACTTTTCGTTTAAAAACGTTGTACTCGCTGGTCGACCAAAATGACCCGCTGTGCACTAAGCACCATATTATTAACTATGACGCAAAAAAAGACAAACATAAAGCAAGCCGAAATTTTTAGTGGTTCGTACAACCAGAAATAGCGTTTTCTTTTTGCGTTGAAGAAATCCTCACGGCAAAATCGCCTTGAAATAAAGTAATTACGCAGAAGCATTGACATGTGGTGACGACCGGATTAAAGTTTGTTTAATCCTATAAATACTTCGTGCTCATATAGTGTGAATTACGCGAGCAAGCCTACCAACAAAAACAAACCCTGCATAAATGAATGCCGAATCAATTAGAGCAAATTATATCTCCAGATGAGGATAAGAGAATAGTATGTAGTCATACCTTAACCGCAGGTCAAATTGTTGTGACAAGGCAACTTAAAGAGAAAAATAATAGAAAAGGTATAATAAACACAAATGTAAAATTGACGAATTCCTAGATATACTGCTGCAAAATCTCACCACGTTTTATTGCCATACTGAAATTTATACAAGGACATTCTGTCAAAGTTGTTGCCAAAGAAATTATCGTTTTTACCTCTTCCTCTATGACCAAAATTTGCGATGAATAAGTTATGGTTTAATAAATAGTGGCATAAAAAAGAACCCAAGCAGCACGGATTTTGGCCAAACATTGAAATATTGACCAATGGCTGGCGATGGTCTTTTGGCCAATGGCCAGAGAGCGGCCATTCATCGGCCAATGTTTGGCCAATGGCTGATGGCCAGTGACCATTGGCCAATGGCCAGAGAAAGGCCAGTGATCGGCCAATGGCTGGCCACTGTCTGGCCACTGGCCAAAGGAACATTGCCAGCCACTGGCCAATGATTGGTCAAAGCTGTGCTGCTTGGGAATAGATATTGGTACCAAAGCATACTAAAGAAAGCAGTCTAAATAAGGTTTCGTATGCGCAAGTCTAGTCACTAAAAACATTTCTAAATATTTTTTAAACATTTTATTTAAGGATCTTCACTTTGTGGCAATATGTTTCTTTTGGTGGTCGCTTGCACATTAATGCTGTTCATGGAAGGTAAGCAAGAACGATTCTACTTGAACTATTTAACCAACTTTACTATCACCGTACCTTCCCGTTCTACAGTCCGCACTCGGTGTACAGACAACAGAGCCATTTAATCTCTAATATTTAGGTTCACGCGGAGCGGTCACCAAAACCGCGTGGCTATTCATTCGCAATTTTAATCAAGAAGGTTAGCTTGTGCTTTTTTTTTCATGCCATCATCATTGTTTCACGTTTTTAACTTTTTAATTTGTACATTGGTTTGCCCTGATAAGCTTAACAAACTTACTTCTCTTGTTTTCACTATATTACGATTTGTGCAGGCATGAAAACGTACACAAATGAGCTTGTGTAGGGGGCTTTGTGACCGAAAGACTAATGAGAGCGTTCTTTTCACGCCTGATTGTTTTTCAAGTTCATAATTAAAAAAAAAAATATATATATATATAGACTTGTTTGTCGCACATTAGAAAGTCGTGCAGTAGTTTTGAGAGCAGCCTGCGCTTATTTTGCCCTATGCTTGAAGGTGCGTAAAAGACGGAGTATAAAGACCTGTTCACACATGCACCAATCCCACTCTCTGACGTCACGCCGCTGAGGTGGCGCTGCTGTCGGTACTGCGCATGCGCGAACGCTTCCTTTCTGCGCACGCGCAAGAACCTGGCTTGTTACAGCGTGTTGGTGTATAGACCTTATTTTAGGGTTCCACCATCTTGAGAATCGCGGCACCGATGACGCCGTCTAGGGGCTCTAAACTTGAAATACAGGCTGTTGTGGCAGCACAACCTATCTGGCTAGGCAACGGTGTGGGTATCTGGGGAACTTGGCTAGTCTTGGATATGGAAGGCCACTAAAGCTACGCTGGCAGTTGGCGAATCGAGTCGAGCTGGCTAATGACAGGCCATCCCCTTGCCTCTTGGAAAGAACGAAGACGAAGACGACGGGGTGTTTAGATTAAGTTTCCACAACGAAGGAATAACGAGACGTTTATTGTAATCTATGCAGATAAGCTCTCGGTATTTGATAGCTGCATCTTGAGTGGTGGCACGTGGACATTTTCATATCCTTCACATGGCAGGAAATTAAAGCGTATACCTTGCAGTGATAACCTATTCGGTGAACGCATGAACACCGGTTTGGAATTGTTCCGCCTGCCCTTACAGTCGTGAGCATAAACGTGACGAGGAGTCTGGTACAAAGTGTTTGGGACTAAGGCTTGCAATCGACTGGCTCCATGATTGATATATCCTTGGGGAACATGTAAAGCTCAAAAGCATTTCTGCCAGATTCGCGTTGCATCCTCTAGTGCCCATCACACACTTTTCGCGATCGATCATATGCTTATTTAAATTATTTCGGCACGCAACGAAAACAAAGTGATAGCCAGGCAACCGTAAATTTTTTAAAAGACTGTAACAGGGTAACTAAGAACAAACAACCGTCGCTAAGCCTTTTTTCCCATCCCCTTGCCGGTTGCATGCCTGTGTTAGCGGCAATAAAAAATGCACCGGGTCGAGAGTGCATGACTTGCGCGCTCTCGGCCCATGCGAAAAAGGTCTACACAGTTCTGACCTATTTCAGCGCTGTATCAGTGCTCTGCTGCATGTGACCCATACTTCTGCTGTTTAAGAGACAGTAAAGCGCTAATTTAGTGCTGAGTTAGCAACTAATACTTGCGCTGATGGAGGGCTGACGTTTAAATATTTCAGCGCGGCAGAGCAAGCGTGAAGCGGTTTTAATTCATACTTTATTAGGAATATACGATTAAGTTCGCTATACAACTTTGTTTCGCTTTTGTAACATATTTATGAAGTCTAAAACAGTCCTTAAACACTGCATAAAATTCAGTATTTAAGCGATCTCCTCGATTTGTTTAGAACGTAATAACCAGTCGGGCAAAGACGTTTTGTGTTTCGTTTTGTTCTCAGTCCCGTGGGTTCCGTATCTGGTATGCGGGATGAAAAAAATAAAACATGTCAACCTGAAATACTTTATGCGAAAGAAATATAGGTAAGGCAAAACAAGAATGTAGGACAATCACGCATTTTTTGTGAACCTCACGCGCTTTCTCGTTGCGCCTCCGCGACTGCGCGCGCGTCCCGGCAACTACCGCCAGCAGCCGTTGCAGCCATCCGCCATCCCGCCCGTCCGCCGAGTCGTACGTCGTTGGCGCCGTACCGTATCTGTGGCAGCGTAAAGGCATCGCGACAGGTGAACTTATTTCAATAAAGTATTCGTCGTAACTTACCTTCACGTATTGGAGTGTCACCGAATCCATTTAGTTTGTACCGCACCCGTGGCAGGCTTCGACCAGGCTCGACAAACCGTTGGTGCAGCAGACGACAGAGCCTGGTACAAAGGAGAAGGATGAGAAAGGGGCAGGCGTTGGCTCGTCTCTCGCCCGACCAACACCACCTACAGCTGAAGGCCGCAGCGCTTCTCCGTTGACGTCACACGAGTCGGCTGGCGAGCGCCGCGGAAAAGCGCTGCACTGAAGGCGTCGCGCATAGATTTGCCGACGTAGAATGGCATTTTTTATGATCCAAACATTTTTTAATTGGTAAAACAGGATTTATAAATATATATACGACTGGGAAACATATTTTGTTACACGGGCAGCATATTAGGACGTACAATTATCGTAATGATATGAAAGAACAAGGTTAACGACGTTTGAGAGAGATGGGTTTTCGGTTTAGGCATTCAAATCTTGGGTGCATTAATTATCTCTAGGAGTGAGAAGACACAAACAAACAAAAAATAAATGCCCTGAAACGTTATTGTAAGTTATGGGACCCGCCAAAATGCATAACAGCAACATTCAAGTTGGTGATGACATGTGTGGTTACTGTATTCGTATGTGAAGCTAATGAAAATAAGATTATTTTAAAAATGTGGACTTTTGAAACACAAAACAATGTAATGTGTTGAAATGTATTTATTTTACCGGAAATAAACATATGATAATAAAAACAAAACTGAAGGCGAACTGGGGAATGTTTTTCAGAAAGTAATTAATCCGAGACTGAGACACGAATACGAAAAATTAAAGGCAGAAAGGACACAAAAAAGAGGGAAAGACGCCGCCTATATCGAAGTGCACAAGTTTTGATTTAACCGAGTGCAGGCAAACTTAGCAAACTTAAAGCATAATTTTCAGTAAGGGACACATGCAGCTGTGGGAGCTTCATGCACACATCTACCCGCTTTCATTCACACTACGAATGAATGCTGTGAATATAAGTTCCCTTACCTTTGTAAGCTTCAAATTGTATATTCTCGTGTATCCATAGTTTCTTCTTGTATACATCTTGAAACAATTCAAACACAAGCAACTTAGATGCCGCTCTGTAGCTTTTGCGACACTAAGACACAGCACATGCACGGCACGTAGACTTTAATGCCGCTTCGGAATAATAATGCTATGACAACTGTTGCACTGAATATAAAATAATTATTTAGATTTTAGGGTTTCACATTTACTTTTCTTTGACTTGGAATTAGGCTTATAAGCTTTTCGTTCACCCTTCCACAATAGTTTTTCAGCACAATGTTCTTGCTGCACCAGAACAAGTTCTTCAGCACGAGCTCACTTGTGTGTCCTTCACATGCGTCGAAGTCAGAAGTCTCGTTGGTAGACAGCACTTCCATTGGAAGCTCGGTGACGAACTGATGCTGGATCGGAACCTCCAGAAACTCTGCCTGCTTGGAGAGTTCTTGAGCAACAACGTAATTGTGTGTCATGGCATTAACGGCGAACATAGTTGGATATAGGAACCCCCCTTGATCCAATTGCTTGACAAGAGAGTAGTTCTCCTGCGCAAGTGAAATTGTTGCCGTCTTATCTTCTTCGGAAAGCGCCGCCCTGCATTTTTCACATTTCGACTTTTTCAAAGCGGCATAAACTGCGTACCCTGCCACGGAGACCAGGACTGGGAGGGTCTAATTTATCGCTTGTGACACTGCCTCTTCTGTAACTATACTACAGTATGTTGCAGCTGGGCCGTGGCGTGTCTACTTGTTTATCAAGCTCCTCCCATCGCTCGTCTTCACACGGGGATTGTCGGCAACGTACTCTGCAGTCGCAGCTTATTTTCACCTTCATAAAGCTGCCTCACAGATATGTGATATTGCGAGCCAGCCAGCTGCCTGTACTTCCCGAAACGGTCTTCCAAGCTATCAGTCTGAATCTTTCTGAGCAGGACGTAGTTCAGCCCGAGTTCAGTGAAGCAGTATTCGGTGATCCCTACAAGTGCACGGGTTGTTTGACAGAGTGCTCCGTGAGTCTCCTTCGTTAGCGTGCCACTGGTAAGGTTCTCGCTCTCCCATACGTCAAGCCACGCGTCCAGCCAGTCAAAAAGACTGCACAAGAAATGCACATTGGGATCGTCCTCTGCAGAAGTCACTGGTTCTTGAAAGTCGTCTCTGAGTTGCGTTCCTTTGTTCGGCAACCCATGTTAAAATTTCCTTCAGATTTCGAGACCTCGACGATTTTATTGATTCCTTTAATAATATGCGCCACAGATGTAGGAACAAGAAGGGGACATAGCGCAAAGGCTACAGGCTCCTGACCGTAGTTTTGAAAACGGGAGCTTGCGCTACAAAGTTACGTTTCTAAAATTAAAAGCGAGAGCTAGCTTGTGCTTGTCGCCTTCGCTGCCATGTCAGAAGTAAAATTCAACGAAATAAATTCAATAACTAAAGAAAAAGGAAAAAAAAAACAATGTGAAAAGATATGAGATTCTCACCCTGGTATGTGTCGATAGAACCAGGTTTTTTCGAGGAATCGCCCGTACCCACACTTTTCGCAGTTCTTCATCCTCCGGGAACTGAAACACAGACACTTTCTTCGACGACGTTTCATTGTTCCCATGGCACCCAGGGACAAAGCATTTATGAGACATGGCTAGCCCGAAAGCCACCCGTAACTTGACAATCACCACGCGTTAACCGCCATGCACACCAAACGCAAAAGGCAAAAGAGACGGTTAGAGCAGTTTGTGTACTCCCGCCGCGAGACTTGTGCAAGCCGCCGTGCGTAAAGGAGGCAAACATTGTCATTGCGCAGCTGCCCCGGGAAAGCCCTGGGCTCGGAGAAAGCCAAAAACAAAAACAAAAAAAGGCCGGAGCATGCGCCGCTTGGCGTCCTCGGGAAAACACATATAAGAAAAAAAAAAAGAGAGCACTAGTTGCGGAGAAGCCTTCCTCTTAGGTCGGCCCACTCGTCGTGAATCTGGGACGTCACAACTCCGAGCGCTGCGGACTTTGCTCTAGGTGGTGTTGGCCCGACTCGGCTGCTCAAGTTGTTGCCGTGGTAACCTGCGGCTGCTCGCGTCTGCCACGTGGTCACGTGGTACCGGGAGAAGGGGCGTACCAAGGATTCCCATTATTCGTCGCGCGGCGCGCGCGGGCTTTTAGGATTTTTGCAAAAGGTCTATTCATACGTTATCAGGAATACGTGAAACCCGTTTAAAACGAACCCACATACAGCGAATTATTGTCGATATCGAACTCACAAAAATTTAAATAAAAATGCATGTAAAAAGTACTTTTTATAACGAACAACATATTGGCTATATCGAACTTCCCCCCCCCCCCCCCCCCCGGGGAAGGCTTCCAAAAACGCACAAACAATCGTCTCCTAGACTCTCCCTTCCCCCCCTCCCCCCCCCAAAAAAAAAAGTAGTACAGAAAGAAAATTCCAAAAGCTCAAGCCGCGAACGAAATTGAGCGAAGAGAAGCGATTCAGAAGGGGAGAAAGCTAAAAAAAAACACTGCATGCACGCACAGAAAAAGAAACACAAATCTTTTCATCCCAATGCGGTTGCCTACGAAGAGAAGCGTTTTAGTAGAAGAGATCAGCTAAAAAAACAAACTGCACGCATGCACAAAAAAAAAAAAATCCAGCGCGTTGTTACAAGGCGGAAGCGAAGAGATGAGAAAGAAAGAAGCTCTCGCCTTGCAACGAACGCATCATGGAAGTTCGTTGTAAATGGTTTTTGCTATATCTAACTACTTGCTATATCGAACTGATCGTAGCGTTTCCTGCTGTTCGTTATAAACGGGTTTGCTGTATACGACAAAGTTCGTTATACAACTTTTTTTCGCTTTTTTAACATATTTATGAAGTCTAAACAGTCCTTAAACACTACATAAAATTCAGTATTTAAGCGATCTCTTCAATTTGTTTAGAATGCAATAACCAGTCGGGGATAGACGTTTTGTGTTTCTTTTCGTTCTCCAGTCACGTGGGTTTCGTATCTGCTATGCGGATGAAAAAAATAAAACATGTCAACCTGGAATACTTTATGCGAAAAAAAATATAGGTAAGGCAAACTAAATGTAAGACAATCACGCATTTTCGTGAACCCACTCCAGAGGCGTGGAAAGATCAGAACGATGTATTAACGCCTGCCAGAAGTGACGACATTCAAGATGGCTGCACCCTTGTGGAAAAGATGTATAGTATAGGTCATGTAATGTAAATTTTTTCGCTAAATTTAGCGGAAATACTAAGTTGGGTTTTAAGTCACGTGATATCAATTTCCCCGGCAAACTTACCGGGGAAACTTTGGTGTATAAGTCACGTAACGTCTGGTCACGTAACCATCACTTTTCCCACCAAATTTGGCGAAAAAACTGAATGGGTGCATAGAACTTGTGACAGAAAGTAAAATAAATACTGAACACAGCTAAAAAACAATTTCTAGCTGGTTAGGAGAGGCAAGTCTCAAAAAGAATGTACGTCAAAACAAAAACCTCTTTGCCCAATATTTATGTTACAGTACGAATATTTTTATTCGCGAGCGAAACGGACATTGTACCCCTGTGGGATGATGATGATAGCGTTTGTACCCAACTATACACCTTTGCAAGTGGAATCCCGGCTTAACCTGGAACAGCGCGCCGAGGTGAGGCGGACCTATTCTCCAGTCAGGGAATTCACTGCTTGTCGTGCAATGTTGCCAAGCGTCGCCTGCTGAAGCAGACACGACTGCAAATGTGTATAAACAAACTCGACTTTCTGACGACACACCACTGCGGTGGCGCTGCTGTCGGTACTCGGGCATGCGCAGATGCTTCGCCTCGCGCGAATCTGGTTTCTGCGCCCGCGCAGTGGCCACACACGTGTGGGCAAACGCGGTCTTGTTGGTAAACAGTGTGTTGGTAGACACTCCGTTCTGCCCCTTAGCTGAGACTGGAGTGGAAGCTACGTCCTCGTGGGCCAGTCATACACCTCTCTTTCGCCAAGTCATCACGCTCCCCGGCCACCACGTCACGCGCGGAGAGCCGGGTCAGGTGATAAGAGGGAGGCGGCCATCGGTCCGGCGGGCACGTAGTTCCCACAGTAGTCTCAACTTAAGCGTAATTCGCTGTGAGTTCGCTGGACCTCAGCTCGCACACTATTTGGATACAAACGCTATCATCATTATCCTACAGGGGGTCAAATTTCGGTTTCTTCCGCAAATCAAAAAATTGTCATAACGGAGTTTTCGTAGATCATTTCCGCTGTCCCGCAACGTTCTTCGAAACCTGCTACGAGATTCGAGACTCTGCTGGCAAACTTGCACCGCGCATGCGCAGTAGTGGCGTCTTTGTGCCGGAAAGTGTAGCGCAGGTGGGAAAACGGCCCATGAAAAAGCCTCAATGGTAACAAATATTGGGGACACATATATTTTTTTCGACGAAAGTTTATTTTGAGCTATGCCTGTCCTAACGAGGAAGAAAATATTTTTTCCCCTAGGTTCAGTGTCCCTTTAAGAGGCATCGATTTCCCCGCAAACTTTAGCGGGGAAATGGAAGGGGTGTATAAGTCACATGACGTCAAATTTTCAGCTGAGTTTAGCGAGGAAAGTGTCTTGTGTTGTTTCCACTCTTCTTTGTCCCTTAGTTTTTGGTGCTTTTATATATCTGAGGAGGAAACTGAATTGATGTAGAAGTCTCGTAGCGTCAGGTCTCGTGATATGAATTTCCCTGCTAATCTGAGCATGAAAGGCACATACGGACAGACAAACGTTTGGGATCGGGGGGGGGGGGGGGGGGGGGGGGGGATACGTTCAGCAAAAAAACAAAACAAAACGTTTTATGCTCTAACATTTGTACATGTTCCTCCAAGGTTCCGGATGGCCGGATCGCAATTGCGGTCAACGTCTTGTGCGCAGTCGAGGCCGATTTATTTACGATGGACGGATGGCAGAGAATGGAGAATTCCCATGGATGGTAAGGTGAAAAGCACGCTTGAAGCCGGGGACTCACCCGTCTATAGACCCTCCCAATGCGGTTGCCTACGAAGAGAAGCGTTTTAGTAGAGAGATCAGCTAAAAAAACAAACTGCACGCATGCACAAAAAAAAAAAAAATCCAGCGCGTTGTTACAAGGCGGAAGCGAAGAGATGAGAAAGAAAGAAGCTCTCGCCTTGCAACGAACGCATCATGGAAGTTCGTTGTAAATGGTTTTTGCTACATCTAACTACTTGCTATATCGAACTGATCGTAGCGTTTCCTGCTGTTCGTTATAAACGGGTTTGACTGTATACGACAAAGTTCGTTATACAACTTTTTTTCGCTTTTTTAACATATTTATGAAGTCTAAAACAGTCCTTAAACACTACCATTAAAATTCAGTATTTAAGCGATCTCTTCAATTTGTTTAGAATGCAATAACCAGTCGGGGATAGACGTTTTGTGTTTCTTTTCGTTCTCAGTCACGTGGGTTTCGTATCTGCTATGCGGGATGAAAAAAATAAAACATGTCAACCTGGAATACTTTATGCGAAAGAAATATAGGTAAGGCAAAACAAGAATGTAGGACAATCACGCATTTTTTGTGAACTCACTCCAGCGGCGTGGAAAGATTTGAACGATGTACTAACACATGCCAGAAGTGACGACATTCAAGATGGCTGCACCCTTGTGGAAAAGATGTATAGTATAGGTCATGTAATGTAAATTTTTTCGCTAAATTTAGCGGAAATACTAAGTTGGGTTTTAAGTCACGTGATATCAATTTCCCCGGCAAATTTACGGGGAAACTTTGGGGGATAAATTACGTAACGTCTGGTCACGTTACATCAATTTTTCCTGCCAAATTTGGCGAAAAAGTGAATTGGTCCATATAACTTGTTACAGAAAGTAAAATAAATACTGAACACAGCTAAAAAACAATTTCTAGCTGGTTAGGAGAGGCAAGTCTCAAAAAGAATGTACGTCAAAACAAAAACCTCTTTGCCCAATATTTATGTTACAGTACGAATATTTTTATTCGCGAGCGAAACGGACATTGTACCCCTGTGGGATGATGATGATAGCGTTTGTACCCAACTATACACCTTTGCAAGTGGAATCCCGGCTTAACCTGGAACAGCGCGCCGAGGTGAGGCGGACCTATTCTCCAGTCAGGGAATTCACTGCTTGTCGTGCAATGTTGCCAAGCGTCGCCTGCTGAAGCAGACACGACTGCAAACGTGTATAAACAAACTCGACTCTCTGACGTCACACCACTGCGGTGGCGCTGCTGTCGGTACTGGGCATGCGCAGATGCTTCGCCTCGCGCGAATCTGGTTTTTGCGCCCACGCAGTGGCCACACCCGGTGTGGGCAAACGCGGTCTTGTTTGTAAACAGTGTGTTGGTAGACACTCCGTTCTGCCCCTTAGCTGAGACTGGAGTGGAAGCTACGTCCACGTTGGGCCAGTCATACACCTCTCTTTCGCCAAGACATCACGCTCCCGGCCACACTCACGCGCGGAGAGCCGGGTCAGGTGATAAGAGGGAGGCGGCTCATTGGTCCGGCGGGCACGTAGTTCCCACAGTAGTCTCAACTTAAGCGTAAGTTCGCTGTGAGTTCGCTGGACCTCAGCTCGCACACTATTTGGATACAAACGCTATCATCACCATCCAACAGGTGTTCAATTTCGGTATCGCCTGCAAATCGAAAAATTCTCATTACGGAGTTTTCGTAGATCATTTCCGCTGTCCCGCAACGTTCTCCGAAACCCGCTACGAGGTCCGAGACTCTGCTGGCAAGACCTGCACCACGCATGCGCAGTAGTGGCGTCTTTGTGCCGGAGAGCGAAGCGTAGGTAAGAAAACGGCCTATGAAAAACCATGAATGGTAACATAAATATTGGAGACATATTTTTTTTTCGACGAAAATTTATTTTGAACTATGCCTGTCCTAACCAGGAAGAAAATATCTTTTCCCCTTAGGTTCAGTGTCCCCTATAGTGACATCAATTTCCCCGCAAAATTTAGCGGGGAAACTGAAGGGGTGTATATGTCACGTGACGTAAAATATCCAGCTGAGTTTAGTGAGGAAAGTGTCTTGTGTTGTTTCCATTCTTCTTTGTCCCTGAAGTTTTTGGCGCTTTTGTATATATGTTGAGGAAACTGAATTGATGTAGAAGTCTCGTAGCGTCAGGTCACGTGACATGAATTTCCCTGCTAATCTCAGCGGAAAAGGCACAAACGGACGGACAGAAGTTTGGGATGGGGGGGGGGGGGGATACGTTAAAAAAACAAAACAAACGTTTCATGCTTTAACATTTGTGTATGTTCCTCCAAGGTTCCGGATGGCCGGATCCCAATTGCAGTCGAAGTCTTGTGCGCAGTCGAGGCCGATTTATTCATGATGGACGGGTGGCAAGGAAAGGAGAATTCCCATGGATGGTACTGTGAAAAGCACGCTTGCCAACCGGGGAGTCACCACTCTATAGGGAGTATTCACTGGCGGCCATATCTGTGTGCGCGGCAGCTGAGCGCGTGCTGACGGCGAGCTTCCGCAGTCCTTTTGGAGCGTGCATTTAGCACCATCAAGGTTGCCGGTCTTAGCAGGCTATTAATGTGAGCTCGTTCTGGGCATGCGCTCTAAACATCGCCCTCAAATATGGCGTTCAATAAATACCTCCTATAGACCCCTCTCGAAATGCGCGTGCCGATTATTAGAAAGTCGGAACCACTGCACAGTGGAAGGACAAATGACCTCGTAGAACGCCATTCCATAAGATAGCGAACGTCGGAGAGCGGCAAACGCTATAGGAGCCGACGTTCAAATTAAACAGCGTCGAAAGTGCAACGATACTGCGCTCTACCTTTTTCTGCCGTTGTGTTTTTTCTTCAACTCCAACCAAACGCATAAGGTGTGCCGCGACGTTGCCGTTTTAGTCCGCCATGGTGCATGGATTCCACAGCTGCCAACAGAGGGCAGTATTTCGAAAGGGGTCTGTTGGCTGCTCCCCCAACTTATACGCTGAGAAAATGAGGGAGAGGAGAGGATGAGAGAGGCTGGGGGCGTCAGAACACCGAGGTCCGATCGAAGTAATTAGTGGATAGACACGGAGGCTATCTTGGTATCGATCCACGGTCTCCCTCGCACATCTGCGTCGTCTGCTCCTCGCGCGGTGTCTCGCGTTCGAACGCGAGACACCGCGGCGTTTGACGTTCGAACGCGTTCGAAAAGGGGGTAGAGACGAAGGCAATTTGCTTTTGGGTCCACCCACTAATCCTTCCAATCAGAGGTCGGCACTCTGACCGCCGCCGCGTTCTCATATCGTACTCTCTCTCAGATTCTCACCGTACTTGCTCTATAATCAAAAGATACTCGTCCGTGTGCGACCGCCCTTGCAATATTCACTGGACGCCATATTTGAGTGAACTGTTCACTGCGCATGCTTAGAACGAGCTCACATTTATAGGCTGCTAAGACCGGCAACCTTGACGGTGTGGAATGCACGTTTCAACATAACTCTGGAAGCTCGCCGTCACCACGCTCTCAGCATACGCGCACACAACTATGGCCGCCAGTGAATATTCCCTACACGCTTTATAAACGCGCCAGATTGAGCCGACATTCCCGACCTTCTCTTGTCTTACCGAGATGCCGAGGCACTGAAGCGGGCGTGGACGAGCCTCCACAAAGGCCTATGCTAGGGAGTGGGATACAATAGCACCTACAGTGGCACTAACCCGTGCTGCCGTGGCAATGATGAAGTGAAGCGAACGGAATAAAAAAAACTGAAGGTCGGTCATGGCGGCGCCCATGCACCGCTGCTGCGAAGTGTCTATTAGCGGGAATCTCAAGCACGCGGACCATGGGCCGCATAAGGCCCGCGGACCGCATGTTCCTGGGACGCGGCCCGCAGGCAACCCGCTATGAAACCCGGTTCCCATGCCTCGAGTGCTGGAAATGGCGTGCGCCATAGACATCTCATCTCGTCAATTCATTTTCGCTCAAAAGTAGCTCTGCTGTTTATAACGTATTCACATAGTTTATACTTAACTGTGTTCATTTGCTCTTTGTTTTGATAGGATGGATGCTTGGGCGGGTTGGTGAACCATATTTTACGGTGACAGCACAGAGAAACAATCACACACCAGATACTCAGAAAGACAAGCACACGGGTTAAACTTACAACTCTTGTGTTTTCGACTACTTCGTTCTTCTCTTCAACGTCTGGGTTGACTTTCCAGAACGTGATAAGCAGGAGAAATAGCACAAAATACAAGGAAAAAAAAGCGAAAAACAAGACTGAAGAAAAAGGAATAGACAAAAAAAAAGAAAGTAACGAAAAAAGGAAACCCTTACAAGTCTTCCCTCAATTTCACCGCTATCATTTAAATAGAAATTGAAGCTCTTTGTGTTAGTCGTCAAATACGCAGTTGTCAAAAGGTAGAAAACATTTTTTTATGTACAGAGCTGTTAACGTTCGTATAGTTGCACGTTCGCGGGTGCTCGTCGTCGTCCTCGTCTCTCTTTGATCTCTCGTGCTCGGCAGGATGCTAACATTTGGCCGACAGCGTTATAGAAGAACTACTTAAACACTTGTCTTTCAGATGCTCCATTCTTGGCGCTTCCATTATTTCTCTTGTCGACTACTACTTATTACGAAACAATTTTCAAAATGTGCTACACAACCAAAATCCCGACAGTGGATTCCCAAACGTCAAGCGACGACTCGGTGGGTGTTGTAAAAATGCTCCCTTAAACGATCATTCAAACACCTGCCAGTCTGGCCTACATACTCCTTATCACATGAAAGTGCGATAGAATACACAACTCCTTCAGTGCAATTTACAAAGCTCTTTTGGTGCTTTTTTCAACACCCAATTTCCCAATGTGCCGACCCATTAACCTTCCTGCAAAGGCTGAGAAGCATATTTGGAGCTAAGACACATTAATGTTAATGCGGTTACCTATCTTCTTAAGACCGTGCGAAACTTTATTTATATAGGGAACAACGGCCGTCCTTTTCTTTTCTGGATTGCGTTTAGGTCGTTCACCCCATCTTATTTTTCTTCAATAAATCCTTCGCCACGGATGTAAGTAATGTACTAGGATATCCTGTTGACTTTAACCTGGAAATTTGAGCATCAAAGCTCACTTTAAGCGAATGAATACAAGACTTACTAAGCGCATTGGTGAGACATAACTTAACAATGCCTCGCTTAACAAGCTTGGAGTGCGCTGGCTGAAAATTAAAAACATGTTTCTTCCTTCTCGCTTCGTATGAACAGCATACATGATGCTCCGAAAAAATTGATCTAAGGTCCGAAAACCGCAAGGAACCTTCTATGGGGAGCTCATGAGCGATTTTATAGTTGATATATACAGTATTTAAAACAGGAAAGGACGTGAGAAACCAATATCTGAAATTCATTAGCTGCACAATCGAGCAATGAAAAAGTCATCAACAAAGCGAAACACCTTCACAACAGTAGAAGCATCTAAGCTACGTGAAAGGATCCGCACCCGTTGCGAAAGGTAAAGGTTACTCAAAACTGGTGCTATACTGGAACCAATGCATACCCCTGCTTCTTGCAGAAAGGTGTTATCCTCCCAACACGCAAAAGTAGATCTATAATCTACGTTTGCGTGTTGCGTTGTGTGCGGTAGATCATAAGTTTTATAACACCCACCGAGTCGTCGCTGAACATTTGGGAATCCACTGTCGGGATTGTGGTTGTGTAACACATTTTGAAGATTGTTCCGTAATAGGTAGGAATCAATGCTTACGGCCTGAATGTCCAACGAGACTGAATGTCCAATCGGTCACGTGACAGGCGAGACGAATGTACAACGAGACGAAAGATCCAACCGTGACGGAATGTCCAACGCGCCTGAATGTCCAACGAGTCTTAATATCCAACGGATGTGGAATGAACCTTGCATAGACTTTAGAAGATATTTCTTTTTCCGAATAGTACGATTACTGATAGTTACGGCGGTGAAAAATACGTTAGATGCAATGGGGAATCGGACGTGTCGGTGCGGAGATATCGGTACGCGTTCGTTTCGGTACGTGGTCGTTTCGGTACCGGGCTTTCAGTACCGGGCATTTCGATGCACGGCTATTTTGGTGTGCCGCTGAGCTTGTCCCCCTGACGTTTCCTCTATGAAGTCCTCCGAATAAAATTAAAAATATGCTCGTGTATTTTGTAGACTTTATAAAACCCAACAGACAATACATTTATGATTGGTTTTATATATCTAAACATAAAGATAATGTTTATAATTACAAAAATGACGTGGAAAGGCCACGTATGCTACAAGATCAAAGACCAAACTCGTTGACCACTGACAATCAGTTACGTGTTTGCTTTTTAGAAAGTCGTAACTCTGGCACGGAAACAAATGTGAGGTCCACGAGAGTTCTTTGAATCGTTAAGCGTGCTTATCCCCAGCCACACTCTTCTTTCTGCATTGTAAGAGTTGCTGTATTTTGCTTATTGGTGTCCCTAGTCGCGCAAAGATAATTTCACCCGCAGGGGAGAAAAATGCCTGATTAAATTGTTAGTATTATTGTCAGGTCAAGTCGGTGTAGTATGGGTAATTACTACTAAATTGTACTTTCTTTTCTTTTTTTACAAAACGAAGGTGAAAGTTTCAGACATTTCTGATTGGACTTCTCGGGCCACAGGAACAAAAATTCGATCCTCATATCAAAATCAGTGATAAAATGTAACGTTCTCTCCATTCAGCCTTTTTGCAGGTGATGTCCTAAAGTGGTGAGCTTTTTTCCGGTAATTGTCCGGAGGATTCGGCATATTGACGCATATCGCGACGATAAGTTTCGCATCCTTCGGCCACCAAAGCGATTGCTGTCGCAGTGAACCATGTGTTAAGCAACAAGTAGGTAATCTTAATAATTAATCCAATACTTTTTTTTAGAATTGGCTCCCGTCGTTTCCGGTCTGCCTTTTCTCGTCACGTGGCATGTGGCAATTGCACCGATACGCGCCCGGGTAACATACCGAGGCCGCGATCGCATTTCAACTGGTTGTATCTCTATCCCAGAGCCACTGCGACAGTGGCACCGCGATTTATTCATATGCGCACATTACAAGTGCAGATATGAGGTGCGCTTGGTCTTCCCGAATCCCATCATGCTAGAGTCTCGAGTTAAGATATTCACGTAGAACCCGACTTTTTTTATTTTGAGCGACCCGGGTACAATTTATTATCGGACCCTTGTACATTCTGAGAGATACAATTGTCATCCTCTCTTTTTTGGAAAGAGGGTCTCATTATTGACCCCCACTGTCTCCGGCTATCTACACACCCTACCCTAATAAACACTTTTCGACAGTTCGACGAACGGGCACTTTCGCCCCATTCTCCCTTCTGCCAATTGGCCGAGGGAGAATTTCCCTATTTGACGAATTTTCGTTCTTTTACTTATCCAGAGACCAATGAAATTTCGACGAATTGGCCGGATTCGCGGTGCAATACGCTTCCCTTAAAATAATAGAAAGCCACGTGGAATGATGTATTGCTATATTCACACAGGATGCAGGCTATTGGTACGTCCGGGTGTGAACCTTCTGCTGCACGCGAAGGTGGATGCGTTCGCGTCCTTTATCAGCAGTCAAGCTCCCACGTACCAAGAAGTCAACAACTCCCTCGACAGGATCGCGAGCATCGGAGTGCAGGAGCCAGGAGCCAGTTAAACTACGCGGGCTTCTGAAAACCACTATGCATGTCACATGCAAAAAAAAAAATTGCGTACTGCGTGATTTTAGTATTATCGCTGTAGTCTCTGACATACAAACCTACTGGCAGGGACTTTTATGCGTATGTAAACTACTGACAACTGCAGCGTACAGTGAGCAGAGGTCGGCATTTTAGATCGCCCTCATTCACCCTCACCCCCAGCCACACTCACATAAGCCCCTCACTAACCCTCACCCTCACAGCAACACTCACGTTCAGCCCCTCACTCACCCTCATCTTCACAGTCACACTCGCCCTCACTGAACCCCATGGCCCTAACGCCCCTCACGCACTCATGGACCTCACGCGCTCACCGCCCTCACGCACTCATGGCCCTCAGGCCCCTCACGCACTCACCGCCCTCACGCCCCACACGCACTCATGGCCCTCACGCCCTTTACGCACTCACCGCCCTCACGCCCCTCACGCACTCACGCCCCACACGCACTCACGGCCCTCACGCCCCTTACGCACTCACCGCCCTCGCCCCCCTCACGGCCCTCGCGCACTCACCTCCATCACGCCCCTCACGCACTCATGGCCCTCTCGCCCCTCAAGCACTCACCGCTCTCATTGCCCTCACGCCTCTCACGCACCCACGGTCCTCACAACCCTTGCTGCCCTCACGGCCCTCACTCACCCTCACAGCCGTGAATTTTCTGGTTCAGAAACTCACTCACTTTCACCTCATCTGTGAAGATGAGGGTGAGTGATGGTGAGTGAGGGCCCTCATGACTGAGGTTTGCCGAGGTAAGACAGTGAGCAGTTGTCTGTTCCAAAGATAAATGAACAAAAATAAAGATTTGTCAAATTCAGACAATTCTTCTGCATTTACTCATGAATTGCCGCGTCACATTCCCTACCACCCCCGTTCATTTATAGGCGCGTTAGATGTAGATTATTTTCTTTTTTAAAGAAGATGTCTTGTTTTTTATTAGTGGGAAATTACGCTTGTGCAAAAGAAATTCCTGAGATCTGAAGCGCGGCTTTCATAGACCTCCACCAATTGCGATGCACTAGAATACCCGGACACTGCATCCCTATCATATATTTCAAATTGGCTGACCGATGTCATCGAAACATTCAACACATTTGAACTGTCAATATCAAAGGAGCGTTTGGCGTCGTACAATCAACACCTTTAACCGATTGGTACATAGCTGCGCATCGGCACTCAGCTAACTAACCATCATGGCTTCCTATAAATAAAATTAGAATATTTGTGTCTGCTCTATGTTTCTCTGTCGGTCTGTCAACGTCGGCTTCAGTGGCACGACATTTTAGTATGACAAAAATACGGCAATGCCTGCAGGAACGCGGATGAGATATACACACAAGTTTGAATATTTAACAAGAGCAATTCTAGCACGTGACAGGCGAAATGGAACGTCCAACGTGCCTGAATGTCCATCGAGACCGAAGGTCCAACCGAGACGGAATGTCCAACGTGCCTGAATGTTCAACGTGCCTGAATATCCATTCTTGAATCTTCCGTCTCGTTGGACAATCAGGCTCGTTGGACATTCCGTCTCGTAATCGGAGTCGAGACCCACTGACAAGAGAAATAGTGGAAGCGCAAAGAATAAAGCATCTGAAGGACAAGTGTGTTAGTAGTGCTATAGACGCTTTACACACGCGCCAGATTGAGCCGCCATAGTCGCCCTTCTCTTGTCTTACCGAGATGCCGAGCCACTGAAGCGGGCGTTGACGAGTCTCCACAACGGCCTATGCTGGGGGAAGGACACAGTAACACTTAAAATGGCAATAACCTGTCTTGCTGTGGAAATGATGAAGTCAAGCGAACGGAATAAGGGGGAACAAAAACTGAAGGTCAGTTATGGCGGCGCCCATGCACAGCTGCTCTAAAGCGTCTATAGCGCTGTCGACCAAAGAGCTCCCATTTCTATCTAAATGATAGCGGTGGGGGAGAGGGATGACTTTCAAGGGTTTCCTTTTTTTCGTTTCTTAATTTTTTTTTTGTTTCTTTCTTTTTTCTTTTGTCTCTTCCTTTTCTTTTTTCTTGTCTTTCGCCTTATTTCCTTGTATTTTGTGATATTTCTTCTGCTTATCACGTTCTGGAAATTCAAACCAGACGTTGAAGAGAAGAACCGAAGTAGTCGAATACACAAGAGTTGTAAGTGCAGCGCATGCTTGTCTTTCTGAGTATCTGGTGTGTGATTGTTTCTCCACGCTGTAACCGTAGAATATGCTTGTTTTTTGTTTGCTATTTTTTTGCTTTCCAGCTTTTTGTAATGAACAGCAATTCCGTTACTAGGCACCCAAGCGCATCCACTCGAGGGAGACGACGAGCAGACGCCAGCGAGGTCGGACAGAGCTTGTTTGCCACCCCACAGTGCCGCGGAAATCTAACATCGCACCGTGGCACCGTTGCCTAGGAGAGAAACCGACCTTTGCTACTGCAATAAATAATCGTTCGCCGCTGTTACGTACAGATCGAGACAAAACACCGTGATAGGCTTCGCGCGAAGCGCCACTAGCTTTACTAAGCCAAGACAAGACAGTGACATAGGTATTTTCCTGCTCGAGATGGGTTCGGCGTATTAGCGACGAAGTTCTGGACTCGCGGAGGGGCGTTTGGAGATGCCTTCACGCATTCCGCGCTCGTGCACGACACTCAAGTACCACAGTCACAAGAAAGGTCTTACCCGTTGAAGTCCTGATTGGACGGGCAAGAATTATTGCGGCGTGCTAGACGAGTTTTGACGGGAACTTCTTGGCACGGACCCGAAAGTGTGCAACCTGCGTCGCGTCAGCCGGACAAAGTTTCTGCGGTTTCCTTCACGTGTGGAACCAAAAATCGCGCTATAAAATCAACCAGTGAGCGAACAAAACACAACGACGCGCCATTTTTGTTTTAATGGTCCAAAACCAAAAAAAAAAGAAAAGCCACATGAACTATGTACTGCTGCCACACTAAACGCTGTTCAAGTCAATCTCCCCCCAAAAATCCGCGAGTGAAAAGGCTCTCGACTTTATCAGCCCGCGCGTCCGGGGACTAGGCGCGGATCGGAATCGGTGAAGTGCCGGTCTCGTGGTGCACGGTTCGCGGACGAAACTCGCGATTCGGCCCGTCGTGTGAATCGACCATTAATGACCATAACCCAACGTCGACTCCCGTTAATTCCAGGTGTGCCTCAAGGCTCTGTCCTTGATCCTCTCTTATTTTTTGGTCCATATTAACGACTTGCTATCTCATATTAACTCGTCCATAAGCCTGTTTGCCGATGATTGCGTTGTTTATCGGGAAATCATTAACGACTCTGATGTTCACATAATCCCATCTGATAGCGATGCTATTTCGATCTGGTGTGACACGTGACAGATGAAGCTGAATATTAACAAATGAAAAGCGATGAGAGTTTCACGTAGAACTGCAGCTTGCCCAACTTACAAATTGTCAAATAATTTTCTTGAAAACGTATCATCTTACAAATGCTTAGGCGTTCCTATTAGTTGTGTTCTGTCATGGAAGACTCATGCCGAAATATGTCCTTAACAACAGTTATCGCATGCTTAGATACCTACGACGTAACTTTTCCTTAGCTACGTCATCGTTAAAATTATTGCTTTACAAAACATTCTTAAGACCTAAGCTCGGAAACGCATGTTCGGTCTGGGATCCTGATACAGAAATACTCATTTCAGCACTCGAAACCATAAAAAACCGTTGAGCACGCTTTATACTATCAAGCTATCATCACACCTCTAGTGTGACTTCTATGAAATCTAACCCCTTATCGACCCCCTCTTCACCCGGCATATGATTTTTCGTCTGGGCTTGTTTCATAAAGTATACTTTAACAATTCTATATAAAACGCCAACTCATCAGTGACCCTGTCTACATATCTCCTCGTTTTGACCATCAATGCAAAGTAGGCGTATCAAGGTACAAGAATAATTCTTTGACAGTTCCTTCATACCAAAAACTTCTGAATGGAACCGCCTTCCCCCTTGCATTGCGACAATCAATGATCTATAAGGTTTAAAGGGATACATCAACGAAATTTTGAATATACCCGTCGCGTTCAGAAATAGGCTGAATATAATCCACAATATCCGTAAATGACAATCGCACGTTTTTATTTTCAGCCCGATGGCTGTATTTTCTGCTATAACGGCCCACTCTGGCAAGCGTTCGGAGAGCAGCCAGAGGAGGGCACGTGACATCCGGCGCAATCGTGACGTACTTTGTCTCGGGATGAGCAAACCTGCGGCGAGGCTGACGTCGTCAGGACGCCCTAGGTGTCCCAGCCACCGAAGAGGTCGAAGCACGCCAGCGATCGGGCCACCGCAACTAACCGCAAAGCTGCTTTTGTGTGAATTTTGAGTGACGGGTTAATCTTCTTTAATCATCTAGAGGGAGAATAGCGACGTCTGGGACACACAAAAGAGAGTCCCGTTGAGTCGGGAGTCCCTCCCTCCCCTCTTGTGCTGGCCGCAGAGCTGTCGGGATAACGTCAAGTTGAAAGCATGTATAGTTCTAAGCGAGACAGTATCGCCAGTACCTGTCAAGGTTCCTAGACGGGAATTACAGACGAGGCTTTAGCGACATCCACCAGGTGCTCTTTGCTTATCGTTTAATTTGTTTTCAAATTCCTTTTCGTGTCTTTTTTAACAAGATATTGGTGTAGTATCATTGTAGTATCGATACTACAACGAAAGTTTGGCGCTTATTTTTTGGTCTATACGTGTTCAAAGGAGCAGTCTCACATCGGACACACCGATATCTTGTTAAAAAAAGACATGAAAAGGAATTTTAAAACAGTGTCTGTAAAACTTGTTTAGAGCCAATATAGTCTCTAAAAAGCACTTTGAAGCGGATTTGGGCGCTTACCCCCCGCCCCTCCCCCCCTCTCCCCCTTTCACAAATGTCATCGCCGCCAGCGCTTCTTGCAACGACTCACAACGTAAGCGACGCTAACACGCGGGGTCGCCAAGACGAACGGGTCTGTCGCTTTCGTGAAGGTTACACACATTTGGCGCTTTGAGCGGGCCGGGGACCCACTTACTGTGACGTCATGCTGCGCAGGCCTTGTCTACTAGATGGTGCTAAATCGACCCTTTTCTGCAGCAGCACCCTTTTCCACACGCATTTTACACCCTTCAAGACTGAAGGGTGTTTCGTGCTCCGGCCAGTGCCTTACATTGATACTAAAAAGGGCGAATTGCCGCAACTTTATAGTGGTGCTGAAAAGGAGTAACCATTGTTGTAACACTTTTACACTTCCAGATTTCACCCTTAAAAGTGTAAAACATTTTAGTGTGCATGTCCCCGAAGCTTCAGCCTTTACAAGGAAGCTCAGTTTGTGCCGAGAACAATTAACTCCCAAGCAGCCGTGAACGATAAAGGGGGAACGGATGGCAAAATAATAGCTCCGACACAATACCGCATTCCGCCAAGGCAGTTGCCGTTCACCGAAACATATTTCGCCTTAACGAAATGAGTTTCAAATCGTAGCTCGGGAATCCTCGCTTGCCGGCCTCCATTCCTCTCTATTGTACGGTAGTATAGACCATTTCAAAACCCGCCTTCTGTGCGCCGCTATTGTTTCCTACAAAACTGTGGCACGGGTTCTGGGTATCTGCACTGACTCTTTTCTGTGGAATATCAGACGCCACGCAGGAGTCCACAATCCTAAGTGTGCACCGTTCCCACACAGCTCACACATACTATCCCTAAATTCTAGGGAAGAATCGGTGGCCGATTTGTTGTTTTTTTTTACTGCCGACGTTGACATAGTGCAACCTAAAAGTACAGTAATGTAAAAATGCCGTCAATCGCTTACCGACTGACGTGGCATGGTTAGAATTTTTTTTCTATTTTACAGTTTTTTCATTGTTGGTAACCACTCCGGGGCACTTGATGGAACCTTCTAAACTTCGACAATACAACGGACAAACTCGGAAAAGTATTCCCCACAGGCCTCGTGTCAACATCTGCATGGCGAACCGCCATGCAGATGTTGACACGAGTTTAGGGCGAACTCGTAGAGCGGAGCCCAACGAACACGCCTTACTCTTTCTTACAAACACATGAATATATATATATAAATACATATATATAAATATAAATAAATATATATATATATATATATATATATATATATATATATATATATATATATTTATATATATATATATATATATATTTATTTATTTATATAAAGACCACTCTTTTCACCACTCAAGAAAGTGCTTCTTAGAGCCAATCAAACAGGCCGCCTTCGAAACACACAAACAAATCGCAGACGGGATTCGTCAAGTTCAAACACAACCGGGAGTAGAGCCTCGACGGAAGAAAACAAACAAATAAATACAGTGTAATGGGAAATATAGTTAGCGGAGCTCTTTTTTTAAAAATAATTATTACCCTCATCTTGCTTCTGCTTTCTTTTTGCATAGCCAACCACCACCTTGAAATGTAAGGTGCCCGAGCTCCTTTTTATGTTCATTTTGTTTTGCAAGACCGCCGCAACGATTGCCGGTGCCGAGGGAGTCTTTTCCTGCGTATTTTCTATGATGTGCAATTTTCTTGTTGCTATTTATTTTTATTTTTGTCTAGAACTGACCCCCCAAAAATGCCTCTTCTGTAACGTTTGCGAATCGTTTGCACGCTCATTTTTCTCGTGACTTCGATTGGGGTTAAGCTACTGGCATAGACCTCTGGACAGCCTCTGACAGCAGGCGATATTCTCATTCAGCCAAGATATCATGACAAGATTATCGCGTTGTGCCAAGAGAAACCTTCTCAACTGTTGTCTAAAAGGTTTAAATTGTTTTTGTTTTTTCCGCTTGAAAGAGACGACCCAAACGTGTGTAATCCCCTGGATGACGTAGGATAAGCATGCTGACGGCATGATAACTAAACAAATGTCTGATTTTGTGACCTTTTAATTTAGCTGTCATTGCAGTTGTGGTCAGTGAAGTCCGCGTTTCACGCGTACTGACCGTAATGAATTGTTTCAACATTTGGGAAAATAAGATGGGGCTTCCAAAACGTATTATGTCCTCTACTTCCGCAGGCTGCCGGTCCGCTAGAGGTGCCACTGTCGTCACTCGCAACTACTTCCAATGGCTTTCGTAGGAATTTGCAGCACTAACCTTTATCGTATTTGCTAATACTGCGTAGGGTCTTCGAACAGGACTGCGCGAATAGTTTATTTATCCACTCATCAGCTCTGGTCATTAAGTGACTAGAGCTGGTGACTGGATACATTTTTATTTATCCAAAGGGCGCTAGCTATCGATACGTGCGAGCACCAGGGCTCGCTGTTGAGATTAACGAGGTGCACCCAGAAATTCCGAAGGCGATGGTACTTGCTTTTCCAAAGAGCTCGGGAGAGGAGGGGGGGGGGGGGAGGGGGCGGGGTTCCTGAGTTTCTTCGTAGTCGGCGCTAATGGCTGGCTTGACAAGCTGCGTTCGCTCGTTCGTTCATAATGAAGTGCTTCGTTGCCATGAAGACACTGACCATACCAGACGGACTTTATCGTGCGGAAGGAGACGGCGGAAAAGGGGGGGGGGGGGGGCGGGGCGGTCTTATGAGATGTTACGTTACGGCCGAAACGTTGCCTATATCTATATTTTTGACTAAAATGATTGACCCAGATCTATGTTGTAGACCCAGCCAAGACCCACATTGATTCACCGCCTCCTAAATAACAAGGCCTAAGAGCTAATTTTTTTTTTTACATCACCCATCGGAGGTCAACGCGAGGCCCGGATTGGACGCGAATTCTACGTCACTGTTCGGCTAGAATCGTGTCTTCACTGATTTGACAGGAGTCCCAGCCGAACTCTACCAACGCAGCAAAGAACGTTTGCAACGTGCGCCCCGCGCTGGCATCCGTTACGTAACGTAAGAAAACGAAAAAAAAAGTAGCACTTAGGCCTTGTTATCTATAGTCACTGACATGCTTAGTAAATGCACGACGTGGCGAGTCCCCAGCATCTCATTATTGCTCCCCAACCAATCAGGTTGGGGCATTTGCCGTAGAACCAATCGCCAACCGAGGAGCTTGAATTAACATAATAAGCCACACCCCGCGTCCACTCTCTAACGTCGCGCCACTACGGTGGCGCTTCTGTCCGCACTGCGCATGCGCAGATGCTTTGCCTCACCTGAATCTCGTTTCTGCGGACGCACAATATGTCCACGATCGGTGTGATGAACGCGGGCTTGTACGTAAACAGTGTATGTTGGAAGATAAAGGGTTTTAATGCAGACGGCGGTTGACTTGCTATACTTGAGTGGAGGACGAAAACGCAGTCTGGCGTGACATTAACAGACTATCAACACATGGAAATCTTGTTCACTGCCTAAGTGCCAAGAATAGTTTAAATGTAAAAGAAGAGCGCAAATGGGCAGGCGAGCTAGTCATGATTAGTTTGAGACTTCCGACGGCTCAAACTATCGAGACGTCGTCCTACCGCTGTCTTTCCCCCATTCGACTTAAAGCTTTCTCATTTTTTTTTCCGCACCACAATAATTAGGTGTACACCCATGCGATTAAGTATGAATGCATGATTAATTTTATGCGCGAATCGATCAAGCTCTATAAATCGGTAAAAAAAACTCACTCGCTATTTTCTATATTACCCGTAGGTATTCTTCACTATTTTCAGTAACGAAATACCACCAAGGTGCTTGCGGTGGATCGTTAATTAAAAAAGATGTGGTGCTGACTGCTGCGCACTGTCGGCCGGAGGGGTAAGTCAGGCTGCGAAAATTCTAGGAATGTATTTATTAACTCGGGTTTTTATATTTCAGATTCAATAGAACCGAGTCATACATTTATGCTGGAAGTACGGACGTAAACGACGTGGGACGTTTCTGGCAACGAAGGAAAGTAAGAATAATTGCTCTACTAAATCATAACGCAATGCTCCGATGATCGAGTTCATTTTTATAGGACTACTGCTATTGCCCCGTAACCCCTAATAGAACTATCTTTATTTTAGCACACCTACATCTTCATGAGAATGTTTTCAAATCGTTTACAAACGACTCGCAAAATTCGATCTGGCATTATCGAACCTGTTTTTTGTTTTTTTTTTTCACTACATCACATTTCGCGAAGCAAATGAATCATTATCATGGTGCTATAATATTGCGGAGACGGTTTAAATCGGCTGCCTAGCTACGGGAATTTTAATTTTAAATTTTGAGCAAAGGTTAAATTATGCAATCAATTAACACACGTATGGAATATTATAACTGCATATATTAGGAGACAAAAAATCGGCACACATTACATTTTTGTATTATCACAAAGACCGATTCAAACATATTCTTTTAGACTTGTAGCAATAAAATCATGTTTCAATGCACGCAACTGTAGATTATTTTTATATACCAGCCACATCAATATTATTGCCATGTTCATGGGTTACCTCGTCTTCTACCGCGTCCTTGAAAGAACACCGAGTGTGTATTTCATATTTTATCTATCTGCGTGGATGGTGAAAACATTTCTCATTCAGGCACAGTTCCGGCAAAATCGAAATAGACTCGCTGAAAAAAAAATTAACCGCCCAATTTTATGTACAAAATATTGCAAACAATAATATTCCGGTTACAGGTAATATTTTACACGAAGCCTTGCCAAAATATCTTCACGAGTAATGGCATGTGGTAATGATCCAAATACTATCTAAAGAAGCCGGCATATATTATGCGACAAAAATATACGAGGTTTTAAACACGCGACTTTTAATTGTCCCGAACTGAAGACGACCTTCTAGTTCAGTGGACGCGTTTGGGCGCCTGGCAACTTTGTTTTCACTGCAGAATTTTTAGGCGCACATACAGCATGTAGTGAACACAGTAAGTAAGGCTGTCTGGACGGCACCGCCTCGAAATAGAGAAAGTGCGTCGAAGATTCCCTTTCATTTCTGACAAACGCCGTGAGATGGCGCAGCATGCCAGGAGCTCCATGCACAGGCGGACGAACCTTATCATTAAATAAATATACATGCTTTTATTCGAATTAAGTTAACTTGTCACCCCGCAAAAAAATGCAACGAGAATGATTCGTATTTTTTAAGGTTGTGACTTTCTTGAAAGCACCACACGAACCCCAGCATACAAACGCAAGAAAAAAAATAGCTTGATTCACCTTAGCAACGCATCTAAGCTGAGGGTTGGAGATGATGCTCTTCAGTTGTTTCAAATTGTACCGCGAAGAAATAGGTGGTACATATTAAAGCACTCTATGTTGAACATGGATTATTGTGTAACCCCTCCATGATTACGTAACAGAGTTCTCTCCACTACAGATCAAACAATTTATCATACACGAGGACTATAGGGGACACGTCACGAACGAGCACAGCAATGACATCGCTCTCATCAAGTTGACACGACCTTTTGATCTTGAGACCAGCCAAGGGCACATTGGGACCGTGTGCCTTGCCGTGAAGCCTCCCCAGCCCGGGGAAATCGTTACAGTAACAGGATGGGGACTCACTTCTACCGGTAAGAATAGAGTTCACGTATTGCGTATAAGAGCAAACGAAAGTGCTGTGAGTCAGTGTTAGCGTTGCGTGCTCCACACAGCGGATGCGCGTCGTAGCGAAGCGCCAACCCAAGACACAGTTTGGGCTCCCGCATAAGTAAAGACAACGCCGCTTTTTTCTTTTGTATACAGAAAAGATTTTGCGTACGCTATTCTAAAACCCACTAATGGCTGCAGATTTTATGGCTTTGAGAGCTTTAAAAAACTTTCTGTTAAATTCACACGATCTTTCTAGATGCTCATGTCCAAGTTCCTCTCTTCGAATGGTCACCACGACAGCAATCCGACTTGGCATGCTCCTGATTGACATTTACCACCAGCGTATTAATTACGAATGATTGTCGAGATAGCGTAAAACATTGAGCACAAATCACCACCGTGCTTAATTAGGCATATCTAATTGGCATAATTTTATATTCTTGTAGTCGTGTGCGGATTTAGAAACTGTTCTATGTTATAAAGTATTGAGTATTTTAAGTACCTCGTGACTATTTTGATGGACACAAACCTTTTTGTTTTCTCTCACAAAGTGGAATATTTTTAGGTGGACACGGTCATCGTTGTGCTGATCCGGCACGGGGGACATAAAATGGTGGATAATTTTCACGATTGCCCGGTTAAGTAACTAACCGCGTTTAGTGGCTTCGTGGCTTATGTGCATGGTAACTGCAGTTTACACGGCAGCCCATATTACAGGCTAATCTAAATGGTCCCTTTTGCGAAACGACATCAGGCTTCGAGACTATGGATTCGTTTGTGTTTCGCACTTTTTTTCACCCGATTCTAAAACTGGGCACACGAGGGTGACAATAACTCGAGGCAGGGACAACGCTCTTCTTATTGTGCCTGTACAAGAAGCGTAACATGACAATTTACAGATACAAACAATGGGCTGCGCGTTAATACGCCCCCCCCCCAGCGGTTGGTTCTTACCCATCACAATCTCGAATAGCTGCAGACAAAGTGCCCTCTTTCAAACTCTAGGCTGCTGTTTTTCACAAATATTTTAATTAGTGCAGCGAGGACGTCGGCTTGCTCTCTGGAACACTAGGAAACAAATGACGTCTAGTTTAAAATATTTATTGTAACATCTCTATGATGAATTACGTAGCCCACACGGGAACTTTTTTTCTCTGCTACGACGTATGCAATGTCAATGCACGCACCAAGTTCGTCCGCCATTTTACCTTCCCCATACACCCTGAGGGATCACGGCTTTACAACGATTGCTGTAAGAACTCTTTTTTTTATATTTTATAGCTTTCTTTAGTTATTTAAGTGTATTTGCCGTTTCATAACCCAAGTTTTATATTTAATTATACATATTATTACGCGTACTAAACTAACCTTAGTGGTAAATATTGCGTTCCAAGTATTGTCATAGAATTCTTAAAAGAAAGAAAAAAGAAAAACAACGTTATTTTGTGCACTGTCAGAAAAATTGTGAGTGCATTGCTTCACGCATAGAGTAATCAGCAAAATAATTTTTTGCATGCCTGTAGTGTCGAGCGTGGTTGGCTCTGTTCTGCATTAGGCCGTGTTCTACCGATTTTAATGCTGTTTAAACTTGCTGGCGTGCAGGTGGATACCAGAGCGACCGTTTGTTGGCTATCACCGTCCCTGTGATAACAGACAAAATCTGCAAGAAGAACGATTTATTTTTTTATCGGCCCAAATTAATGTTCTGCGCCTGGGAGGACAGCAAACAAGCTGGAAGGGTACGTCACGAAAAAAGTCTTAGCGCGCGGGCAAAACAAGAAAATGTCGCACTAAAACAACAGCAACAACAAAAAAACAACTTTCAGAGACGAGGAAACAAAAATACAGCTAGTGTTTCGAGATGATGTTACTATCACTCACACCTTAAAGGGACACTGACAGGGTAGTTATGCTTGCCGAGGTTTTTAGTTGTACGTGACATGTGAGAGCCCAACTACCCAGAACAGAATTGGCGGCTCGAAATTCGGTTTCTTTCCGCGCGAAAAACCGCCGATCGAGAACTCGTCGGTTTGAGTCGCGCTCACTCTCTTCTCCGTGGTCACGGGCCGTTTTCTAAGGTTTAGACACCACCAACAAATTTAATCAAAGTCGTGGGTCATTGAAAGCACACACCCAATATTAAAAATAGAAAAAAAGCGAAACCCATTTTTGTGGCTTCCATATAGCTGCAAGTACGTTGATTGAAAAAAAAAAAAAAAGTTGCACAGAAAACCGGAGGCATTCTGTGCGTTCACTGCGTAATTCTCAGCATGGCGTCGGATCGCGTATCGTAGGTCTCGCGGGCTGGACGGCGATGGCAGCGGACGACGGACGTGGGACCTCTACTTCAGAATTGTCGTTCGCGGTACCGGCGAATCTGACTTCCTTCGAAAGAGAAATTTTGAACCGATCAAAAGAATTGATGAAAATTGACATCACGTGACCTCAACACCAATTCAGTTACTCCGCTAAATTTAGTGGGAAAATTGACGTCACGTGACCTCAACAACAATCCAGTTTCCCCGCTAAATCTAGCTCGGAAAAGTGAAGTGAGATGATTTTATGTAACGTGACGTATACACAAATTTTCTTTTCCCGCTAAATTTAGCAGAAAACTGACGTCACTTAGCATGCTCTAACGTGACCTATACGCAAGGTAAATATTCCCGCAAAACTTAGCGAAAAAATTTTTCTTAATTTTTTTGCGATTTCTATGGCGTGGGGTGAGAAACGAACACGTGCTTCATTGGTTACGAACATCAGGGATTTGTTCTAAGCGGTATTTGCACAAAGTACAGAAATCCTTGAACCTCCCCAAGCGGCACAAGAATATTAAGCGAGTATCTACACAATATTGTTGGCAAATACTCCGCATATACGGTTCTTCCCATCCACGATGTCTAGACAATACCGTTTCAAAAGTGAGGCAGTACCAGCACAATATCACTGGAGTACTGCCAGCGTCGGCTGAGTGCCCGCCGGACATCGCGTATATCTATAGATTACTACCAGCGTCGGCTGAGCATCCGCCGGACATTGCGTGTCAATCGAGTACCGTCAGTGTCGTCTGAGCACCCGCCAGATATCGCACGTATATCTACAGAGTACTTGGAGCGTCGGCGCTATGATGCCGCCCAATTTATGTGCTACAAAATAACGTTTTTACTTCCTCACGCCACCATTACGCTTCGGGCCCTCTTGGCACTTTTATTATACCACACATGTAGATACATTAGGCATACCACAAGCATCAGCTGAACATATACATGGAGCGCATACATATACACGGCACATACAAGATTACCGCAACAGCACAAAACCCAATCACTACTTCTAAAGAAAAAAAAATTGGCCTGCATTGTATGTTTATACAGCCTTGATTTCGGAGATACGCCTCAATGGGTGATCGGTCTCAGCTGTAGATGAGAAATTTACCTTTAAATATTTAGCAGTACAACCGCTAACCTAAGGTTTTTAGCGTGCATCACGCAGTAGTGATTACGCGAGCGTGTGCCGGTACGGAACTCATCCAGATCGAAGCGGGCGAGGGTGATCGAACCCAGGAGGTCCCCAGCGCAAGCTTTCGCTCCACGCTCCGAGCTGAGACGCATTAGACCACTCGGCCACTTACTCTTTTTTTTTTCCCCTACTCGGCCACTTACTCCTCTTACTTCTGAGCTCTGTGTTCTGTGTTTCCGCCTTTTATGCTGGTCGTTTTGAAGGTACGGATTTTCTCGGTGTCCACCTAAGCAATAAATAATATTCCCAGCATGATGATTTTTTTTTTCGCTAATGTCTTACCTCTGAGAGTATTTTGAATGGCTCAGGGGATGAATCTCTTTGTGAAAAGTAAACGCTAATGCCCTAATTATTTGAAAGCAACTAAATCAAGCCGCTCCACTGGTAATGGTTACTGCCTATCCCGATTGAGGCAATTCGTGAAAAGACAACGATTTTGGAGATATTCATAGTTAAAATGTTGCCTTCCCTCGATTCGAGACCGCAAGCTGATTATAATCCGTAGGAAAGTGACGTAGTTACTTCTGTCCCTCAGTCACTATCATTTAATAATGACGCCGACGCATTCACGAAAGGCACGCCTTCGAGATATTTACGAGGAGGATCGATACAACTGCGTCACGCTTCTACGCACTATAATCAGGGGCGCCTTTCTGCGTGCGGTTTTGAATAAAGCAAATAAGGCAAACATTTAAACGAAAAATATCTCGAAGGTTGTTATTTCTTTTCTGCGAACTGTCTAATTGGGTCAGGCTTTAATAATTGGTCCCGTTAGACTGCAATTACGACATGGCCAATGGGGCCATTAATTCAAAAGGTAATCAGCAGTTTTCGATTAATTAGCATATACTTTCCAGCAAGACACATTCGCCAATTTGAGACCCCCCTTGAATATAAAATTTAGTAACAAAATTAAGCATAAATCACGTCCCTCGCCCTAAAATCAGCCCTCATTTAAAGTTGAATATAGTCAATATTATTTGTGACCCTCGTCATTTTTAAGCTTACATCGGCTCGCTGATTGGTGAATATGGACGTCCCGCATAAAAGTATGTGCTTGGGCAGCTTAAATAATGCAAGAAATGTTGATAATTACTCTATTGTGTAGGCCTTAAAGTAATTACAAAAAAATTAAGCGCCCTATCCACGACGATGATCCAAAATGAATGAGCGTTTTTATGCGAGGTAATGTTCGGCATAGGTCACGCAGGTCTTCATTGTCCCAGGTTAACCAGCAATGCTTCCAGTTTTCCGTTCATTAACACTCGGAGTGCACTGTCCTCGGGCAAAAGCAGTTTTCGGAGCAGTATCAACGGCTGCGCACGTGCGAGAGGGTAGTGGATGTTTTTAATGTAATAGATGGCCAGGCACATCACGAGGGCTTTCTCCAGTTTGCACGAATCACTCAGTGGAACAAGTTCTCCTGGTTTTCCGCCGTAAATCACAATCTTCCCAGCTGTTGCGTCTATGTGACGGACAGACAAAGTGAGTTTCTCTGGCACCTCTGCCTGCAGAATGAACAGACAAAAAAGAAATTAACTCACCAAGCTTGGGGAATTTTTCATATCGTTGGTGTGCTGAACGTTTATCAATATTGGTTTGACGATATGTGAATTCTGTATCATTAAAAGTACTACGAGGGGACATTGTCTGCCTGTATGTCATAAATGCTTCAATCTCACCTTTTTGCCAACCTAAGGCATTCTATTGCTACTTACGTAAATCATACACATTAGACGTAAAAACTTGTGATTGGAAATCTTGCACAAGACAGTGCACAAAAGTGAGTCTTAAAACCTTCCGTGCCTAGTTGATCAAGAGGTACTTCGCTCCAGCTGGCTAATCGATCACGAGGTACTTCGCTCAATATCAGAGAGGTATAGCGTTTTTCGTGCATGTTCTAAAAAATGTTGACTGCACTGATAACGACATCCAGGAGGGCAGATACTTGCCTTTGGAACCTCAACTCGGACTCAGAAGCAAGCTGCATTGAACCGAAGCTGTGATGTAGATGCAATGCTGCGTCGAGTATAACATCTTTCTCACCAGCCAAACGTCAAGCATACCTTGTGAAGAATTTGGATCTTAGAGTAATCCTGATAAAGCAGTAGCGACGAGGAGTTCCGATCCGAAACGATGCACGACATCCGCGCGCACGCAACCGCGATCCCTGCAAAACCGAAGTGTCGGAGACTCGGCACTCGGCCGACCCGGCGGTGAAGGCAGTGAAGGCGCCAAGGAGTCTGGTTACGGGAGGTTACGTCTCTATAGTTTCGGAATTCGTTCAACTAAAAAAGGTTGGGTTCGCTCTCCCTCCTATTCTGCCTCCCCTCTCGCTCGTGTCGGCCCGTTTCTCCCCCTCTTCATTTCCAAGTTCTCTTTTTGGGAGAAAAAAAACAAAAAAAACAATCGTGTCAATCGTGGTTACCCGGTTTGCGTGCACTATATATCACGATTGCGTCGGTGCAATATAACAGATTTTCCGTGGGCATCGGCAGTTTCAAAATGGTACTGCCTTTCTTTCATTATCATTTTCGAATCGGCCGAAAATGCCTAATACTGCGCAGTTATTGCCGATTCAGAAACGATTTTCAGGGAAAAACACGGTTCGTGTATTATATATATCATGGTTGCGTCACCGCAATATAACAAATATTCCGTCGACATCGGCCGTATCAAAATGGTACCGGCACAATTTTCCCGCTACAACGGAAATTTCGGCAGTACTCGAACGACTTTCCCGACCTGAGGCGAAAATCGCCACATTATTGTGTGCTGCCTGGGTCTCCTTTAAAAGGATACAGAACCGAAATTTGGATTTCTCAAGATAAGGCCGCTGACGTGTTGAACGGGACACTACGAACTCCAAAAGATTACTCGTACATCGATATCTCACACGGATGGGCGTTTTTTAGGAAAATAAAGGCACGATCAAGCGAGGGCTATGACATCGATGTCCTCCTGGGCCCATTTGCTCGAAGCTGGTTAACTTTAGCCGCGGTCAAAGTTAACCGCGTTTCCCTACCTAGGTACGTCCGAGTACCTAGCCTGACCTCGCCGCGTTCGACAAAAACTCAATGCGCAATTTCTATGTGTTTTATTATTATGTGGTAGCTCCCGGCACCTGCCGGTCGAAGCAAACAAATAGCCTTTCAAGAAATTGTTTAAATAGTTTTGTCTTTATTAAGAACATTAAAAACGACATCTTATCACGGTGTTTTTTATGCATATATATATATATATCCTTTAAAAACAATAAATATTTTGATGCATCTATTATTTCACCAAATACAGCATAAGTTTGCAGCGTTGATTTCGAATCTGGCAACGGTCTTTACAGATTCGTTGTTTTGTTCTCGTACCTTGCGACGTACGTTTACCGCGCTTTAGTCATCAGCTGATTTTTCCTGTTTGTCTTCTCTGCCGTTTGCCCAACCGACCCTCCGACTCGCCCGCCGACTGACTACGGGACTGACTGAAAACTGGGGGGCTATGTTCGACAAATGTTTCGTTTCTCCAAAAAAGAAACGGAAGTGACGGAACTGACGATACCGCGTCTAATTGGTTAGAGGCTTAAATGACGAAAGTTCCCTCTTTCGTCATTTGAGCCTCTAGCCAATCAGACGCGATATCGTCAGTTCCATTACTTCCGTTTCTTTTTAGGAGAAAAGAAACATTTGTCGAACATAGCCCCCCTGATTTGCGGACGGATTGGCGAAGGTAAAAAACGCAATGTCGACTGTGACGCGACGCCGACATCGAAGAGAGCGCGTGTTCGCCCAGTAAGCTGTTGTGATGACGGGACGGCAGCGTGTGTTCCGTGACCGCTTGAACCCTTTGGAGGAGTTTGACGAGGACGAACTGCAGGAGCGCTTTCGATTCGGTCGCGCAGGTATTGTGTCCCTTGCCGACACACTGCGCCCGGACTTGGAGCAGCCGACGCGTCGCAGCCGCGCCCTCTCTGCAGAGCAGCAGATCATTGTCGCCCTGCAGTTCTACGCCACGGGGAACTTCCTCATCACCGCAGGGGACTACATCCGTGTGCACGTCTCCACTGCTTCGCGGACTGTGAGGCGGGTGACTCTGGCCTTGGCACGTCGTGCCCGAGACTTCATAGGGTAAGTGGTTTGGAGCATCCTCTGGCGCGTCCCGATACTAGGCGCATGTGCAGGCTAGTTTTCCGAGAAAGAACCCTGGGCTTATTTCAGAAACCCTTTGTATACAAATTTTGGTGCGTGAATTGTGTTCGCTGAAACACCTCAATTCGTTCAAGATGGTCTTCTCAGCACACCTATTCTGCAATTTATTTACGTCGCACCACCTGTGCAATGATCCTTCACTTTTTGTTTCCTAAGCTGTAGGCTTGCCAGCCTGAATATCTGCCAGCGCATCGATTCCCCCGTATACTGGTACCTCCCTAAAGGAACATAGTGTTGCTTCAACACCCGATATTTGTTCCCTGGTTATGAGCGTGACATGCAGACCAGTGAACTGAGCTGTAAAATTACACGAACCAACTGGAGTGTACAAAATGACTCCCTTAGTACCTATTATTAATGGAGGTGCAAATGCAACTAAACTACAAATAAAGTAGGTGTGCAGACATTTACAAACAGCCTGGTTTCAGCACTCCCAACTATGCGCTAGTTGCTACTGAGCTAGTCTTGCGGCTGCTGAGTACTGTCATTGTGCAGACAAGGTTTTTATTGCTCACTATTGATGAAGATGAATGATAGCTGTGTTATTTTTAAGCATGTGATCATAAGAATACCATCGCTGTTAATGTCATAGTGCTACAGACTGACTCAAATTCATCTATAATGCAGGTGGCCAGGTGAAGCTGAGGGTCACGCCTTGCAACAGGCCTTCTTTGAGATCGGTGGGTTTCCTTCGGTCGTGGGTGCTGTTGATGGCACTCACATTCGGATACAGGCACCACAAGTGCATGAGGAGGTGTACGTTAACCGCCATCTGTACGATTCGATAAACGTACAGTTAGTGGTTGACGTCTTTTACCGTATCCGCAATGTGGTTGCGAAATGGCCTGGACGCACCCACGACTTTAGGATATTCACCGAGGGCTCGTTGTCAGGCAAGCTGGCCGATGGCGTTTACGATTGTCTACTGCCTGGAGGCAGCAACTACACATGCAAGCCATGGCTAATGACGCCCTTCCTGTCTCCGTCATCAGCAGCGGATGTCGCCTACAATGCGTCGCACAGCACAATGAGGAGCATCGTGGAACGGTAAAGCCAGGCTATGCGTCCTGGTTTGACGGTTGTTTCGGCACCTTGAGGCGTCTAAACTTTTTCATATAGTTGGGCCTGCGCTTTACATTTGTTGCCATTTTTATGTTCTTGCATAGAAGGCTACGGCTGCTCAGAAGCAAGAAAAGGAAGGCGTATCTCTATTATACCTTATTTATACTACTGGCTATAAATAGCCTGTAATGTTTATTCTAAGGTTAGCCAGATTTTTGGGAATAAAGTAAGTCAATTCACAAAATTCAACCATTTGCCAGTTAACTTTATACGTCACATTAATTATTATATTTCATTTGTTCTTTTCTGTTTGAACTCCAGAATAGAAGTTAGAACTTCTCTGAAACATATCCTTCCTTTTGGTGCTGTACGACTAAGTTTATTAACCTACGGGTTTTTACTAGCTGTTTATACTTTCCAAACATAGCAGTTACCCTTTTTTTGTTATTTCATATTGCTTAAATTTAAAGCAATTCTGAGAAAAAAAACAAAGCAATGCTTGCGATGTGAAAAAAAAAACACATTGCTTAGGCAGGTCTTGTTTTTGTTTGAGTACAGACACATTCAAACATACCCCCTTAAATACTGCTTATCTCAAACTCATTTTCCTTGCAGGTTTCTGTGAAGAACAATTTTATTATATCACTGATTTGTCCCAAAGTGATTACCCTTCTATGTCCTGCTGCATTTAACCAAAATGTGAGGAATTTGCACCAACGCAGTGCCAAAACTTAATGTCACTTTAATAATACTGAAAATATAGTAGCTCGGGCCTCGCTGCCCAGTGGGATCGTTACGATATGCTTACGCAAGTTTTCAGGTTTTCAAAACTTTTGATTATCGTCTTAAATACCATACTATTTGATCACATTTTGTATGAATGACAGACAATATCAGGAAGTTTCGTAATAATTTTCATGTTAGTCGTCTGTTTATTCTGGAGGGTTAGCTAGTGTCGTTGAGTGGGCTTTTCACCGCGCACTGATGTACTGCAGAGAAGCAAACACCACGAAGTAGGCATAGCGATTTTGCATGTCTTGCTTCGCCGCAGCGCACCCCGTGTTAAGGGGAAAGCACTCCTCCAAAGCAAGACGTAACACAATTCCTGAATACAACTTCGGTTCGTATATATGATAGATGCGAGATCCTGGCAGTATCTTTTTCGAATTCGAGATTTAGCAAGGGTACTTTGGTATTGCAAGAACATTTATATCTGCTCTTTTGTATGTTTATTTATTTATGCCAACTCATTTGTTTATCTATCAATTTTCTATAGGTGTGAGTAGATTAGAACTAAATTGACAGGAGCAGTGGATGAAATCTCGGGAAGAACCTGAGTGAGTTCGGCGGGATTGTTTTTAAGTGTCGTTCACGTGCCGTTTTTGCTATACAGTTCGACAGATAAAATTAAATTTATGTTGATAATCAAATGACAAGAGCTTTGTTTTTTATCTGAATTATAAATTGCAGTTTTATTACAACATCCAGAACTTGAAGGAAACATATCAATGTCATTGTACTATTTCAGTGGCATTCAGTACCCAAAATAACCCTTCAAAGCAGTTTGTGCTGTCCTTCATCATTTACCTTCTTGTCACCCTGTCATGGTGCTTCCCCACGCAACTCAACGCTATAGTTTTGTTTTTGAGGGACTCCTGCTGTGCAGTTGATGCTAATAAAGGTTTCCAGTCTCTGACTCTGGGACCTCCTTCTGTAATATTTCTAATGTATTTACCTTTGATCTACGCACAATAAACCTGAAACCTGAAACCTGAAACCTGAACGTATGTGAGAAGGCGATGTAGACATTAAGGTGTTCCAAGATGACTCGGACCAATCACATCAGTGATATCTTTAACAAAATCTGCATATCACTACTATGTTCAGTGGGCTGGAGCGATGATAGATATCACATTCCGACCTCATTAGATGTTCTTGTTAAACCCCTTCAGACGGATAACAGATCTTACTCTATTTATACACTGTGCAGGACGATAGGCCAGCTCAAGCGCAGGTTCCGCTGTCTCCATTCTGAGTGTAGGATGGAGCCAGAGAGATGCTGCGACATCACTGTCGCCTGCTGTGTCCTGCACAACCTGGTCAAGACCCTGCAGCATGCTAAGGACTGTCCTCCCTGAAGAGGCTTCCGTCGAGCTCGCGGCAGCGGGCCGTGACGAAAGTATTGAGGCTCGGGACGCTATTGTCAGCCAGTTCTTCGGTTGAGTGTAAGTATACCAATATATTGCACATGCTGCTTTTCATGGTCTTGAGTACCAGTGCATTGTGCTGGCAAGGTACCCCCAATGATGTAAAGTCGTCAAACATTACCTTCTACAACTTATCATCCTCTGTGATACAGTGTTGATATATAATATTCTTAATATGCTGTACACGCTTTAGTTATATTCCATCTCACCCGACGAAGGACTAGGGCCCGAAGCAAATATACCACATGGTTTCAAACAGGCTCGTGATTGGACCCGGTGGCCTGTATCATTGGGCTTTAGTCCATCGTAGGACGAGACGGGGTATAGCAGATCTGAATCCAGAAATCTATTCACAGTTGCAAGTAAAATAACTTTTATTTCTCAGCAGCTGTGTTGGCTTTGTCATATGTAAACAAATACATTCAAAATGAAAATTAAAAACAGCATATTATGTCACTGATTACTCTTCTCCTAATTGTTTTTTTAACAATTTGACTTGCAGTTCTGCACGCTGTGTTTCCATTCCAATTAAAGCTTTTTTTGGTCCTCTAGCAATTTTTTTGACTGATGGTAGAACTCCTCTGCAGCAGTTGCTGCTGCGATCGTCGCCGTGGCAGCTTGCATAACCCTATGTGTGCACTCCTTCTCCAGCAGGAGATACGCTTCCTCCAGCTGCCACTGTCTCTCTGTCTCCTGCAGGAACCGCTGTGAAGCCTCCCGGCACCAACGTCGGCTGTACGGCACATTCGTTGGAGCCCGCTGCACAACCTCCTGTGGCAGACTCTCGTGCAGCACTTCCGCACTTGTTCCGCTCCCAGAAGGACCAGGCTGTGGATCTATTCCCCTGGAGCTGTCACTGCGACAAATGCTTGTGTAAAAAGTGGTCAGGTTTTGTTCTTGTCAGTATGAGCAAAGAGAACACACTGTGCAAAGTTTGTAACCCTGATAAAGATGCCGATGCTGTACCAAAATTCATTCATACGTGTTGGTGCAGAGGACAAAGTTTGCTAGCTAAGTTAATTTATACACTGACGTGCAGGCTTGAGGTCGGAGCACAGTGTTGTTACTTCTTGCACAATTGCCCAATACATGGTGTGGGAAAATGCGCATTTGGTTGTGAAGAGCATTTGCATGCATGTGTTCGTACACTTTCACTGCTAAAGGTTCGAATGCAGCTGTGTAGCTATGTGATTAACAGTTCATAAAATTAGTGGTCACATATCCAGTCAAACCACGTTGCACTGTGCACATTGATAAGACAACTTCAAACATTACCGCACATAGTTTCACTGGCATTGATTTTACTCGCACAGGTTAGCATCATGGGGATAGTTAACTTCACAACCAGAATGAAGGTAGTGTTTGAGCCAATTTTCCTAAGTTGGTAAAACTAGCAACAGGATGGTCGTACTGTGTGTGATCTTTTAATATACATATTGAAAACTTGCTACAGTTAGCATAAAAAAGCCATTGTCACTTTGTTGCATTTAATTTTTATAAGATGATGGTAAACAGATTTACCACCTGATTTGTCATTGCATGCCGTCCCATTTCATAAATTTGTAGCTTCGGTGGTACTCTTTCACTCTTGTTGAAAATAATTAGGAATGTGGTAGCGCTGTGCCTCGTCAGATCTTGGAGTGCACTCTGGAAGACGGTTTCGTAACCTATATTTCGAGCCACCTTTGAGCTTTTGTGGTTGAAATAAAACAGAAGCCAGATTCCCGAAAATTTCTTACGACAAAAAAGTTAATAAATTTATCTTACGACAAAGTTACAAACTTTTGAGTATTCCCGAAGCAAAATGTTGTAAGTTTTGCACAAGTTACAGATTTCGTCGAAACGTACGCAAAACTTCCGAGCATTTTGCTTTGGGAATACTCAAAAGTTCGCAACTTTTTTGTAAGATAAATTTACTCTTTTTTCGTAAGAAAGTTTCGGGAATCTGGCCTCTGGTCTTAATATAAAAGTACTCGGCAGTAATGCTATTCAAATGGCAACATGCCCATCTTGTTATCAACATTTGTCCTCGTCTTTTAGAGCCTCACCTGGAGCGACAGTTCTGCTTTACTATGACCGGTTCCTTAGCACCATTTACTCGTCACACAATCGGGTCTAGGAACCAGTCACCTACCCTTCCGTGTCACCTATGGTGGCATCCAAACTGCACAGGTTGGGAGAGTCTTCGCCGATCACCTCGAGGACGGCTTCGACGAGGGGCGTCAGGACATGGGGGTTTGGCCAAGCACCTAGTAATTAAGGCATAGTAATTTCGTCTCACTCGACTCGCGAGCAAAAACGGAGGAGGTGGGGTTCACTGTTCAACCAAGTATGTAAATGGAACTTTCATGAGAAAATCAAAATAAACAAATACTGCATAAGGCGTTCTTTTAAAAATTTAGTAACTGCGAGATAACATTGCTGAAACTGTGGACTATGTAATCATGCAATTCTTACTTTCTTACAGTTTGGCCTGTCGGCCTCGACCATTGTGCTTTCTAAAAATGTGTGTTAATATTGTGTCCAAAGTTTTGGGTCTTCCACTAGAACTGTTTTACGAGTTGCATACAGTCTGTGCAGAACTTGTACATAAACTGCAATAAATTGTCTTCTGATGCTGTAACATTGCTTTTACTGCGTTCTTGGAAGATGACAAGTTGACTCCCAGCAGAGGGCAAAGGTGCACGAGTATTCAAATGTCCACATTCACGTTTCTAGGTTTGATTGTCCATATATTATCACTAAAGCAATGTAATATCTGTTTAACTTATTAAGAACACAATGAACTTACCTGTGCGCTGATTCATGCTTCATGTATAAGCTGCACAGTTGTCTGGTCTTTTTTAAAAGGTTTCTCCAGCACTGCTGTAACTGGTCTGGGGTGCGCAAACAGCCCATGGCTCTGCTAAAGTTCGTCCCATGCCTGTCTATTTGTTTGGGTCGTGATCGTAGCACTGAACTTCCCCATAATTTGATATTTTCCCTCCCCCATTGCCCGAATTAGTTGTAATTGTTTGTCCAATTCCTCTGCCGTTTCATGCTGATGGTTGATGTCGCCTGACTCATTTTCGATTTCAGATTGGTTGTGATTGTCTGCTACGTAATTACGTCTCTCTTTATAATCCTAACAAGACATCTAGTTATCAGAAAACAAAATAAAGAAAGACAAGCGCAAGAGAAAACATGCACACTCGTTTCATGATAGAAGCTTTGTTTATTTTCCTTATACAAGTTCGCAGACGACAGTACCGAAGTTCGATCGAATGCCGTGTCGGCAGCTTCTATTGAGGATAACGGATATCTGCTTCGAAGGCAAGTTTTTAGTTTACATCTTGTCTTCGTTGAACCGCCTCCCGCTGCGAGGGGGTCGTCGGTGCTGTGGATGCGCTGCAAACACCATACACGGCGAACTGTACTATAAACCAGACTCCGCGATTAGAGGCAGTTTTTCGGAGAGTGATTTGTTTCACTACCATGCGATTGCGGCTCAAGGTAGGTTTTAAAAGTGAAAAAAAGAAAAGAAAGAAAGCTGGACGTTAATTACAACGCAAGAGCTGCTGACATGACATTTTGATAGCGGTACGATCTCATAACTTTCTCGTGAAAGATCGCGGCACTCACCTAGGTAATATATTTTGAAGGTCCCGCTGACTGTAACATTCATTGAAACAAGTCCACTTCAGAGGGCGATGCGTGATCTTACTCGACCTTGACGTGACCAGTCAAGCGTATCCCTGCTCCCACAGCACGCTCGCCGTCCGGTGGTGGACGAGCTGCCGTCAACTCCGTTTGTACACTGTATTGAAATGTCCTTTTTGTGGCACGAGGATGACGCATCTTCGTAAAAATTAATGTTCCCAAGCGTGACGAGCAGCCGTAGCAGCCATATTGTCTGATGCTAGGTACTATTTTACTCCGGGGTCCCTACTCTGCAGATCACGTGACCTAAAATTCCCCCTCGTAGGGAAATCCGGTCAACCGCTTTTAGTTAACCAACTTCGAGCAAACGGGCCCTGGAACAGTTGAGAATGAGGGGAAGCGGCCTCGCTTCTCTCCTCCTCGCTTCGGTTCACCAGCTCGACGGAACGAAGCGAGGAGGAGAGGGAGTCAGAATCGTGACGTGCCTAATTGCCTCGTCGGCCTCATCGGCCGTATTCAATCACGCATTTCTTTTCCAAAATACGGCGATCCGTCAGAGATGTCGATGTATGAGTGACGGTTTTGTGTTCTGCAACGTCCCGCCTGTCAGTCCAGCCTTGTTTTTTTAGCTCGAAACTTCGGTTCAGTACCCTTTAAAGGGGCACGGATTCGCTTTTTGAGATCCTCGCTTTATTGTCACACCTCACGCTACGAGCTGTAATCCTCCTAAAAAATCCCAAATTTCATTCATGCATGGCTGATTTGCGTATTAAAAAAGTTATACAAGTTCCCGACACTTACCGCCGGGGCACAACGACAGATTGTGCTACCGAACCTTGCTGAAAACTAGCAAATTGTCAGGCATGGACGACGACAAGTCAGCATCGCAAAGCTTGCGTCATGTGTGCAGATGCGATTTTGTGGGAATGTCGAAGAAGATAAGGCGTAAAAATCGGACAATACTGTGAGTGAACATCCTGCGCCCATTAAGATCGGCCCTGCAATACCGCCAGAGGCTCAGGGAACCGGGAACCAAAGCCACGGAAGAGGGTAGGCTTAGTAGAGCCTTAAAGGGACACTAACAGGGTATTTACGCCCTCCAAAGCTTTATTTGTACATGACATATGAGAGCCCAACTACCCAGAACACAATTTGCGGCTCGGAAGTCGCTTTCTTTCCGTCCGAAAACCGCCGATCGAGAACTGACCGGTTCGAGTCGCGCTCACTCTCGTCTCCGTGGTCACGTGCTGTTTTCTACTGTTTAGACGCAACTACCAAAGATGATCAAAGTCGTGGGTCATTGAAGGCACACACTCAATACTAGAAATGGACAAAAATAGCGTATCCTTTTTTGTGGCTTCTAAAAAACTCCGTGATTTTTGGTATCTTTTTCCTCCTCTATATTTCTTCTTCCTCCCCAGTCCAGTTTCGGTTTCGGTTTCGAGCGATTTCGTGTCCCTTTAAAGGACAGACGCAAAAGAAAAAAAAAAACTTTAAAAAATCAGCCTTGACGGGAAAAGAATGCCATAAAATGAATTTACCACGAACATAAACATTTTTAGAGGTATATTTGCGGCGCTACACGAATTTGTAGTTTGCACCCGTGGGAGCCGCCACAGGTCACGTGGCGGACCATTGCGCCGTCGTGCTATGCGCCGCCGCCGGAAAGGGAACACTCTGTCGCGCCGGCGCCATCAATTTCTGACCGGCACACATGTTTATCACGGTGTGCTTGCGCTCTTTCAGAAGCTTCCTTTGAGCTCTGAAAGTTACCTGTTAATCTTCGTTTTTTGTTGCACTTCAGACGAACATTAATAAGCAACTTCTAGAGCCCATATAAAGCTCCCGAAAGAGCGCAAGCACTACGTGACCATAGCGGCCATTCACGTGACCATAGCGATTACTTTTACTCGGGCTCCCGCGAGCGCGAACTGCTAATTTGTTTCGCGCCGTAAGCATAGCTCCACTTTTTTTTTGTTGTAAATTTTTTTTAATGACATACTTTAACTATCTAGGCTGTTTAAAAAAAATGTTTTTTTCCTTAGTATGCGTCCTTTGTGGGGTCTCCTCGGCCTCCATCTGGTCAACAACCGGACGGCGGCGTCTGGGGACTGGTTGTCGGTCGCCTCCGTGGCGAAGACGGTGTCTTTGGTGCCCCTGTGCCTCCTCCATCCGGGGCCGTCTGCAAGACATTGGAGGCGGAGGCGGTGGAAATGCTCGGACCCACCTCTCGGAGAGCGTCGGCGCCCGAGGACCTGAACGCGCTGCGGCAGAGCCAGACGGGGAGCTCCAGCGGAAGACCGGCCACGGTGGGAGACAAGAGGCTCTCGCCTCTGGTGCGCGGCGACCGCAGGAACAACGGGGGAAACTGGGACGACGGACGACGGGAGATTGGAAGAGGGACTCTTGCGCGGGGAACGGGCCACGACAGACGTTCGCGGTGGTGGCGACCTCGACGTCGACTCGGGCGACGGCACGGTGACATGGTTCGAATTTAGGTCCCGGATCCAGCCCTCGACTGCGACATCCCGAGGATGCGGTGCAGACTAGCACCGCCGGGATGATCGGCATGCAGTGTGTATAGTGCCGGCGTAGCCCTCCCAGGCTTCCTCGATGACATTTCCTGATCCCGAAACTCGCCAGCAGAATGTGAGTGTGAGAAGCCCTTTCTGCCGAGAGCTATGCGTTACTGTGTCACGTTCAACGGGAGACAGAGGACTGGGGAATCGGACAAGAACCCTGCACCTTTAAGAGACGGCAACCGCAGCGATGAAGGTTCCATACTTAAAAAGAGAGCTGAAGGCATGGGGTCTTTCTATTGCCGGCATCAAATACTAACTTATCGAACGCCTACAAGCTACAACAGGATCTTCCAGATATCAAGCCAGATGTTTCATCGGTGGAGCTTCTTGGTCACAGCGTAGAGGCAAACGAAGACCCAAAATACTGGGTTACCGCTATGGCTGGCAAGGACGATAGAGACCAGTACGTCGACTGCACCGACATATTCTCAACCACGAAGACCACGCCTTCTACCAATGTGGTAAAGGAGACGTCTGAAGACAAGAGCAGAGATTAGACATGGCAACTTTCTATTCCCCAAGTCAGCGATGACCAGCCCGCGACAAACGACGTTCCGCCCCAAGTCACATGCGAGGACTCTCATTCGCTTGCTGAAATGTATAGAATGCACTAGCAGGAGAAATTGGCGCTAGAAGGGCAGCTGAATGGTCTTGCCGAACAAGTTCAGTGAGCGGAGGCGGATCGAAACTCACTACAACAGATGCAGCAGAAGGTGACACTGCTGGAGCTACAATTAAAAGAACGGACGGAATGGATGAAGGCCCTACAGGGTATGGCTACTAGGTTTCTAGAATCAAGCTTCCCAGCTACTTATGAAGTGCCGCTATTGATGACCGAGGAGCAGTTAAACGTCGTGAACGCTGGTTTGGGCGCCAGCCTCAATAACCGGCGGAACCGTGATTGTGGAAGACAAAACGAGCCGACGGCGGTAGCTGGCACAGGGTTTAAGGACCCCGAAGTGTTGACAGGCAAATACGAGGGGCGTTCATAAAGTTCGTATTATCGGCACCAAAAACTAAAAAAAGTGGAACAAAACAGGCATCAACATGAGCGCTCGTCCCTCTAGTTTCTGCACAGTGTACATATCGCGTGCTATAGTAGCGCGGAACGCCGCTAGGAATTCGAAACCAAAATGGCACCGCCCGTCGGAGCCAAGCACATGCAGTGATCCATTTTTTTCCATTTGAGGAGAAGCAATGCCAGGGATATTCATTAAAATCTGGGAGCATTGTTCTGGCACAACGCTTAAGTTTATGAAACTATAGATAAATGGCGTTGACGCTTCCAGTGCGGCCAAACAAGAGGAATGCATTTCAAGCACTACGTGACCATAGCGGCCATTCACGTTACCATAGCGATTACTTTTACTCGGGCTCCCGCGGGCGCGAACTGCTAATTTGTTTCGCGCCGTAAGCATAGCTCCACTTTTTTTTGTTGCAAATTTTCTTTACTGACACACTTTAACTATCTAGGCTGTTTAAACAAATGTTTTTTTCCTTAGTATGCGTCCTTTGTGGGGTCTCCTCGGCCTCCATCTGGTCAACAACCGGACGGCGGCGTCTGGGGACTGGTTGTTGGTCGCCTCCGTGGCGAAGACGGTGTCTTTGGTGCCCGTGTGCCTCCTCCATCGGGGGCCGTCTGCAAGACATTGGAGGCGGAGGCGGTGGAAATGCTCGGACCCACCTCCCGGAGAGCGTCGGCGCCCGAGGACCTGAACGCGCTGCGGCACAGCCAGACGGGGAGCTCCAGCGGAAGACGGGCCACGGCGGGAGACAAGAGGCTCTCGCCTCTGGTGCGCGGCGTCCGCAGGAAGAACGGGGGAAACTGGGACAACGGACGACGGGAGATTGGAAGAGGGACTCTTGCGCGGGGAACGGGCCACGACAGACGTTCGCGGTGTTGGCGACCTCGACGTCGACTCGGGCGACGGCACGGTGACATGGTTCGAATTTAGGTCCCGGATCCAGCCCTCGACTGCGACACCCGGGGACCGACAGTCACATTGGCCACTGTACGATAGGAGCTTACCGTTCAGACCAGCGTTCCAACATGACTATTCGCACGTCGATCGACTGCACCTAGTTCCTCAAGTGGTCTGAAACTCTTTAATGTAAAGCGGAATGTCAACCTGCGACACCCCGCCCCCTCCAATCAAGGCCCGACCAGCGGCATAAATGCCCGACAGTTTACGTCATCTCATCTTGTTGTTACACCACTGATACGCAAACACACGGTCACATCGGCGATAATTCCAGTCTTCTGTTCACTACGCACAACGCTGCCATCACGATGTTGCTGCTATGTTGCTGACACGCAGAAATACAGAACCACGTTGAACGCCGGTTGGCACTCGGCACGGAAAAACAGAACTGAATTCAGCACGGAAGGCACCCAGGCAGCCGGCAGGAAAACCTGCCTGCCTTGAACGCAGTTCCTGCGATTTCCATAACGACGAAAACGTCGACACAGTTCCGCGTGGTTCCGCTACTGTAGTTCCGCGTGGCAATCCAGAAACGGCCATCTTAACCAGTGTACGTAGCGCTGCTTCGTGTGCTCGTTTGATAAAATTAGTGGTAAAAACGTCAATGCAACCGAAATGTTCTGCACGTTTGGACTGGGAGACGGAATTACAGGCGGCCTTCTCTGCCACTGAAGCTCAATCAACTTAACAACATTTATGAAACAACGTGCGCGACGTGCTCGAAAAACGAAACCGAAAGAAGATGAGCTGGGAGGGCGAAAGCTTTCTCCCGTCTGCCTGGAGAAGGAGGAAAACTTCTCGTTCCTCCCTTCTTCTCATGTCCGCTTGGAGGCGCGCCGTTGCTACCTTTTTTCTCCATTTTTTCTTAGAGTGCGCTATTGATGACCGAGGAGCAGTTAAACGCCGTGAACGCTGGTTTGGGCGCCAGCCTCAATAACCGGCGGAACCGTGATTGTGGAAGACAAAACGAGCCGACGGCGGTAGCAGGTGCAGGGTTTAAGCACCCCAAAGTGTTGACAGGCAAAGATATAGAGGTGAACACCAGACATGCAGACATGCATGTGAGGCAGTGTCTCGCATATCATCGGATTGAGGTGTTCCCGCCTCCGGAAACAGCAACACTACAAGATATCTGCCCCAAGCAAGACGTGGGATATACATCAGATGCCATTATTAGCATGACTATTGGAAGAGTGTTAGTTATACGTGCGTTGGCGCATATTATAGTAGCAACACCGCCCAGGGATTGGACGAGATTCCGGCATGTGTGCTTGAGGCGCTGCTGAAAGATTGCCGGGATCAACTCGCATAAGCGTCAATAATATTGCATTTGGGAGATAATAACTCAGGACTGGAAGTGCGGCACGGTCGGTCTAATCCCCGATTTACAAGTCCGTAATTCGTACAAGTATCCTGGGCATCGCACTGTTAACTCGGCAGATTACCTGCAGGATCACCACTCCCACCTTCGTCAAGGAACTATACGAGGAGCCATCCTTCTTCGCAAAGGAAGCCTCTGTTGTTGCAACAGGTTCATTGTTTCGCGGGAGCTGTGGAAAGCAGTAGTGGCGCCAGAGCTAACGTGTGCAAATGCTGTGGTGTGTGACCCCGGAGATGTCCGCGCCCTTATGAAGCGTAGGCAGCGAGAGGTAGGACGCCAAGCATTATCCGCGACTCCAACTAACTATAGGTGGGGCCACTCATTTTCCAATATGGCGGTTATAGTGAGGGTTGATGCTGCGTGCCGCTGTTGAGCCTGTCTAGTGTGCTGGCTTCACTGAGCTACACAAATTATTTCTGGTAATACGAGGAAGCTAGGGTGTTGTGAGCGCAGGTCACCTCTTTATCCCGGAAGGAAGAACGGTGTTTAGTGTAATATTTACGCATGAATGCGCGTTTTAATTCTGGAGCGAAACCGAAACTGACCTCTATTTTGGATTTAATTTCTCGATATAAGTCTTAATTTCGGATTTTTTCGTAACTCAAAATGTGCCTCACATCAGAATTATTTAGCTAAAGAGGTTGTTCGCGGAAACTTTATTTTGTGACATCCATGTTCGATCCAGACTGATATTGGTAGTGTAGGTGTTGAAAGAAATCAGTCCTGATATTTGTGCGTTCTCGCTGCATTTTCTCGCTCAGATAATTGTCATAGGAAATAATGAACTGCGGACCTTTTAATGGGTTTTTGGGTATTTAGATTATCAATTTGTTTAACTTTATTCCCAGCACAAAAATAAGAGAATGATTCCACTTTTTATAATATGTCCACAAAACTTATAAATTAATAAACGCTGTTCTCAACAAACCAAAGACGGAATCCAAGTCAGGCAGCTGAAGTGTGTGTGTGTGCGTGTGCGTGTTTTTATAGCAACGCGTGACGCATAGGACTTTGTATTACATCCTGTGTTTGACTGTTTGTCTATCTTGATAACGATGTCAGAGTTTTTCATATGCTAAAAAGAAAACAAAATTATGCCTTTCTGAAAAGACTATTATGGTTAAATGGCGTATTTTCGTGATCTTGGCGTTAATTGGCCGCATACATTGCCGCGATTTGCATTAATAATAATGATATTAAAATTTAGATATTTTAATACGTTATTTTTCAAGCTCAAATATAATTTGTTGCTTATGATTTAATTTCAAATACGCGAACAAATATGGCAATCAAAAGTGTGCTAATTATCATCACTGATGCCAACTGCAGCATTTTGAATTACCAAGTAATAAAATAAAAATAGTCTAAAATCAATGAAAACACTCTAGCTAATGTGAGAAATCCATGTAAAATTACAATATTTGCGGGTAAAGTATATTTTGATATGCAAGTCGCAACTTTTGACAATTGGCAAACCGTCCAAAGTCGCCGCCAATGTCCTTCCAGACCAAATGCCCAAACGTAAAAAAATAATAATAATAAAAAATAAAAAATAAAACTTTTTTTTTAATTACCAAGATTTTTATGAGATTTAGTTTCTTTCATTTTTACGCTCCGTCGTTTTGCCAACCTCAGCCTTTCCAGTTCGAAGGAACGCCTACCTGCTTGCACGTTTGCTCACTGCAGCACGTTTCGTTGACGTTGGAAGCAGGTGAAACTGTAGTGAGCTTTAGTACCGCGTATACGAGCGAACGCAAGTGCTGTGTTTTGCGTTATCTCTGCGTGATCCACACAGCGCGTGCCAGGAGCCTAAAATTGTGGTCTTGGATGGCGCAAGGCGATGAGGCGCACGCAAGGGGCACACAACTCTAACGCAAACGCACACCGCTTGCGTTTGCTTCTATGCGCAATACTAAAACTCTTCAGTAAGGTATAATCTCATACCGGATGCAGCACTACGTTGGGACAGTGAAGAGTGTTGTTTGCATTCGGAAATGACATTTCGCGAGCCATAGTCGCGAGCAGTTCCACCGTGCCCGCTAAGCAGGAGAATCGGGGGACCCTCACTAGAGCGCTTCCCGTTTCCGCCGCGGGAGGGCGAGCGTCGAGCTTTAGACGCGAATATGCTGCCACGGAACGATTGCTAACGAGGCAGTCCAGGGTGATCTCGGCTGGTCCTTTTTTGAGGCTTGGAAGGCGACCAGCAAGGTTACATACGACGGGCGCCTTCGCCTTATGGACAGCTGCCGATCGGCCAAGAGGTTACTCACCTATGTTCACTTGATTGGACTACGGACCCACTCGCAGAAGCGTCCTTATCAACTTGAACAAAAGTACGGCTCATTTTCGAACCCAGTTCAGGCGTCAACAGAAATGTCACGGACGAAAGAGGTAAGCAAGATAGTCCGCAATCAGGAGTCCCGACATTAGCTTCAAGGCGCACAAACCAAGTCGATGTAAGGGATGTACTTGACCTACCAAAAAGAACCATCGCTTCGGACGTACGACTGTACGATAACAGCCTGGGCAGAAACTTATTGTTTGAGCCATGTGCCGAGGTCCTACAGACACCGCCTTATAGACGTCGGTTTGACACCAGTGACATTGAGCGTTTTTAGCGAATGCGGGGCCCACGACGAAACGGTGAAACATATTGCGCTCGATTGCGCGGGACTCCTGCCATCCCGATCGCAGGACAATGACATACATTCTTAGGGACCCTTGTGGCTTGCTGAAACGCTCGGCTTTTCAACAAATCATGCCGGGCAAAGCCAAACAGATTGCCCCTATGACGGAGTTGCAGGTTATCTCCAGTGGCCTGTATAGATAATTGGTAAACTCTAAAAGAGGACTGGAGGAATGGTGGAGGTAGATGCACCTCAGGGGGCATTAAGCTTCGTGCACACCTGGGCCTGGGAATAAACCTGGTTCGAGCCTGCCCGTTTCAAAGTGAAGGAGGAGCATCATCAGCATAATCGAATATGGTCGAGCGACGGACGGCGCCTATCAGCCACTGAAGAGCGATGGGTTCCTGCGTGGACGAGCGGGACAGCGCTTGTCTACGCGGGAAGCCATCGCTCGCGAGTGGCTGACAAGCGCTGTCCGTCGTTCGACCATATTCAGCAAGGTTCGGTAACGCCGTCTGTCGTTCTGCGCCCACCGTAAGTGCCGGGAAATTTTATCACTTTTTTTAAATATACAAATCGGCTGCGCATTAATGTAATTTCGTTTTTTTTAGGATACTTAGAGCTAGTAGATTTAGTTTTGACCATAAAACGAGGATCTCAAAAAGCACGTTAGTGCCCCTTTAAGAATCGCAGGGCAATACCATTATGTACGTGCGGCTTGCTTCGCGACACGTTCTTCGGCATTCATATTCGATTCGGATTCTGCAACATGCATGGCTGGGGAGAGGGATAACGTTACGATCGCGATTCGCCACGCCCTACGTTTTTTTATGTATGGATAGATGTATGCTAATGGCTGTACACTCTAAAACGGGCGGTCGCTTGCGCCGCCTAGCCTAGACTGTCTGTCGAGCTGTGAATAACTAGGGTTGCCGCTTCTTTTTTCCTCGACTCCTTTATATATATTTTTCTGTATAAAGGTGTAGTTTATTTCTTCATGGTGCGGTGTACAAACTTGTGACCTATGACTGATGTTCCTAATGCAATATATAAAGGTAGATACTATATAGAAACCATTATCTACAGGCAACAACTATATGTATAGCGAACGAGCCTCCTATTCGATAAGCACGGCTAAATTGGAAAATGTTCGACATATTTTTCACCGAACCCGTAGTCAAAGTATTAATGCACCAATACAGAAGACAGTCTACAGACATGTTTATACATTAGTGTGCATGTTTTCAACATGATTCATGCGTGTCTGCAGATTATCCGCGGATCCGCGGATAATGTCCGCAGATATTATGATGCATGAGCGGCGTGACTGTGGCTTTGAGTGCTATAGCGTTCATCAACCTATGAACATTACGATTGGAACACGCGAGATAAGAAACGCCGATACATAAACCCAACGTCTTGACGTGAGCCGATTTAAAGGGTAACCGCAGATTCATTTTAGCAACACCTCTGGGGTCTAAGATGCGCGTCGTAGAAGAACCTCTCCCGGATGATTCTACCTCTCTCCTTTTTGATGTGTCGGCAAGGCACCGATACTTGAACTACATTAATATCCCGCGAGATGCCCCATTTTCGAAAAATAACCCACCCCTATTTTTAGCATAATATGCCTTTTCTATCGAAAACACCGAATTATAGCCGATTTCTAGTAAGTGCAGGGCGTGGCCAATGGTGACCTCAGCAGAAATGGTGCTACGGCGGGAAATAAGCGAACATTGCTGACTGGAAGGGCTGTCGTTTTTGGTTCCTGGCGTTCACACGTTTCGCAGGTCACAGTATCAAAAACTAGGATTTTTCTACTTTCTGCTCCTCATTTTCATTCAACTTACTTTCAATTTTAGGCGGGCTATCTTTCAGAATATTACGGTAATATTTCAGGTGTTTTTGAATGCGAAAGCATTATATTCCCTTTACACAAAAATCCGCAGTCGGCGTCGGCGGCGTGACCAAGCGATGGTATTGAAAATGGCCAACGGCGCCAAGAATAAAACAGTGTCAAAAATGCTCAATTTGACGTCAAATTTCTCAGGAAGGTTCGTGTAAACAAAGTAAATTAACGGCTTTGAAAATAAAATTCGGTGCGTTTAGGGCTGGGTGAGAATCGAATCCGGGCCTTCGGGTCGCGAGACGAGCACGCTTCCCCGACGTCACGGCGGCTCCACGGTTCTGGTTCACTAAATGTGTGCCTAATGCGTGCGCCATTGCACACGTCACGTCGCAGCCATCTGGCTGACTAAAGGTGTGGCCTAGTCCGTGCGTCACAGGGCACGTGACGGCGCAGCCAATGTGGAGGAGGTGGTGCCACGTCATAAGTGTATAAAATGACAAGCATGCCATGCCATAGCATCCGAACTGTGTTGACGACGCTGCTCATTGGGGACGACCGTTTGTAGACCTCGGACGCTCTGACCAGAGGAATCTTCGGAAATTATGACATGGTAACCTCCGAATGCCTCGTTGAGGCGCATAGAAATGGATGTCCACCAGAACGAGTGTGTCCGCAGACATCAAGCTGACCTCATCGATGATGACGCATCGAATGCTACTCTGTGCGTTGCGGAAGGTTTGAACTTTTCCGGTCTGTGGGCAACGCAAATACACACACCGAATCAGCAGCAAGACCTTTAATGCATGTCGAAGACATCAATAGAAAACATTTCACCAAAGGGACTATAATGCTTTCGCATTCCCACACGTAAGCAGTTTTAAGTGTCTCTGGGGAATTTTTCTTTCTAAAAAAACAAACAAAAAGAGACCTGCAATTCCTTGATGTGTACAAGAACTGCAGCAAGAGAAAATAATGATTTGAAAAAAAATGGCACCTGAACTTGAGCGATTTTCGAAACGGTCGTTTGTCTTCAGATTTTTAATTAGGTCACTGCCGGCGACGTAAGACTAATTGTGCATTTGTCTTATTATCTCAATCTTAGGGCGATTCTGGCGGTCCTGCTGTTGTGACAAGGGCTCGCAAGTCAGTGCAGGTTGGAATCGTTTCCTTCCATGGTCAGGGGAAGGAGCATGCTTCTGTGGTATTCACCAAAGTTAGCACTTATATAGAGTGGATTGCTGATAGACTGTAGAAGCTGAAGTAAATGCTATCCTTGAGCAAACATTCGTGTGTCTGTCTTTAAGTTCAATAGACATTGGGAGATGGGTGGGTAGAACTCGCAGCGGCTGTCGCCCGTGTCGATAGAAACAAAAGGGGACACATTGGCTCTCGTGATTCTCTTAGTACCTTCGATTGTAAGCTCAGACACATAGCGACGTCCAGTTTATTTGTGAATAATGTGAATAAACGCAGAATGCTATAATTCGGTGACTCAGGACGTACAGACAGGACACAGAGGTGAATAGCAATGGCGACGGGTGGACATTCCGTAGCTGAAGAGCTTAGAGTCACTGCCCTGGTCGCTCGCCTTCCACCATTCTGGCCATTCGTGCAACACTTTCGGTTTACGCAAGAATCGCAGTTTTTCTTTCGTCAAATCAAGCCCCAACGGATGAAGTTTCATCACGTCGTAATTGCAATGTCTTCAACTGATGTTTCTGAAGTGCGCGATGCGATCATCACTTTACCCCTAGCAAGGCTGTAGGATTTCCTCAATTCATAACGTTTCAACACTGTAAATTAATTTACACCCTTGAAAGTGTTTTGAAGTGCGTATAACTCACATTCTAACACCCCTAAAAAGAGAGATTTGAACACAATTACACTCATGTAATGAGTGTTCAAGCCAGCATTACACCCTACAAAAGCATGTAAGGGTGCAAGGTGTAGAGGTTCACAGATTTACGTTTGACTGTGAACGACCACGTTGCGACCGCCTGTGACTGCTTATGACGACAGAAACACTGGCGCCATCGGTCAAGTAGACTAAGAGCACTTGAGACCCGCGTATAACCAGACACGAGGGGTTGTATGTCTAATAGATCAAGTCTACGAAGGTCACTTTTAACAAACTTCCATTTGTTTTAGTTATGCCCATCGTAAAATTAGTAAAGATACGCAGATTGGCAGTGTACCAAAACTTCTCAATGGATTGCGACAACGTTTATTCTCATCATAGGCAGTAACAAGCAGTCGTAATGTAGTCAAACACAGTTAACAGAAATTGTACGAAAGAAAAAACACGCTTTGCTGTATTAATTGTAATCGTACGGCGTCGGTAATAAAAACCAATTTCTGCGGCAAGAGAGAGTAAAAAACCACGATCAAAGTGGTTGCTGCATGCCTGTATCCACTCATGCATAGAACACAAAAATGGAGAATTAATTTGGAACTCATTTAATTTTCGCTTCCTGCACATACAGCTCTCTGGTTGTGAATGATGCCTTGTACGTTACAAAAAACGTTCTGCGATTAACTTATGTCTTGAAATAGTAACACAGAAAAAATGTATTCCAATATGCAGCAACCATTAAATGACATTCCTGTGTACCTTGAGTTGAAAGGACAATTGGCAACCACGATGGTTGTAGTTTCTTCCGCTGTGTCGATGACCCGAAGTGGCCATCTCGTCTCAACGAATAAGAAGAGCCTCTCAGTCTCCATGAAACTGGGGCCTGTATACATGCCGCAAGATGTGAGGTTTTTTCTGCCTTCTAGAAAACAATGTAATAGATATAATAAAATGCCGGACGACACATTTCTGGCTCAAATTTAAGTGTGAATTGAAGCTGGTAAATCCCCACCTTGTTTTGCTTCGCGTGGAGGCAATGTGTTTCAACTTTTTGCTTTTGTGTCGTAGTTGATTACACCAGCTGGAGCAGTCAGCACCATTAAAAGGCTATGACTGTTATTGAAATTCTAAACATTGACTGTTATACATGCCTTGGATGCGATATCATACTGCAGAGTACATTTCTCCTGTACCCGTACCTTCTGCAAATATATGCTAGAGAAGGTACAGGCATTCGAGTACGGTACAGAGCAATGGCGGCCGACGTGACGTCAATGGAAGCCATGTATATCTTGTTAAGATGAGCTAATGCGTATGCAATTGAATGATCGGCAGTCATCCTCCGGGACAACTTCGGAGGAAAAACATAACGAAGTAAATAACAACTACGCAAATTAAACACGCCCCATTGTGCTCCTTGGATTTTGTCGGGAATGGAGTCACCAAACAAACTTCCAAGATTTATTAACACCAAAAGTTAAACCAAGTAAATCTTTCTTAAATGAAAACTATTAGGGTAAAATGCAGACGGGTGCACATACAACCAAGGTAATATTATTTTGGTGCAAATAAATGACTTTTATTTGTTTTATTATTATTTATCTACCGCATCTGCATTCCTTAATAAATATTGTTATGGCAGAAGGCTATTCGAAGGCTTTGTTTCGTCAGGTTTGCCGTCAGCCTTTATTGGCGTCCTTTCCCACACAGGCACACTGTCTATCCTTCTTCTTTTTTTGCTGTATTGGCAAGTCTTTGTTTTGCACGACACTCTTTACGTACGGTGTGAGTCTTCGCCTTGCGCAACACTCTTTGCGGTGTGACCATTCGTGTTTCACAACACTGCACCTCTCCCTGTTGAGGGTCCCTCCCGAGTCCCGCGGAAGTGTTCACTTAGTGTGTTGTTGCGCGAGACGATCAAAATGGACTGTCTGGGGTTTATGGTTGTCAACATGGAGGATCCGGTAGACGGCATCGTTCAGTTTCTTGATGATCTTGTAGGGGCCATCGCAGTTTCGTTGTAGTTTTGGACTACGACCTTTGGTTCTAGTTGGCCTGTATAGCCACACCAAATCTCCAAGTTCCAGTTGGTGACTGGATGCGTTTCGATTGTAGCGAGTTTCTACATAGCTGCTGCTGAGTTGTAAATGCCTTCGTGCGAAATCATGGACACATTCAAATCTCTGGCGTAAATCAAGAGCGTGGTCCAAGTGAACATTTTCACGTGTTGCCTCCCGTGGTGGTGGCGCCGGAGTACCGAACATTAGGTCCGCAAGTAGTCTTAGCTCTCTCCCCATAAGCAACATTGATGGTGTGTACTCTGTTGCTGTGTGGACAGCTGAATGGTAGGCAAGTAAAAAGAGGGGAACCAGTTCGTCCCAGTTATCCAGGTGCTCGTTGACGAAGAGAGATAGGTACTGCTTAAGGGTCCGGTTGAGCCTCTCCACCATACTATTCAACTGTAGATGTAATGGTGTTGTTCTATTTTTCTTTATGCCAAGTGATGTGCACAAATTCTTGACGGTTTGCGACTCAAAAGTGCGTCCCTGATCAGAATCGATTTCTAGGGGAACTCCGTACCTCGATACAATGTCAGTAAGCAAGATGCGAGTGATGGTTGCTGCATCGTAGTTACGAACAGAGGAAAGCTTCTGGCCACTTTGTGAAGTAGTCCGCAATTACTATTAGATACCAATCTCCTTCTGTTGTTTCTGGTAGTGGCCCCACGACGTCAGTGGCCACTCGCTCAAACGCACACCAACGTTGCAGGTCCTCATCTGTCCTGGGCAACGAGAGGGAGGTCCTTTGCGCGATATGCAGTGGTCACAGCCTCTGCACCATTCGCGCCCTTCACGGCTGGCGCCAACACAGTAGAATCTGTCAAGCTCTCTTTGTAGGGTTTCGTGTACCCCAAAATGTCCGCCGGAAGGACTGTCATGAAGTTCCTGCAGCACAGTTTTGACTCGCACTTGAGGCAGGGCAAGTTGGAGGGAAACGTTCACTCCATCGTTGCTTTCCCTACAGTGAAACAGGAGGCCGTTTTGTATGAGGAGAGAATCCCATTGAGTCCAGTAGGGTCTGACGACATGATTGTGTGGTGCAACCAGGTACCAATCCGGCCTTTCGCCTTCTTGCTTCCACTGTACAATAAGCCAGTCTTGTACACGTTACTAAAAAAAAGTAATCGATTACAATTACTATTACTCTAGGCTAAAAAGTATTCGATTAGATTACTTGACTACTCGACGGCAAAAGTAATTGGACATTACTTAAAGAAGTAACCGTTACTTTTCCGATTACTTTATTGTGTGAAGACACACCTTTAGTGCTCATAACAATGAACTACTTCCAACCTATATTTCACATTTGCACAAGTATTGAAGAAGAAAAACTGGTTCCCTCTTCGCAGTCGTTGCACCTTCACAATGCGGACACAAGCATAGAATTCATTTGAAGAAGTTTAATGATTTGGGCGTTCGCCAGTGTGTGTGTGTGGGGGGAGGGGGTGGGGGGGGGCGGAGGGGGTTCTAGATCTTGTTAAGCTTGAGCAAGGGTTGTCGCCCAAAGTTTGCGTCGCTCATTTTATTATTCACATGTGGATGAGCTCGCATGTTATACAAAAGAGCAGCAGCTCCAGGATTTGAAACGGATCATGTGTAGTATCCATTAGCGGAAGAGATCGCCCCGACCACTTCTCGAAACATTGCTTGTCACAAAGACCCCGTAGGGGAAATGGGGAAATATTTCAACTTGCTTTGTTATATTTTGCATCAGCTTTAGGCATTCTTCGGTTCTGGCTCTCCTACGGGCTGCGAGTAGGTACCCTAAGCAGGATTTTTTTATTTTTTATTTCTGTGTGTGTGTGCGTGAGGGGGCTAGTTTGAACGAAGGACTTACAAAGCTACATTTTGCTCCCTCAAACTTCGCCCTGAATGGCCTTTGTCACGCACTGTGGCTTCCCTGGGGCTTCCCACTCCCAGTCGTAGCTCGAACAAAAAAAAAAACGGACATTCCACAGAAACAGTACATAGAAAGGGATTGACCTCGTTTCCGACGGCTCCGCAAAAATCTTTCTTTTTTCCGTCCGAAAAAAAAAGCAAATTTTATTTTTGTCATTCCAGAAAAAAAAAAAAAAAGGCGTGTGCGGGGGGAGGGGGGGGGGGGTCCCGTGGAAAAATAGTAATGGTTACAAGTAATTTTATTACTTCAAAAAGTAATCAGATTACTCTTGTGATTACTGCCTAATAAAAGTAGTCAACTGATTACAAAATCACTCCAAAAAGTAATCGATTACAAGTAACTCGATTACTTGTAATGCGTAAGGTACAAGTCTGCAATAAGCCGAATATTGTCGTCCTCTCTTTGAAGCGCATGCAGGGTTTCGTCACTCCAGTCAGTGGGATCGTCATCGGTTAATGGACGCGTGATCACCGCCAGTCGCGTGACCGTTGACTGAGACGGTAGGTCCGTGCTGTTGAGGTCGGAGTGCGCGTCAGCATTAAGACACTGGTGGCAATCTTTTCCCGAGCAAGGCCTCCGCGAGAGTGCATCGGCGTTCATGTGTTTCCTACCAGCTCTGTGGTGGAGATTAAATTGGTATTGTTGTAAACGTTCTAGCCACCTAGCAACTTGTCCTTCAGGAATTCTTAAAATTCAAAAGCCAGGTAAGGGACGCGTGATCGGTTCTGAAGAAAAAGTGCTTGCCTAGAGATAATGAGGAAAATTTCCTACAGCTTTAACCACGGCCAACAGTTCCTTCCTTGTGACGCAGTATTTTAGTTCGGCTTTTTATAATAACTGACTGTAGTACGCAATCACCTGTTCGGTTCTATTCTCTAACTGAGACAGGACTGCACCCACACCAACGTTACTTGCATGCGTGTCCAGGACGAACTGACGATTCGGATGGGGAAATCCGAGGATAGGAGGTGCAGTAAGGGTATTCTTGAGTTGAAGAAAAGCCTCCTCAGCTTGCATGTTCCAGTGAAATATTGTGTTTTGTTCTGTCAACGTGTAGAGTGGTTTCCCTATTGTAGCAAAGACTTTTTGCCAAAACTTCGGTAGTAGGTACATAGGCCTAAGAAACATCTGAGTTCACGATGACTGTGCGGTTGGGGCCAGTATTCGAATACAGTCCATCTTGTCGGGGTCTGTCTCCATCCCATTCTCAGAGACCATGTGGCCTAAGTACCGAACTCTTTTCTGGAATAGCGAGCATTTTTTGGGATTAACTTTTAGGTTCGCTTGTCTTAGGCACTCAAAGACGTCTTACAGATGATGAAGGGCAACTTCAAAAGTCTTTCCGTGCATCAATATGTCCTCAAGGTATACCAGACACACGTTGAGGGGCAAACCTTGAATAACCTTGTCCACGAGGCGCTCGAGAATCGTAGGCGCGTTGCAAAGGCGCGTGTTGCAAAGGCCAAATGGCGTCACCTTAAATTGCCACGAACCATCGCCTGTTGTAAACGCTGTCTTCTCATGGTCTGAAGGTTTCATCTCAGCTTGCCAATAGCCGCTCTTGAGATCAAGCGTAGAAAACCAGGAGGCACCGGCCATTGCATCAAATGTGTCGTCGATATTAGGAAGAGGGTAGGAGTCCTTCGTGACGTTGTTCAGTATACGATAATCCACACAAAACCTCGTGCACCCATCTCTCTTCTTTACCAATACTACCGGTGAGACTCATGGACTAGATGAGGGCTCAATGACGTCCTCTTTTCACATATTCGGGATCATCTCAGTGACTTCATTCCTCTTAGCAAGCGGGATTCTCCGAGGTGTCTGCTCGATCGGAAAAGCGTCACCAGTATTTATGTGGTGGTGAGCAGCACTCATGCGCCCGATCTCTGAAAGGTAGCAAGCGAAGACATCTCTGTAGACGTTTATTAAATACAAAAGTGTCTCTTGTTGCGGTTGGCTGAGGAGCTGCTTGGAGCGGTCTGCTGGCTCCAGCAGAGACATTGGCAGCCCATCTTGCTTCATATTGGCAGTTTCTCTTTCGGGCTTCTAAGGCTCACAGCGTGGGACCAAGTCGCCATTCGACAACCTTTTTTGATGGTTATCACATTACCCGTTAGGTTATTGGCAATACGGATAGGGCCGCGCTCATTGCTGAAATTCACAAGTGTTTTTTCGGCAATGACACCTGGTATATTGACACAAGCCTCATTTCCTTCAGCGACCGCGATACCTTCAGAACAGCAATTGCCATCAGTTGTCCAAACGATGGTTTCACACGGCGAGGAAACAACAGTTGACTTCGAACAGATGAGGAATCCACCATTATTCTTCAAGAGCGCTCGTCTTCTGCACAGGATGATGCTTTCCTCGCTCAGATTTAGTGTCTTATTCTTTAATCCTATCGAGCAACCGTGCGCCTTCAGAAAGTCGAGGCCCACGATACATTCTTCAAATATATCAGCGACCCCTGTTGGAAAATGTCGATTTTGGAAAGAAGATGAAAAAAGCCTCATGCAAGCATAACCGTAATATGGGACATCCTATACCAGCGAAAAGGCGGCTCCAGTATAGTGAAATAAGGCGGAGCGATACAGCCACCGGAACCATACAAGCGTGACGTATTATGGGACATCCTATACCAGCGTAGTGTATTATGTCGGAACCATATAGGAGGACGGAACCATACTTGCATAACGTAATATGGGACATCTTATACAAGCCAAAAAGGCGATACCACCATGATGGAGCAATATGGCTCTACTATTTTGGTATCGCGTTTTCACTGTCATACAGGGCGATTTTTTTAAGCTTTACATATTTGTTTAAAAAGGTCGTGAAAGCTACACTTATGTGGTTTGTGCAGGTGTGTTATAAGGCCAGGGGTATGTAGTATAGGGTCCTAATCGTAACGATCATCCAGATAATTAAATACAATTTGTTAATTAACTTTTTATTAGTGAAAATGAACATATGGTTTCAATTAGAAACTTGCTGAGTCATGGAAACCACTAAATCAACTCTTTTTAGAAGGATATAATGCAGGGGTAGCATTTTACGCGTTCTGTAAAAACGCTTTATTTGGATGAGTTTCTAGGTTTCGGTTTTTTATCGGAGCGCATCTCTGCGCCCACGGTCCTGTTCCCCAGGGGCTTAGACGAGCAACACATGTGCGCCCTGCTTCCCTCCATCCTACGAGGGAGGCGATGGGGTGGCTTCGCACTGGGGCCACCAGGCAGCAGGATCGCGGGCGCAAAGATGCGCTCTGTCAAGAAACCGAAGTCTGGAAACGCGTCCAAATTGAGCAATTTTTTTAGAACGCCGTAAAATGCTGCTCTTGTCTTATATCGTCACAAAAATAGTTGATTTAGTGTTTTTTATGATGCTTAGCAAGTTTTTAATTGAAACCATGGGTCTATTTTCACAAATTAAAATTTAAAGAAACATATTACACTTAAAGGGAAGCTGAAGCAATTTATACTTGAGGAAACACATTTAAATCTTCCTTTTGACCTCCAGGATCTCAAATATCAAAAGTATTTCTTAATTTGGTTAATCGATGCTGCATATCAAATATTAAAATTATTTCTTAATTTGATTAATTGATGCTGCATAGAATCATTTTTAAAGTATCGCTGGAGGCACTCTTCCCCAGAGAGTGACGTCACAAAAGGAGCTTTCGAAATATCCGCTCACGCATCTTCAGCGATATGCACGCACACGCTGTTTTTAAAAAGGGCAGAAAAAGACGTCACGACTGGTGCCAGCGCGGGAGAATATACCTAGAAAGCCTGCAAGCGACACACGCTTGGTGGCCGAAAGATCCTCTTACGATGTCACTACTCGTCGGATGTTTTTTTGTGTTTTCTCACGTTTAGTTATATCTCTGGGGAAACAAACGTGATATTCAGATTCACAGGAAAAAACTACGCTAGAATCAACCTCCATCTAGTTTTCTGGAAGAAGTCTGGCACTTCTCTTTAATAAGCCGACTCATCATTAAATTAGCCCTTTTTACTATGCCCCCTGGCCATATAACTCACGTGCACAGACCGCGTAAGTGTAGCTCTTACTGCTTTTTTTTTTAATATCTGTAAAGCATACAATAGAACACCCTGTAGAATGTCCCCTAATATGATACGATAGTACGGTTCCTTCCCCGCATGCATCGTTCAAGAAAGACTTGCGGACATCCAGCGTTTCATTTGAACGCTGGATGTCCGCGAGACTTTACATGAGCGAGTGGTTTCAAACAAGCATGATGTTTGCACACCAATAGGCTCTTGTCCGAGGTCCTCGAGGAGCACTAATAGCAGAGGCGAAATGTAGTGACATGGTAAATTTGGTTGCAGGTATTTATCTCTAGAAGAATTGCATGCAGCAAAGCTTAACTTTGCTCAAAAGATAATAATTGTAAATTCAATACTGAACAAAGGTGCCCCTTGAGTTGTCAGACCAGACTCCCACTCTTGCCACTCAGGAGTTCCTAACTTGTGCGCAGAGGATCAGCACAACCCAGATTTGTGCTGCGAGCGCACCTGAGATATAAAAGTTGAATAAACATGAGATGAAACATGAAAGACGATTACAATTGTCTGTAATGAGAAATTATTGCGCAGATCTCGAGGAAGAGGATGGGAGGGTACAGAAGGAATGGTATGTCTCTCCTCCCCCTCTGCTCCCTCCCATTTAGCGGGAAATTTCCCTTAATTTAGAGGGAAATTTGCCTAAATTTAGCGGGAAAATTTCCCCACTAAATTTAGCGCGGAAATTGATGTCACGTGACCTCAACACCAATTCAGTTTTCCCGCTAAATGTAGCGGGGAAAATGACGTCGCACGACTGTGTCACGTCACCCATAAACGAACTCAGTTTCTCTGCTAGACTTAGCGGAAAAATTAACGTCACGTGACCTCAACATAATTCAATCTCCTGCCAAGTTTAGTTGGGCGGTTACGCCGACAGCGACGCCGCGAAACGCGGAAACAGGTGCCAAAGAGCTGCGCTCTAAAAAACTAAATGCCTCACATGAAATAAAGACAAAATTAGAGATAAGACAAAGAAAAGAGAATCTAAGATGCCGTTCTAAGATCATTCCTTTTGTCCGTTCTCAAATGTTTTGATTTCAAGAAATGCTTATCTCTTTAATCACATCGAGAGAACCCCTCCCAGTTTCAGCATGAATGCAATTAATCAATGTAGACTAGACCTCGTAAATTATAATGCATATGAAAATGAATGTTTGCCACGTAGTCATGTATGAGTCGGAGACTCAGATCTCTAAATACATTTCTAGTGAGGAACATTCTTGAATAAAACTTCTAGGCTTTGAATTTGACAGTTTAAACATCCATAAGGAACACTGTATGCCACTGAGTTTTTTGTGACACATCAGAAACGGCACAGCACTGTCATCCTTGCATACCTAGCAAGAGTTTGCATTTTTTAGCATGGCATGTACTATTCTGATGCCCATACAGCCCCCTTTAACAAAATCTCCTTTGTAAAGCTTTTTATTGGTTCTTACTTAACTCGCACGACAGATTCAGTACCTTGAACTCTTACTCGGCATCAATACCTTTATATAATAGTGAAAGACAAGATGTATGGGCTTGAGTAAGGCTCAACAAGAACAGATGTTGAGAAAAGTACCGTCGAAAACTCAAATGCCAAAATAAAAATTATTAGGTACAATTATGGATATGGTCAAGAATACAGTTCGCACATTCAATATGAAGAATATGGGTTAGACGCACACTCGAAGAAACCTGTTGCATCTATATTCATGCAAATTACTTCAGAGAACCAAGCGCTGCAGTCTCGGGAGGGAGTTCGGTGAATGAGTCTACCGAAAATGAATGTAGACGGAAAAAGCAGTTTGATCTCCGACAATGAGCATTACATAAGCAAGTGGCATGTCATTATTACTGTTACAGTGCCGAATTATTACCGTATATAGAACGAGAATCTCGAAAAGCACTTTAGTGCCGCCCCCTTTACGTGCACAAAGAAGCAGCAAAACACCGATTGTAAACCTGTTTGTACCTTTTTTTTTTTTTTTTACTTAGATAGCCGGAATCGCGCATTGTATAAAAATAAAATTGACAACTGCTCGAGCAATTTCAGGTCGTTGCGGCGAAACTTAACACGTCTAACGATTCGTCTGCTCTCTTTTACCGCTCTTCTGTCTCTCCCTTTCTCGTTCTTTCTCTCCGGACCGCCGACGTCAACGCCCCGGATCGGCCGAGTTCTGCTCCCGTCGTTTCCACCCCTGCCCATGTTTAGGTGTCATTGATAATGCCAGTCGGTAGACGGCATGTGAGTTGAAAGATACCAGAAACCTCAAATTGCGTATTTCTTAAAAGTAAAATGTAGCTCTTGTAAAAACAACAAATAAGCAGATAACCAAACAAACATGTTCTGCTCTTCTATAGGTCACATAGACTAATTGCAGCATTGAATCGGGACGAGTCGAAACATGACTGCTATGACCTTTTAAGGCCTTTAAATTTTCTGCACGTATATTTCACTCCACGCCCTAAATTTGAATGAGTACCAGCTGATTCAGATTGACAACGGAGTGAGTTTCGTGAACGACATTCGAGCGAACAAAACTGGAAGACGTCACTGTTTCAAACATATTGAGAGATAAAAAAGTGGTGGGTCCTAAGAATTTTTTTGTGTTGTTCACTAGATCATTTTACTGGACGTTAAAGGATTGCGTAACTTCTAATAAATAAAATTTTGATCATGTTTTTTGCTAACGGTGTAACCTCAGGATCACGCGGAACTACAATGACTAATGTATGCCGGTAATTAATGGGCGACACGCGTCACGCAAGCGAGTATTTAGTACAGGATGTTCTCCCGCAAAATTTACAGGGATCTATTTACCGCAAAATAAATTACGCATCGGCCAACGCGTTGTCTTCGCTCCAATGTAGCGCTAACGGTCCCAAAGAAATGCCAAAGTTTCAGAACTTACCGACGGAGCCCTCAAATATATGAAACTGAACGGCGCCAGTTACCGAAATAACGGACCCCATTTTCCCACTGAAGTTTTCAGAAAACGACATATAAATTTTGCATAGGATAACGGTTTGTTCTGAAACTTTGGCATCTGTGTCGGATTGCTGGTACCAATAAAGCGAATGGCTGAGTCGTTTATTTTACCGGCTAAAAATATTCGTAATTTTTCTCAGGACACGGTGTGTATGAACATGTGATAAGTAAATTAAGATATCGTGTGGTGCGGACATTTTTTTATAGATAAGCCAACAAAGATTCTTTCCGATGAGATGCCACAGCATAAATACAAGCTCTATACCTTGACATTGGTAGACATAATTTTCTTTTTACCAATTGGTATGCCCGATTTTATCACACGTCGACACGAAAGTAGGTAAATCTTTATAACTCGTTTCTAACGAATATTGTGCGTCTCGATGTTACGCCTCGTAAAGACGGTATTGTGATACAAATACCTGAAACTATCGAATTACCTGTATGCCATAATCATCGGGGTATTAAATGAATTGATGAGTTGTGGGCTGGTAATTATTCACTATAACATAAGCTGTAGCACCAAGGGACAAAAGAACTTCACACGTCCTGAGGCATCGGCGTCTTTGTCTTTGTCCCTGATCCGCCATAAGGTTGATCAAGGAAGATTTGAGAACTCTGTCGCTTGGGGCCGGTCCGCACTTTAGTTGGATCCTGAATTCCCCTATTAAGTTTTGGGTTCAGGTCCTGAGGCACGGGAGACGACGCAAATTTGAGAAACACAAGAAACAGAGTCAGCTGGCAGTAAGTATGACTTGGACTATTCTGTATTGAACTCGCTTTTTTTGCACCCTAAACAGCTAAAAACATCACTTGTACTTTTTTTTATACAAATCCTCACTGTGGAGGTTTTTTAGAAGAATAAACGTTGTTTACGTTACACAGGGTATTTTACGATTAATACGAATAAGAAAGAAAAACTTGAAATAAAAATAAAAAAAGATTCTTTCGGAATGAGGTCGTTGACAGCGACGAATGTTAGATCAGGAGTGCAAAGTGTTAATAAGAAAGTTAATCACCTGACATTACTATTAACGTGCAAAGCTTTCCTCTTAGTTGGCAGCTGTTCAATAAGATATACATGACCTATCCTCAAACTATGCCATAACTGTTAAAAAAAAAAAGAAGAAAAACCATAAAACTGACATCTGCTTCACTATTCCGCAATATAGTCTGGCAATTTAGGGTAGTGAGGACACTGTAACGACACACGTACTGTTTTACAAACAAGCCCGCGTTTGCCCTACACCGGGTCTGGTGGGCAATTGCGCGTGCTCAGAAACAAGATTCCTCCGAGGCGAATCATCTGCGCATGCGCAGTGCCGACATCAGCGCCACCGCAGTGCCGTGACGTCATCTTATTATCACTACGCAGCCAATGAGGTTGCTGCATTCGCCGGTTAGAAAGCAGAAGAACCAATTACGAAACAAGAAGCTCGTGAACATGATAGACCGCACCCTGCGTCCCTTAAACTGTTATAGTGACTATATATATATAAGCCAACTCACCTCTCTGACGTCACGCCACTGCTGGTGGCGCTGCTGTCGGCACTGCGTATGCGCAGATGCAACGCCTCACCGGAGTCTGGTTACTGCGCTTGTTTATCTACAGTGTGTTGTTCAGATCAAGATCAGATTTTTTTCCTCAAAGGTATCCCGATTCGGATACATTACATGAGGGGGGGAATAAATACAACATTCAATGTACAATATTAAAAGGTAAACAGAAAAACACACAAAACAACATTCATTGATCACACTTTACAAATGAGAATTACAAATATCGCGAAATTTATTAGTATTAGTTTCATGGACGATGTGAGCGGGTAAGGAATTCCAGTCGGCAATAGCAAGTAAAAGGGGGGAATTTTGAAATTTGTTAGTTCTGGAGAAGAGAGGCTGAATTTTTAGTGGATGATCGCAGCGCTTTGAAATGTAATATGGATCTTAGAGATAGAGGCTACGAAATTCCGATGATGAGTAGTAGATGCCATGAAGGAAAGCAAGACGGGCTAGTTTGGTTCTAACGGTTAAAGGTTTCAACTCCAGGTTGGTTTTAATAATAGTGACACTCGAGGTTCGTGAATAGTCATGCATGATGTAACGTGATCCTTGTTTTGAACAAATTCGAGCTTGTTAAGAAGGTATGCTTGATGAGGCCCCCAGACAGTTTTGGCGTATTCGAGTTTGGATCGCACAAATGCTTTGTAGGCTGTTAGTTTGACTGTCTGAGATGAGCGGAAAAGGTTGCGTTTGATGTATCCGAGTGATTCAAATGCACTTGAAACGGTGTTATTGATGTGATCGTTCCAGATCGGTCAATTGTCTCAACATTTGTCGTTCCTTTTTTTGTTTTTTATTTAGTTTCTGTGGGACGTAAACTGCCTAACCTAGCCGTTAAATAGCAGGAGAACAGTTCACGGTACTTAGTCCTAACAACTACTGGTGAATAGATAGACGACGGACAAGAAATTTCTAGTCAAAATGGGTCAAATCGAAAAAATAAAAATATTTAAAAAATATATTAGGAGGCTGTAGGTAATTTCTTAATGATAAATCATCATTCATACCCTGATGGTTGTCACGTCAGAAAACACCACCCAGAAGAAATCATTTCTTTATTTAAAGGTACCTGTTTCTTGTTATTCTCAAATGTAGGTGTAACGCCCTTCATACAGATATAATAAAGACGACGAATTGAAAAAAAAAACAATGTTTCATATATAAACAATTGCTTCCAGGGGGGAAAACATTACGAGAGATGTGCGAGATCATTGAAATAATACATAAGCACATCTACATTGAAAACGTAATTCTCATGATCTGAAAACCGTCCGCCCAGCGAATCTTTCAAGGACAATCGACAAAACTATCCTTTGATCTTAAAAAAAGCATTTTTTTTAATTCCATAGCGCAAACACCATTGTCATGCATTTATTTCTGTGGTCATGAACAACACAATAGACCGATCTTACGAAGCGTTCGGCGCACCCGTGACACCGCCCTAAAGAGTATTCACTGGGCGCCATACTTGTGGGTGCTGTCTAGAGCGCACGCTCAGAACGAGCCCGCATTAATAGGCTACTAAGACCGGCAATCCTGATGGTGTGGAATGCACGTTGCACAAGAACCGTGGAAGCTCGCCATAAGCACGCGCACAGCCGTCGCGCACACAACTATGGCCGCCAGTGAATACTTCCTATTAGCGCCGAGATGTTTCAGTGGCGCCCTCTTATGGTTTCCCTCCGTGACGTCACGACTGGGATTTGCCTCGCCGTGACGTCACCAGTTGTTATTCTGGCTACTTACCATCTGGGGCGACGACGAGTTCGATGGTGTGTTTAAAAAGCAAGCGCAGTAGAAGCTAGGAGCCATCGCAATCCGAACCTTACACCGTCAAGGTTAAAAATCTGACAGTGCTCATATGCCCATGGTTTGGGCAATCGTGGAAAGCTGACCACAGCGACGCTTTTGGCCGCGCACATCGCTAATAGTTTCAGTTCCCAGGAGGCAGACGGCCGTGCATGCGAGGCCTCGTGCTGTCTCGTGCTCCACACGTGCAGGGGCTCCAGCGAGGTTGTCGCACGTGCAGAAAGACTAAAGTTCCCTCCATACATTGCGGCAGCGGTGGCGTAGTCAAACTGGCTGGTGAGATCAGCCTATAGGAAGTATTCACTGGCGGCCATAGCTGTGTGCGCGACTGCTGAGCGCGTCCTGATAGCTAGCTTCCAGGGTTCTTTTGCAACGTGCATTCCACACCGTCAAAATGGCCGGTCTTAGCAGCCTATTAATGAGGGCTCGTCTTGAGCATGCGCTCTACACAGCACCCACAAATATGGCGCCCAGTGAATAGTCCTTATAGTCTTTGATTTGGCACAACGTAATAAAATAATAATAATTTAGGTAAACACACAATCGAATAAAACAAATAAAGCGCCGTTTTACTGTTTCATATACTTAGTTTTCCCCGAAATGTCACTTGTTTAGGCTGGGGCGAATTTAGGTATCAGGCATAAGGGGCGGGGGGGGGGGGGGGGGGGGTGTTCTGATAAGAGATGTAACACCACAATTGGATGTGAATGTGACGTCACGGAGGAAGATCATTTTATTTTCTCCTGTAACAATTTTTTTTCTTCCCAAAACCAAGATCTGGCGTGTGTTCTCTTTATAAAAAATTCATCGCCCTCCCCCTCTAAACCTGCCTTTGTGTTTAAAGTACGTCGCAATCATTTGTTTTCTTCATCTATCGTTTCTACTAAATGGTCTGCGAATGAACCTCACTACTATTTGCTTCAATAACCATTAATGGGTGTGTCTTAAATTATGCCTACTATTTCATAGAATTAATTTTATTATTTGTATAATAAATAGTCGTCCCACACGTGTTCTTCGAAAATTTAGATATTTTGCAACCTGAAAGCAGGCCGATACAGACACTGCAAACTTCCACGCTTGGTGTTTATGCCTTAAATTTGGCAGTCTTCCTGCGCTACATTCATCAGCTGCATCCTGAGCGAATGTGCAGACATCGACAGTTTGCAATGAGACTCATCCTCCTGCTGACTTGCCTTTACGGAACATTCGAGACAAGTAAGTTTGAACTACGTTTCCAAACATTTTTATTTTCAAAATCGTACTTTACATAAGATTGGTTATAATACTCCTGTTGCACGACCATTCTGAAGTGTCACTAAGCCAACGACACGGGACTTAATCACGATCAACGGGAAGTACAAGGCGGCGCCAGTTGTCATTGAGCAGCTAACGACAGATGAACTCAACTTATTATGCCTGAATCAGTTAAAGTGAACAAACTTCGAAGAACTGGATCTAAGATTGCGCCAACGGCATGCCACCGTTAGTGATGCAGATACAGTTTCAGAACTTAGGCGAATATATCCAGCTACAATCGTAGCAACTTAAAAACAAAACAAATAAGAAATCTAAGACGGGCGATTTATAAAGAAAATCGCCGGTTCAGGCAGTTATGTTGTGAAATCTCGTCAGCACTTTCCCAGAAAGCGCAGTCACTCACTCGCTCAAGGAAGCATGATCTTTCGGGCTCCATTGAGCCGCAGTGGCCTCCATTGACACTTCGAAGTTCCTTTTGTGTCTATTGATGCTGGTTTTTTGCCCCCAAGACCGTGCTAAGCCAATTCTCTCTGGTCCTCCCTAAATCCACACATGTTTTTACCATACGAATCCTCGAATCCTGTTTTCCGCCAGGCGGCGTCAGTTATGTCTTAATTGGTAGATTTTCGTGGTAATATCCCGATGCGAGTGCCACGTAGCGTTGATTGCCGCGTTGTGTAAATAAAAAGAAGACAAAAACAGTGGGTACATTGGCACCATTAAAGAAATCCTTGAGTGGATGAGTACGCATCACATACTTCACTGGTCAGAGCTCGACTTTGACTTGGGCGTATTTCGGAAACACTCTATACAGAATGTTAACTAACGCTTTTAAAGCTATTTAGACGACCCGTAATAATCAGTTTTTCAACTTATCGCGTTGCAATTTATTAGAGCGCTGCAAGCGCGTGGTGGGCATTTACAGTGAACAAATTAAGGAAGAAACTTACATCGTTCAAAAGTAAAAAAATAATGAAGGTATATTGATGGATCCTTAAGGAACACGTTAGCATGATGACCCTTGGGGAACGCCAGCGGCATACGCTGCCTGACGCTGCTTTCGCTGTTCACCGGTCTCGACAGCCCGTCTTCTTCGTTCACAATCCGTCTTCTTTTGCCGCCTACTTGATGGGCAGGAGATCGAACTATAGGGGGCGCTCTGACCCGTTTGTTGTCCCCATACTCAGTGTTTACTCAACACAAGGCCTGTGCACATGCCCAGAGGCCTTATGGGCATGTCCATGTCATCTTCTACAATAGAGCGCGGGGCACAGTTTAATGCAAAAATACTAACAATCGGCGAAGCGACGTTAAGTGCCGGATCTATCCTCTGAGAATGCGAGCTTGACCCACTTCGGCTTTTGTGCTGAGCTGGGACCGTGCATGCTGCGTTGTTGAAGCAGGCCGGAGTGGAAACAAAAGAGCCCCTCCTCCCCCTCACCGGAGAACACGAACTCCAGCCGAACGCTGACGCCGCGTTCGGTTATATCGGCCGAGCGCTGAGTCATTGTATTTGTTGTCCCCATCCGTGTAGTTCTAAAGTTAACCGCTTGGGGCGTCACGGTCGCTCCTCCTCCCCAATAGTGCTTGGCTCGGACTCTATTTTCTAGCAAATTTCAAGGTATACGCGCTCGGCGTACCTGCAAGTTCGAACTAGACCCTGGATCCGCTCGCGCATCAGCTTCCGCCCTGTGACTTGGCCTCCCTCTCGCCTTTGCCCTTTACTACTCTCCTCCTGACTACGCGGTGCGCTTTTCTTTCCACTTTTTTGTCTAACGACGCACTCCGTCAGCTTTTCCATGTCAAGTGGGTGTTCGAGGCGGGGTTTAAGCCGCACGTCCAGAGGCTTCCTGGCTCGTGACGACGACCATTCCCCGAAGTGAAGAACCCAGGGGTCCAGAGGAGGTGGGAGAATTGGTAACGTAACGAACAGTTTAATTACATGGTAGCGATACAGTCGTCAAATCCGAGAGAACAACGGAGCAGTCTCACGCTCCGCCTTATATAGGGTCCGTTTTCTCCCTCACTCTCCGCCAGGGCAGCAGGTGCGAGTAGCAAACCACCGCCAAGTTCGTTGCAGCGAAGTCCGCCGCGTCGTAGCCAGAAGTGCGTCGTAGCCATGGTTCTCCGCAGTTAGGCCATGCCTCTCTCCCCTTCCGGAGCGCACGAACCCACACGCACACACACACACGTCCCGTTGACGTCACAGACGCGTTGAGACTCGTTTTGGGCAGGCTCCGACAGGTGGGTGACAGTCCTGAACAGATCGTGACTCGTTTCCGCAGCGTTGAAACTCGGAAGAAGGTTGCCGAAGGTTCCATTCTTAACAGCCCCTCCGGGGCCAGGGAAACCTCGAATGGCCGGTGGTACAATCGCTGGCCTGAAGAGGTGGGCTTGGAGTAGGCCTTGAGAAGACGCTGCAAGCACTAAACAAACTCCCAAACCTCTTACAATGGAGGCATTAGCGGAAACGTCCCCCACAACTCCACGCCACACCGCAGCCAAACGCTCGGAATTCGCCGGAGACCCGCCAGACTGGATTACGGATTACCAAAATTTGCCAAAACAATGCAAATTGACCCGCTGTCGCCAAAAAAACTCATTTTTCTAACGAGGTCACTATGAACAAAATAGAAAAGACAAACTTTTCGCAATTTGTGAGGTCATTTTGGGGTTTTAACGAAGTGCCCCCACTTTGATCCTCATTCCCGTGGATGACGAAGACCTCTGAGATCATTCCTACTGTTTTTCGTGATGTCAGAAAAATCTGCTCAACCCATCGGCATTGCCGTTAAATCTGCCTTTCCTTTTTCTTACGCTGAAGTCATAGTGATCGATTTTCACGTGATTTCTAGACGTGAAAATGCGGTCCTTATAGCGCCGATCAAACAATCCGCCTTTTTCATGCCCTGTCACATTGGTCCTAGCAATCTCCTGAGCTGTACCGCGAAACCCTGACACACTAGGGTCGCTCTTCTGCTCGACTGTCAAAGACACTCTGTCTACTCGTAGTAGAGGACCAAAGTTACGTGACGCCGGAGCTACGAGAGATCTTTTACTGATCCCGTCTTCCTCCGCCTTTTTCGCCGGCGCGTTGGGACGGCGTACGCTTTCTAGTGCTACGAGGTCAGGCTGTTCTACAACCTGGTCCCTCTCATCCCGGTTTTCTGCCTCCAACTCTGGGAGTGCTTGCTCCCCGTCAGCTGCCTCTGGCTCTGGATCACTCGTCAACATAGGGGCGACCTGACGCGATTTGGACCTCGTACACGACTGAACTAGCCCTTCTCCCAGTTGTTGACCCCTTTCGCGCAGCAGGAAATCTCACCGGTTACAAAACAAATAAGGATACTCCAACTGGACTGTTTGCGAGACAGCCGCCTCTGTCACTAGCTCTCCGAACGGGCCAGTTATCCTTACTGTCGCCATAGGCAGACAGACACTGTGCTTTTTGAGCAGCTGCTTGATCCAAACTACCTTTCCAGTAAAATCGGATGTCGTTACATACGACGGATGAACAACGTCCATCGTCGCTGCACTGTCCCGAAGCACCCTGCACGGCTTTCCGTTTACCTGGAGCTCGTGAAGATAGGGACGAAGAAGCTTCAGGTCCCCGTCACTACCGTTCACGTACGAGAACACAACACGCGGTTTCTTACATCTGGCCGCTTTGTGTCCCGGCTCCTGACAGTTGTAGCACAGGAACGGCTTCCTTGCCTCGAACTGCCCTGTTGGGCTTTTCCGCGCCTCGTCTCCGTTCGAGTGCTCTGCGCTCTTTTCTGGGACCTTTTGTCCTGCTTCGGGCTTCTCGGGCCCGTTTTCTCGCGAGCCGTTTCCCTGTCGGAAGGTCTTGCGCTGATCGCTCCGGCCGTGTTCGCTTTCCTCTCCGCTCAGCTTTCTACGCGTCGTGTACTCTTCGGCTAGCTCAGCGGCCCTTTCGACAGAGTCGACTCCCACCCTATCCTGCACCCAGAGCTTGACTGACTGCAAAATGCTACGAAAAAACTGTTCGAGGCACACACACTCGACTACCTTGCCTCGGCTTTCGTACACTTCCTCGCTCTTCAACCATACTATCAAATTGGTTTTAAACCCGTACGCGAATTCCGAGTAGCCCTCGCTGCTCTTTTTGGATGCGTTTCTAAACCTTTGACGGAACGCCTCGGCAGAAAGGCGGTACCGCTTCAAAAGGCTGGACTTCACCTTGCCGTAGTCGTCCACGTCTCCAGCACTAAGGCGCGCGACAACCTCTGCAGCCTCACAGGGCAACAAAGTCAAAAGCCGTTGCGGCCACGTTTCTGGGGCGAAGCTCAACTTCTCACAAGTCCTCTCAAAGTTCACTAAGAACAGGCCCACGTCTTCCCCAACTTTAAACGGCTGCATGAGCTTCTTCATTTGATACGACTCGGTCTCACTTGCTCGTACCGGAGCCCCAACTCTACTGTTCTGCGAGTTTAATCGCTGTTGTTCAATTTCGAGCTCTAGCCTTTTCAGCGCTCGCTCTTCTGTCGCAGCCTGCGCTCGTTCCTCTCTCGCTGCAGCCTGCGCTCGTTCCTCTCTCGCTGCATCCTGCGCTCGTTCCTCTCTCGCCGCAGCCTGCTCCTGCTCTCGTTCCTCTCTCGCTGCAGCCTGCGCTTATTCCTCTCTCGCTGCAGCCTGCTCCTGCTCTCGTTCTCGTTCCTCTCTCGCTGCAGCCTGCTCTCGTTCTCGTTCCTCTCTAGCTGCAGCTTCGCTCTTAGCGTTCTGAAGCAGTTCCCACGCAATTTTAATTTCCTCTGCTTCCGCGCTCTCTGAAATCGCTTTACTGATCTCAGATTTCTTCATCTTTTGCTCCACCTCCACACCCAATTCTTCAAATAAACAGAGTAAATCTGCTCTCAGTAACCTCATTAGATCCATGATCGCTGCTTTTTAGCTTTGGCTTTGTTCCAAAACTTGTCGCGAGGTTGTACCAAAACCTAGCGCACGAGTCAAACACTAAGGGTTCCCAGCAGTTCAAAATTAATTACCCATAATCTGAAGCCTGGCAAATCTCAAAGCAAAGTCCAAACGCTCACCCACAGATGTTGCACGATGTCGCATGGTCCGATCCCAACCGCTGCCAACCAGTTGTTCGAGGCGGGGTTTAAGCCGCACGTCCGGAGGCTTCCTGGCTCGTGACGACGACCATTCCCCGAAGTGAAGAACCCAGGGGTCCAGAGGAGGTGGGAGAATTGGTAACGTAACGAACGGTTTAATTACATGGTAGCGATACAGTCGTCAAATCCGAGAAAACAACGGAGCAGCCTCACGCTCTGCCTTATATAGGGTCCGTTTTCTCCCTCACTCTCCGCCAGGGCAGCAGGTGCGAGTAGCAAACCACCGCCAAGTGCGTAGCAGCGAAGTCCGCCGCGTCGTAGCCAGAAGTTCGTCGTAGCCATGGTTCTCCGCAGTTAGGCCATGCCTCTCTCCCCTTCCGGAGCGCACGAACCCACACGCACACACACACACGTCCCGTTGACGTCACGGACGCGTTGAGACTCGTTTTGGGCAGGCTCCGACAGGTGGGCGACAGTCCTGAACAGATCGGGACTCGTTTCCGCAGCGTTGAAACTCGGAAGGAGGTTGCCGAAGGTTCCATTCTTAACATGGGGCACTAATGCTAACGCAATAAAACAGAAACCTCACTCTTAGAAAAAATTGTATCTATAGTCCTCCCAAATGCGAGGAACGGCCTTGTAACCTATTTTCCTATAGAAAGGAAGAAATTTTCGTCCCTGAAGCAGGGGTTCAAAGTTCCTCCGTCGCCGGCATCTTTTTATGGCGGCCCCGAATCGAGCAAGTCAAGCTCAATAAGCCTTAACGAGGACGCTACGTCTCTTGTACGGGATGAAAGGAGCAGCAAAAAAGAGCGTAACACGAGCTTTCCGCGAACTGTGTTTATTTCCGAAGCCAGCTTCCCCCGCCAGGTAAAGAAATTTCCGTTTCAAAAGCAGTAACTCAGTCTTCTCGTCGTCAGCACTGTGATGTTAAACGGAGAGAACCGATACCCAGTTACTTCGCGCACTTTACGTCTTGTCTTTGTTATTCCTCGAGTCACAATTCCTTCGTCAACCGCACATCACGGAGCAATGGTAAACCAATTCGCGAAACCAAAAGCCGCTTTCAAAAGAACAAACTCGAAGCCGCTGTTTATCGCGTAGCGTGAAAGAAGGTTAAATCGCTTGCCACCAGATGGCAGCGTCAAGCAGACTAATTGCAAGTAGCTAGGCTAGGTGGCGCTAGTTTACGCCCAATTCATGTTCTACGTTCACGCCACTATTGCACTTCGGGATCTTCGGAAGCCTTCATTATACACACATGTAGACACATAACGCATACTACAACCATCAGCTGGACATATACATTGAGCGGATACACGGCACATACAAACATCAATACAACAGTAGACGAACCCGTTCACTGCTTCCGAGCCCTGCGTCTTCATCTTTTATACTGGTCGTTTTGAACGTACGGAATTTCTCGGTGACCGCCTAAGCAATAAAAAATATTCCGACCATGTTGACTTTTTCTAACAATGTCATACCTCTGAGAGCATTTGACCGGCTCAGGGGATAAATCTCTTAGTAAAAAGTAAACGCTCATGCCGTAATAATTTGAAAGCCAATAAATCAAGCCGCTCCAGTGCGGTTCTAAGCCATGCGTTTGTTTCCCCGCCCGGCACGTCGTAGCCAGTACTTCTATTGTAGTGTTGTTTTTCTATTAGTGCTGTTCGTGTGCGGCTGCAATTGTCGTCTGGAATTAATCTCTGTAGAGCGGATATTCACTCAGCTGAAAGTGATGCTTCACGGGCAGAGAAATCGCTTTTCGGTCAACTGGAATGCAGTCAAAGCCGCGACTTGCGGCAGATGTCTAGCGCTCATCCCAGCGCGCCACTTGGAGGGCAGTTTCTCTAGGAACCGTAGTATATTTAAACATTAAAATAAAGGGTTGCTTTTTTTTTTCAAATTTACCTACTATTTCTCCTTACTGCTATAAGTCCAAACTCCAAATATACGTACTTTCCGTCACATTTTCGTACTGTTCCGTCCTTTCCGCAGAGCGCAATCGCTCTCGCGGAGGAGACATCCGACAATCACATTGGCCACTGTACTATAGAAGCTACGGTTCAGACCAGCGTTCCAACATGACTATCCGTACGTTGATCGATTGCACCTAATCACTCAAGTGGTCTTAAACTTTTTAATGTAAATCAGAATGTCAACCTGCGACACCCCGCCCTCTCCGATCACGGCCCGACCAGCGGCATCGATGCCCGAGAGCTCATCTTGTTGTTACACCACTGATACGCGAACACAGGGTGACATCGGCGATAATTCTATTATTCTGTTCACAACGCACAACACTGCCATCGTGATGTTGCTGTTATGTTGCTGACACGCAGGAATACAGAACCAAGTTGATTGCCGGTTGGCACTCGGCATTGGAAGAGAGAACCGAACTCAGCACAGAAGGCACCCAGGCACTCAGCAGCAAAACCTGCAGCCTGTCTTGGACGCAGTTTATGCGATTTCGTCAACGACGACACACCCACTCTGGACACATCGTTCCGCGTGGTCCGCATGGTTCCGCGTTGGCTCCGCAATATGGAGATGGCAAATTTAGCCCAGTGTCCGTAGCGCTGCTGGCTTCTTTGGTCGTTTGATAAAATTAGTGGTAAAACCGTCAATGCAACCGAAATCTTCTGCACGTTTGGACTGGGAGACGGAATTACAGGCGGCCTTCACTGTTACTGAAGCTCAATCAACACAACAACATTATTAAACAACGTGTGAGACGTGCTCGAAAAACGAAACCGAAAGAAGATGAGTCGGGAGGGCAGAAGCTTTCTCCCGTCCGCCTGCAGAAGGAGAAAAACGTCTCGTTCCTCCTTTCTTCTCGTGTCCGCTTGGGGGCGCGTCAGTAGAAGGGAGGAAAATGCGCCGTTGCTACCTTTTTCCTAAATTTTTTCTTAGAGTGCTGTTTTGGGCAATATACACCCTCAATTCGCAGACGATGCACGCGTTGAGAAAAGTGCTTCCGACAGATAGCGTACGCCGCGTCGAGAGAGCGCAGGCCGATTCGGGGTTATGACAGCAGACGATCCAGCAAACATAACCCGAATCGGCCGGAGCTCCTTTAGAGAGCGTCTATTCTGGAGGTTGTCCATTTCTAACCACGGGGAGCGTTTGAAATTTAATGGCGGACGCCTCCCACGGAGACAGGTCGCAGGAACACACGCGCTGCGGTTCCGCGTTACGAGGAAAATAGCGAGCGGAAAGGTGGAAACGTTCGCAAACGATCGACGCTTTCTGCACCTCCTCGCAGCTTGTATTGCAAATGTGGTCCATAAACCACGTGATTCCGGTCGTGCAGTTATGAAATCTCTGTAATACGTGGCTCTCTACGCTCCCTGGACGCGGTGCACTCCATCTGGCGTAAGCACTTCTCTCCACGCGTGGATCGTCTGCGAAGTTGCGAAGTAGATTGCCAAGAACAGGTTTCTTCTTTTTTCTTCTTTCTTGAACGAGACAAGTTCGCTCCTTGATTTTTTCACTGTAAACTTGCACCGCCTGCTTGCACCTCTGCAGTAAATTTCAACATGATACGTTTAGAAACCGATCTTCGTGGGCCGTCTAAAATGCCTTAAAAGAGATCGTTTACACGCTGTACAGTCATTCGCTGCTTCAGAAACACAGGGAATACATTCGGGCCTTTGAACCGTTCTCAGGCTTTGCCGGTAGTGCTGATGAAATAAGCTCCCCCGAGATTGTCTTGACACCCAACAATGTAAAAAGAGACGTTTACAAAAATTATTATTGCATCTAAAGGAGGATGTACTAGAAGACTAAAACGCTTTTCGTTTTTTTTTTATTTTTGTAGCTTTATTATTTGTTCGCGGAAGAAGTAAATGGCACCGTATAGGTTTATTTGTGGCCCATATTTTCATCAAGTATTCCTTTCGTGTATTTAAGGTAGGGAAGTCCGTCGAGCTGTCCTATAATTTGCCACCCCCTGTCCATTAATTGGCGAGAATAAATAATTGATAAAATTATATTAACACTATCAGTGTCCTCTTTATTGGGTACAATATTACCTCGTGTCATGCGTGAAAGGGACCAATGAAGCTGCGTCAAAAGAAGTCTAGGATTTTCTGTCTATGATTGGTCCAGCGGTCATAGAACACATACAGAAACATGACGTACACCATGATTGTTCGATTTTGACGCTGTCTTATTGGTTAAATCAGGTCGTCGTGGCGGCTGCGTCTGGACTTAAAGCCCCAACCACATCAGGCGTTTTTCAGGCGCCTCAGCCGCGTCGGCGCCTCCCAGCGTTGGAGCGCGTCGCTAGAGGCCACACACCAAAGTGCGACGCGCGCGCGGTGCCGATACCTGCTTTCACCAGATCTCGGCGTCGTACCAGAAGTGGCTTGCCAGGCAGCTACCAATCAGAGTCACGCGGGACGGAAGCGGGGCTGGGCGGCGCCCGTCGCGCCCTCTGAAACTTCCGAGTCGTTCTCCGTGTAGATGCGTGACGCGTGCAGTAAGCTGTACGTACAGCAGTCTCGGGATTGACAGGTAATTATCTTTCAGGTAAAACTAAAAGGAGAGGAGTTTAACCTCTAAATAAACATCTTTGTGCAGCACTAATATAACCTGTAAACAGGATGTTGTCGCCGGTCGTCCAATGATTTAGGCCTAGTCGATCTGGCGACACTGCGTAGCGCCCTACCGATATCCCGCACTGCCTGGCGATAGTTAAAGGGAGAAAATTGGCTTAGAAGGGCGGGAGGAATCGTATGTTTGTCTTTTCAGTCTTAGGCTAGGTGGCACAACCTGCCACCCGTACAAAAGATATAGCCATCTATATCCATCCATTAATCCATCCATCCGACGCGGGTTGGCGCGCGTCCCCATGGGGTTGGTCGCCCTTTCTCTCGTCAGTTGCAGCCAACGTTACTAAAACCCTCAGCTGGGAAACTCACCCTTGAAACCTGGGCCGCTCGCGTCCACCGAGACCGAGCTAAATACGATAACAGCGCCACCCTTTACCGACGAGTTGAAATATGAAAGTTGCTTTACATAGCTACTGCGAGATGGCCCTGCGAGATGGCGCCACCGGCTCTTGCCCGACTCGACGTGCAGCCGTGCAGTTCCCGGGGTGGACGCTGCGGGAGAAATGGCGGCGTTCCGATCGCCATTAGCTCGGTTCTCGAGTACGGGTCGGTGCCACTTTTTCAGAGCAGGCTCTATGGCAGTTTCCCAACTGAGGGGTTCTAGTAGCGTTGGTTGCAGCAGACGCGGAGACGCGGACGCCAACCAAACGCGTCAAAAACGCGACGATGTGATTGGGGATCAAGGTGAAAGAAAGTGTAGTAAAGACCGGTCAATTTTTTTTATTTATGTTCTTTGTATCTCTAATGCACTTTCCTTTATTGTTTGTTTTATACCTTAACATTTCTGAAAAAAAAGCAGTGTGCCCGTCATCGTTCCTAAATAAAACATTTTGTTTGTTGAAACTTTTTATTTTGTATTATCACAGACTTCATTCCTGAGCAACGATTTAGATTACCCAGTTTTACTAAGATGTCCCAGTGACAAGAATAGATGAGGCGTATTGCAATTATACTGCATTTTTCTAGAGATAATACGAGATAAAAGAAAACATGGCCAGAGCATTGGAGCTATCAGAAATTATTAATTTAATTTATTCAGCTGGCGTTTTGTCCTTTTCGAAATATTAGATGAAAGTTCCACGGTGAATGAACCTGATTGCGGCTATCGCAACATTGTGAGAAGAAGCAAATTTATCGTTGGAGGACGTCGAGCAAAAATCGGAGAGTTCCCTTGGATGGTAAGCAGAAAGATCGTCGTTGTTTCGGTTATTAGTGGTTTAATACGTGAACCAGGTAAATATGATATTAGTTATAACATTAGGTCCTGCACATAACTCATAATGGCAATATAATCCACTGTTGTGTGAAAAATTATAATGATTACATATGAATCGTTTATCAGTTTTTCTTTTGTATGTTCACCCTGTTACATATGCCTATTGTTTGAAACAATGTGAGAAATGCAATTTGATTAAAACCATATTTCTTGGTTATGAAATAAATGTTTCTATTCGCAGACGGTTTTAATCTGCGAATTAAAAATACAGTTCAGCGTAAAGGCTTGCAACATTTTAAGTATTTAACTGTGAGTGATTAAAATAGGATACCTTTTAAAGTTTCTAGGCTCATTTTGAACTGTTAACATGAAGGGCACGGTCACATCTAGTTTTCTTAAACGATGTAGCTTCGTACACCGCTAAGATGGCATTTTGTCCTATACCCCTTAGTACACCGATATGCCACCTCTGCAATATTTTGAACGTCTTGCTGATGTTTTTTTTTTTTTCTTGTCATATATATGTCGCATTTACATAAAAACTAATTTTGTATGGTCTTTTATGACGGCACAAATATCGCCATTAGAAGTGCCACACGCGCCTCTGCATCAAATAGTAGCACCCTTGTGCATTTGATATGATTATTTTCATATCCGGTAAAAAACAAAAACAAACAACATATGTATGTTTTTAGAAAGAAAAACAGCTTAAGGAAGGCAGTGCGTGGCGATCCCCTAAGCTTTCTTTCTCCTTCCGCGTGTAATAATATTGATACCCTATTATAAATGACAAAATAGTTATTTATGATTTGACCAAAAACACATCAAAACTTATATAAATTACGTAAGGCGCATATAAGACTCGCGTAAGTAAACATAAATGGTCTTATATGAATATATGTTCTCATAATATTGTTAGATAGGTATATTTTTTTTTCACAAGCGTAAGAACGTTGAAGAACTACAATTACTACCAAGTATCATGAAAGTCACGCCCTGCATTTATGCTGTGACCGACTTTAACAGCCTTATCCAGCTCTGTACTTTTTAACGTCTAAAAACACAGGCATATGCAGAGAGGAAAAAAAATATTCTCTGAAAGGAAAATAAAAAAAAATATACTGTTTAAAGTTGCAGAGTTAGGAACGTGAGCGGATTACTTGGAGAAAGTGGTACAACAGGAATGATTCCTCACTGCCTTTCGAAAGTGTTTGAGAATTCCCTTCCAGTAAGAAAATAGTTTTTCGTGTCAATTAGCACCTTTGGTGTGAGTCCGTCTCCGTCATTTGAGAAGTACAGTGTGTCCAAACGAAACATTTAAAGCGTCTTTTTCAATCGCAAAAGCTAAACTACGCATTGTGGAATGCTCAGTTTCTGACCATAATGTAGCAGCTAATCGTTCGAACCAGATATGCCAAGGTTTCGAAACGAACGGCTTTCTCATTCAAAGCGATTATCGCAAATTGTTTTATAGGAAAATGGTTGCCGACCGAGTTCACAAATTCAAGGGGCTAAACAGCACAAACTACCGCGAGAACGGGTCCCATTTTCACATTGAAAGTTTTAGAAAATCAGTCGTGACACTCGAATAATATAACTAAGTTCTCACACTTCGGCATCGACTCCGGACCGCTAGCGCACATTCGGGCGCAGACTAAGCGTTGAACGACGCGTTAATAATTTATTCGCTAAAAAAAAAAGAAAAAAAAAACTCTGCAAATGTTATAGGGGAACGCTATATTAAAGAGAAAAGACTCAACTATTCCTGCATAAATAAGTCTAGTGCCACGTAACCTACGAATCAAGACGGCTAATTATTCACTTAGCGAACACTGAAAGAAGGATTAAGTGCAAAGGCGAGCTGGTGAATATTAAGCAACATAATAAAACCGGAGACACGGAAGACAAGAAGGACACACAGTACACCGTCTCAGACAAAGCTAAGAAGTTTTAATCACAACACCCTCCTTTTATAGCAAACAATCCTCAGCCGACGCGGAAGTGGAAGAACTGCAAATGCTTGAATCAGCAAAATGGGAACCACCCATCACCGATATCTACTCACTTACAACCTACGAAGGCAGCCGCAACAAAAAATTAAGAACGAAATTCTAAAAACTACAACAGCAAATATGTGCGCACTTGTTTATCAAGAACAACCGAGGGAACGCTGACGCAATTGCCTGCTAACGTAACCCTAATTGTTTCCTTAATAACATGTTTAATCGGTTTCAATTCTTTGCAAACTATGTTGTCAATTTCCACTCGGGAACGATATTGTTACACTCATCTAAACGCTTGATTATTTCGGAGTTGGTTTTCAAAAACGACATTTGCTTGAGTCGGTTGACTCCCTTCTTGGGAGCACATGAAGAGTGAGGAACAAAGCACTAAGATCCAAGCCATAGCGTGCAAAAAAGTGTCTATGAATTTCCTATGACATGTGGCATTTCTTATGTTGGGCAGACCGGCCTTTGTGTTAATGAAACCTCTTAGAGCACAAAACTGCAGTGCTATCAAAGTTGCCCAACTCTGAAATAGTCAAGCACCTAGATGGGTGTAATAATTGCGTTCCCGAGGTGAAATTGACAGAGAGAGTTTGCAAAGAATCATATCCATCTAAACGTGTTATGCAGGAAACAATTAGGACTCCGTCACCACGCAATTGCGTTAGCTTTCCTTCGGTTGTTCTTGAGAAATAAGAGCTCACGTTTTTGCGGTTGTAGGTCTTCGATTTTGTTTTGTCAATTTTGTATTGTGGTTGGCCTCATAGGTTGTAAGTGATTAGATATCGGCGATGGGTGGTTCACATTTTCCTGATACTAGCATTTGCTGTTTTTCCACTTTCGCATCGGCTGAGGATTGCTTGCTATAATGGAGGGTGTTGAGATTAAAACTTTTTAGCTGTGTCTGAGACGGTGTTGTGTGTGTCCTTCTTGTTTTCCGTGTCTCCGGTTTCGTTATGTTGACTAATAAACACCCTTTTTCTCCCAAGGTTACATATACACACCAAGAGCTTAAAGGTCAATCCCTGCAGAATTATCTTCTCCCGGACAGAAAACCGGTTCCCAGTTTCCTTCTCTTCATTTCTCTCTTCTCTCCACCTCTACCCACAGGAGCGGGTCTCTGAGCTACTTCCCACAGAAAGGAGAAACGTCCCCCTTTTTTACCGAAAAGAAAGGAGGAATTGAAGAAGCGTTTCCTCCTTTTTATGTGGGGTGGAACTTACTGCGTTCACACTTTGTGCTTTGCAATCCGTTCTTTGGCGGCCTTACCGGCTAGTCTAATTCTGTTTCAACGCAAGGAAATGTTACTTGGAGCTTGAAGCACACTTAAAAACAAAACTAAAAAGCATTAGTAGACAAACGCTTGTAGTGTGAGGAAACTTTTTTATCATCTTAAAAAAGCACAATTCGTCTTTTATACTGACGAGAGCGATATTGTTTATTTTTAATTCGAAGGCTTTTGTTGGCTTTTCTCTCTAACCTTCTATTAGGACGGAAAGAACAATATTACGCATTGTACGTAGAAGCCTATCTCCTAATAACATTTACTGATACTGCCAGCCTCGTTCAGGCGGCAGCAGGAGAGGTACAAACTCATGAAAAAAACATTAAGAAGGTGTCATCCTACAAGCATCTCGGCATATAGTTTTAATACGCGTGAAAATCGGTTGCCATATATTTTGATTGATCATATGTCCGAGCACAGTCGAAGGCACGAACACATACCACCAAGAACACATATAATAATAGCGGAAGTCACTGGGCCCTTCCTGTGCACGGTTGGTTTAGCGATGATAGTGCGCGTGCGGAAACATGACAAACAGCAGGACGTTGCCAATGTGACGCTGTTTGATTGCTCCCATTGAATGGCAGTGACGGCTGCGTCCGCACTTAGTGTGAAACAAACGATAGTCGATTCGTTGCGTGAACTCACACAGAGGAAAGCATTTCGAGGTATATCGTGAAAGCTCCCTGACTGAAACTGCTCTGGCTGAACTGACGCGAGATTTCAGGTGCTTCAAATATTACTTTTGTAACGAAAAAAAAAAATTAAATCTGGCAATCACTTTTCATAGGTGGTCTTGCGTTACCGAAGGTTTGGAAAACTAATGTGTGGTGGATCTTTAATCAAAGCCGACATTGTGCTCACAGCCGCACACTGCCTCAATGGGTAAGTATAAACTCAAAGATCACGTGAAATACATAAAAACTGGCACGTATTTCTTTTACTAACTTTTTCTTCGTTTTTTTGTTATTTTAGCAAGATTAAAAGACACATTCAAGTTGACGCCGGTATAATAGATTTGTGGACGGGTGGAACACCTTATCACCAAATACGCCATGTGAGTTGTGTTATTTGTGCGAAACTGCGGCCGGCTTATTGCTACGTAACTATGCTTTGTTCACCCCTAAGCTGACAGTGTGGTAGAAGCTACGCGCTCGCCGGACCAATCGGCCGCTTCCCTTTCATTTCCTGACCCCGCCCTTTCTGGGCGGGGCTATGGGGGCGGTAACGTGGTCGCGGGGGGAAGACAGACGTGTGACTCGTTTAACGAGTTCGTGGGTTCCACCTCGCTGTCAGCTCAGGGCTGGGCCGAGTGTTCACATGAGGTTCCAATCAGGCCCTGAAATACTTGAACTCATATGTATCGGGGGCGAGACGTAACAATGTAAAACGTGTAAGGAAACCGAAAGTTGAAGACAGTATTGAAACGGTTTATATTGCACATGCACCACCAAATGGCATGGAAAAATATAATTTAACGTTCCATTTTGTACACTGCGCGACACTGCTAGCGCTTAGAAGCAATCACCGGTTATTTCATATTTTCTGGAGTGAAATCTAAAAGCAGTCATTAAAATAATTTTGGTTAAGGAATGTGTTCACTTGGTGCACTAACCTAATGAAGAACATTTTGTGCTCGACAATACCCTTTCAAAATAAAACTAAAACAGAAGAAAAACTTTCAATGTCGCGATTTCCTTTTCTTTCTTTGTGATCGTATGCATGTTTATTAAAAAGGCACTATGAAAGTGTAGACGAAAACTAGTAAAATAAATTTTAGCTTTTTGTTTAGGTGGACTATATTGTAATGGTTTATTTTATCTATTGAATAGTATGAACTCTGTGACGTTATTGACAGAAGCTGTTACGCAGTATTTTATTTCATGTAAAGTCATTGTTTTATCTCGACGACATCCTAACGGATGTTGGAAATCAGTGAGACTTTTGTGCGCTATAAAATAAAACATAACACGTGTACCGGCATTTTATCAAATGGTGTTTTATCAAACTCCCTTTTATCGAAGACAACTCAATCAAACAAGTTTATGTACATTTCATTAAGCGCCATTTCATCGAACCCCCTATTAAAAATCAAGCGCTTTTAAGAAATGTCATATATATTTTCTTATGTAAAAACAAAACAAAACATCTACGTAGTGTGTTTCGAAATTATTTAGGTCCCACTATCAAGACAAACGAAAATAACAGCTTTGGCGACATCTTACCTAAATGTTGAATTTATTCATGGTTCCTATTGCATGTTATACTGCACATAATTAAATAAGTAAAAAAGGGACACGACTCAAACACTTGTAGAAATAACACGCGTCCACTTTCAGCATAGTGCTATCCTCTACGTTCGATATATATTGGTAAATTTTTATGTCACCGGCATATTGCAGAGATTACACTTTAAAATAACACAGCCGGACACCGCTTACAACAATTCTGAAACGAACGGGGCCTTCGACAGATTTACCAAGAGCGACACTGCTTATTATAGTTGATACAAAGAAAAGTTCTTCATTTCGAAAAGAGGTCTACTTGTACTTTTTACAGATATCTTTGAATACAATTTTATACCGAGTCACAGCAACAGCAGTCGAAATGCTTAAAATCACAATTTCGTGATAATGATGTGAAAATCCTCTCTAAAGGCCCGTTCACACTCTTGCGACCAAGTTCGACCGAGAGAGACCAGACCGGTTTTTAAGCCTCTAGCGATCTCTTAGGACCAGCTCAACCGGCAGCGGAGCTGGTCCTAAGAGATCGCAAGAGGCTTAAAAACCGGTCTGGTCTCTCTCGGTCGAACTCGGTCGCAAGAGTGTGAAAAGGCCTTAAGGTAAAAGTAGAAAACATCTATGAGGCCTCTTTTATGAACCACATTAAATGAAGTAGGCATAAAAGCTGCGACATGCGTAGTTGTAAATCTGCATAACATAAACCCATGTTGATTAGGGATGCCTATATTTTGAAAATCAAAAGACAAAAAGTAAAACGTGATATTTTTTAAACACTTGAAAAATAAGGAAAGAAGGTAAATCGAGTTAAGTGCGTCACCACTGTTTTGAAATTTCAGGTCCGGAAAGACCAAGGCCAGTTTCTATAGCCCGAAAATTATTATAGACCTTAAAGGAACTGTTAAACGTCGTAAAAAGAACAGACGTCAGAACTTCATATTGCGATCGAACAATTGCAGGTGGTATTTTGTCGTTACCCACACATAACGTGGCTCTAATTTTCTTGATACCTATTGGCGGCGTGCGCGAGCTACAGTCGGCGCTTCTCTAGCTATCATCATCATTGTTTGTGACATCACGGGTAGGATAGACTGGGACACACCGCGCAGAACTTTCGGCTTTGTCAGCTAGCTTCATGCGCTGTTTGGGTATCGCGCGTCTCAAATCCTGTTTCATGTGTTATGTTTATTTAGGGAAGTGATCTTTGTAATAGGACATTTTACCAAAGTTTGAAACCACACGCGGCACGCGTAGTCGTGCCAACGAACACTTTTGGCGGCAAGGTGTGGAAGCGCTCGGATGGTGGTGTGCTATTCTCTACCTCAGTACAAAAAGCTGGATGATGAAAATATAATATCCAGCGCTTTATCCCACCACAACATCTACCATGGCGAATATGGTGTATTATTTATTATGATTTAGAAAAAATAAACTAAGAAAGGAATGTCTCATCAAAATGAAAATAGGAAAGCGAAATTCGAGAAGCTCTCGTGTGTGTAGTAAACACCTCAGTGAAAGCGACCCCGTCTATCCTATTGGTTCCAATATGTTTTGTGAGTGCTGGTCTCTCATTAGTTCCAAGTTGATTCCTTTTTGAATTTTGTAAACCAGTAAACCAGTAGCTCTCACCCATTGATGTTTCGCGGACCCTTTGCGGATCGGCGGAGATGATAGAGGACTCAGTTCGTAATGAGGGGAAGGAAAATGTATAAATTAATTATGATAATGATTTAATAAACGGATATAACTAAGGACTAGCGTGAAGTAGAATTCTCTGATTGACATACACACGAGAAAACTCACCCGAAAATTTGGAACGTTTCTTCTCAATTTGAAAAAAAGACGACTTTTATGGCCGGGCATGACTGATGAGTCAGGTTTTTTGCGGATCCTTGGAATGGCTTCCCTGAGCCCAAAGGGTCCGCAAACCCCCATTTGAGAACCACTGCAGTAAACGAACATTTCCTCAAAATAACTGGAAGGAAGAAGCGCTGGCTGGCTTCCGGAGTCGTTTCAACTAAATCCCTGCTTATTCACCCGGTCGACGCGAAACGTGCGAGATCCCCTCACGATGGAAATCTTAAAACTAGTAAGTCGGTTACGCTTCCGCGTCCCCCAAAAAATGAGAAATACACCTGCTAGGAATTACTACCATTTGTATGTTTACTTTTTTGCGTACCAAAATGCGCATAACGCGTGATGCGCTTCTCAGCGAGCGATTTTATATTTGTAAACAATTCTAAGGAAAAATAGGAGAGAACAAATTAATCAATCACCTGAATTTGCCGGGCCACGACCGACAATTTAGGAATTTATGAAAATGTCTGCTTTTCTTCGAGCAGAAGTCGCGATGAGACAAACTTCTTTGCCAAGTACTCGATTCGAGAGGAGCTAAGCGTCAGTTGCTGCAGAGTTTTTGCTCGGTAGCAACTGTCGAGTCACACTTGGATAGAAGCGTTGGTATCAAGAGTGTGGCGCTTTGCAACATAACTGTGCGCGCGTGCACCGCTAAAAAGACAGCGCGTCATTTACTCTGATGAATGCAAAATCTTTTTTGTTACAAACGCCTCCCCAGATGAAAAAACAAAAAAACAAAACAAATAGAGAATCAGAGAAGCTGCGAATAGGCCTGACGCACGCCGCGCATGCTGTAATGTAAAGGTCGTGGCTTGTTTTTGAACATTTAAAAATATTTTGGTATAAAAATGCAATTACGAGGCGCTGTTATTCATTAGAAAGATCTCCCACAAAAACAAAAACGAAAACAAAAAAGTATTACGCGTTTTTTAATAAATAAACGGTTTTAATTCGAAAGCATTAAATGGCTCACGGAGCGTTCAGGCGTTGTCTGAGTGAACGCGGCGTTATCGTTGCCTGTAGCAGCGATAAACGGCACTTTAATTCCCCTGAGCGAAACGGGACCTAAATTCGGATTGGCTGCGATGCGTCATGTGGCCCCATAGCAACGGCGTCATCGTTGCTAAGCAACCAGCTGAACTGCTGGCTGCACAACGTGAAAGGGGGGTGGGGCGGGAGGGGGGGGGGGGGGGGAGGGGACGCGCGGGTCAGAGCCCTTTATACTGGGAGAGTTTGGAGAATGGGAGGGACTTGCAGCCCGCCAGATTTAGCCAACTTCGAACGAAGAGCGTCCGCCATCTTGTGTTACTTCGGCAAATGCGCGCAGGGGCGTGCAGGTAGCGAGGCGCCTCGTTCACGCAATCGATACGTTGTAATAAACGAGTCGCGATAGATTGAGTGCGCGCAGACAGATGCGTAAGCATGCCATCTCTTTATCTGTTAACCAAAGAAATTGTGTTTCTTGAAGGATGTGTGTAATGAGCGATAAAATTATTTATCAGTTGCATGTGATTAGGTGATTGGGATCGAGTTGGACGATGATTTGCGTTTCAATAAATCAGTTGGAAGTTGGCGCCTGTCCGTGTCGTACGTGTGTCTTTTTCGTCCTGTTTGTTCGCGCCTTTTAACCTTTTAATCGATATGAACCAACTAGCCCCAACCAAAGTTTTATTCGGCGAACTTCGTACGCATTATTAGAGACGTTTTCAGCGTTTGCAGTGGCTCGCCGACGTGAACCGCATTCGCGATTGTCGAGCGACGGCTAGTTTTCTGCGTACCTCGGTGTGAAATTTTCACTTGCTTATGCCACTGATGCACGTCGCTGTGCGATCGTACCACAACCATATTTGCCGACAAGATGAGTGCTCAACTGGGTGAAAATAAATTTCAGCTTATAAAAATAGTGGCCGATTTCGTGGTCCAATCTAGGCGCTCACGTTTTCCATGTTGAATAACCTGAGACTGGGGCCGAAGTGAACAAATAAGTCGAAGGAACAGAAAAGGACAGGACAACGTCTCAAACTCAGCTACCAGGTTTATTTAGTCCGCCTTCTTATATAGCCCACAATCAGCCACCACCAACACAACGTGACAACCTCTAAACAGTCGAAACACCAAAGCCTCCAATACACAAAGTAGTACTATGGAGGGCCTTCATGCCGATTCACAAAGATAACTCTACAATATCCCCCAAAATTTAACAAAAGAACCAGGCAATGTTTTCTTTACACACACACACACACACACAAGCAAAAAAACTTTATTCCAGCGATGAAGGGATGACACACACTGAATCTTAAACGGGGCAAAAGTGTCACGTCAAAAAAAAAAAAAAATTATATTTTAAAAAAAAAATCTTTTGGAGTTTTTACAGAACTGTAACGAAGCCTGAGTTATGCAATTACCTAGAGATTTTATCCGTACCGTCTCCCTTACTAGTGTTTTTGCATCAGAAATCACTCATCTCCTTGGGGATGATTTCTGTCTCCGACCAAATCGCAGTGCAGTCGTTACATTCGTGGACATGTTTTGCGATTTCTGAGTTCGGTGCATTGTTCTTCACGTTTCTTTTGTGTTCACTTAATCTGTCGTTGATGCATCGTGATGTCTGTCCTACATACCTAAACCCGCATTCCAGTGGTATCTCATACAAAACACCATTCTCGCAATTTACCGATTTTTCTCGATGTTTTTTTCTTGCAGTTATTCGCATCTCTTTGAAATGGCGTCAATCAACTGAGTTTAAAATCCGAGCTAAAGACCATGTCTACACCAAGCTTTTTCACGCACGCCTTCAAGTTGTGCGAAATTTTATGAAAATATGGGATCACAACAAATCTAGTCCTTTCACCTTGTTCCTTTTCTCTCCTTCCTTTGATAACCATTTCTAACTGCCAAGTGGCTGATTGGAGGGTTTGGCGTTTGAACTGGTTAGAGGTCGCCCCTTTGTGTTGGTGGTGGCTGATTGTGGGCTATATAAGGAGGCGGACTAAATAAACCTGGTAGCTGAGTTTGAGACGTCGTCCTGTCCTTTTCTGTTCCTTCGACTTATTTGTTCACTTCTGCCCGTCTCGGGTTATTCAACATGGTTAACACTCACCAGCTCGCATGCAACCTTACTATGTTATCTCTGACCATCCCAGAGGCAGGCTTAGTCCCCTTTTCTTATGGTTCAACATTCGCACCTCCGCCCAACACGTTAAAGGGGCACTCAGGCAGTTTTTGGAGAAGCTACGTTTTGGTGCGATGGCGTTAAGGAAGTGTCAGTGAATGAGTATCTTCAGTTTTAGAAGGCAGAACCGCCTATTAATCACGCAGGAATAAAATACGTGCGGACTCTTTTCTGTACTTGCGAGGACCAATGAAATTATCGTATGTTTGAAAATTTTGGCGGCCTTTGTAAAGTTTCGCTAAAGAAACAATTTTCAGTTCATTTAAATATGTTGCGCATGATAATTTCAAAAGACGTAAAATATTTCTAGTTTAGAATACGCGATACTGCAATTATCGTTTCACAAACAAGGGACTACGTTTTCTCCTTGCCTTCCTCCGCGGGGGGTGAATTTCCCGCTCCCCCGGGATGCGCGGAAGCGCACGTATCTGCGCGCGTTGCAGGCCGGTCGGGCCGGTCGTGTCGGTAGCGGGCCGGCCAGGCCTCGGTGGTGGTCGTCGACGTGGACGGCGTGGTGAAAGCTCATCGTTCCGCGTAAAAGCGATATCCTTGACTGTGAATTTTCGTCGTGTGTCGCTATGATAACCCAGCACGTACTAAAAGGGAAGATCCACCTACTCGTGCGGCGATGTCGTGGCGGCACTCTCAAGACAGCAGAAACGCCCGTGCCGTCGTGTTTGTTTACTTCGACTACAGTGGTGCTTTCTAAGCATTTGTGTCCACGAACATCGCCCGGATTTCTTATTTGGCGCATTTCATGCGTGTGCTCAAGTTCAAGGTATTACTGGCGCGTACCGTATAAAGGATGCGAATTTTCACGCGTTTTCATCACTGGAGAGAAGTGATTAGTGTTAGCAATCCTGAACGCTCGCAACGTCTATCTGATCACGAAATCATATTTCTACGTTGCTATATTGCTGCTAAGATTACATTGTCTTTTATAATCGTAGAAAAGGCGTGTGGCGATATTTGTACTATTGCAATGTCGTGTATTAGAGTCGTGATCGTCCAAGACGGCGTACTGCATCTTTTTATTTTCTTTTTTTCATCTACTGTACCCTGCAAGCCTATCAAGAAAAAATAATAAAGCTTTAGGCTATAGACAACTGTCTGTCTATATTCGGTTACGGCATTGAGTAGCAGTGCGTCCCCTTTTTAGAGGGGCCGCTGAAACAGCTGACGGCCGCGTATAGAAGCGGTCGCCGTGCTGACGACCCGCTGCGCTTGTTGTAGTGGTTGCAGGTGTGTGTACGCGCGGCGCAGAGCGGTCGTTCCGGTCGCAACAAACGCAGTCGTAGGTACGCGCTCGTTGCACATGTCTGAACCAGCCTTTCCCCCGTCCTCCCGAGGCGAACGGCAACGTGGCGACATCGTTTGACATCACGTACCAGAGGTAACGCTGCGATGTCAAACGTTGGTTCGGTTACGACTTGCCCCAACCGCAAATCGAAGAATGCCCGAAAAGGTCTGCGTTTCGCCGTCCTCGGAACCCGAATATGACTCCGAAGCGCTGCTATCGTCCACATCGCACGTCGAAGTGGCGTCATAGGAAATCATCCCCAGGTCGGCTGTCCGCCGAAGAATTTCAACCTCTAACGGCGTCAGGTCCTCGAGCGTAGAGAACTCCGCCATGATCGCAGCTCGAATGACAAAGAGGTTCGGCCGATGCGGCTACCTCGGGATCACTGCGCGACAGAACGTCGTCCAACGCCATTGGCCCGAGATCCTTTTGATAAGCGTGCGAGGACCAATGAGAGTGGTTTCGTTTTCGGGTGGATTCGAGGTTTGGCGGCCTTCAATTACATATTTATTAAAGAAATAATCACCGTATGACTATATTTTTTGGTTTTTAGGGATACTTAGGGGGTCTAAATTCAGCTGTCATCATCAAAACACGAACTCAAAAACCACTTGAGTGCCCTTTAATTCTCCAAGTCATAACGGTTTTGGACAAGCTGGAAGCGGATGTGGCGTTCTTCGGCATCTGTCTTCGGAAAAAGTTCGTGGACCCGGAAAACCTCAAGCATCTACCGTCAACCAGTGTTCCTTGGTACGCCAAGAAAAAAAGATCATCAAGGCCTACCGGGACGGAGCCAGCAAAAGGATCCAGGGCATTAGAGGAGCCTCCGACAGACTTTAGACGCTTCTCCTGGGAGATGATTTCAAGTTCCACCGGGAGTAGCATCAATGGAACAGCACCAAAAGAACCCTGTTCGACTGGTTATGGTATGTGAAGCGCAGACATATATTGGAAAGTCTAAAAAACTCGAAAATTGTTAGTAATGGGGTTCGGAAAACGTGGTTTGGGGTTGATGCATGGTGCAAGTCCCGACAGTCTCCTGTAAATCCATGTGGGGAAGCATTAACACGCAAGACGGAGGAAGTGTTAGCTAAAGGACCGAAGTGTTGTTTAGATGTAAAACCTTCGAGACTTGACGTGTTGTCTACCATTCATACTGTGACCAAAAAGGTCATCCCGGAAGAAAAGGTCGCTTTTGTAGATCATGCTATCAGTAGGATGGAGAAAGTCAGGGGGGAGGCGTACCCGAAGGAAAAAAGAAATTTCAGAGAGGTTAACGCGGTTAAGAAGGAGTTAGAAACGAAGTCCTTAAAACTATTGGAAACGGATAAGTTCGGAAAGTTTGCCGTCTTGTCAATGGCAGTATTCAAGAAAAAAACAGAAGTTGCAATGGAATCTTTGTTCTCTGAGTGGGCGGGCAATGTTGGGAATACGGAAAAGAAAATTCTAAACCGGTGTTGCGAAGGATTAGCTGTCATTCGATGCTCGTAAAAGCTGGGGTTGTGAAGTCGTTGGTCAGTCAAATTATATGGGTACCTTGTACCAGTTCGGAGATTCATTTCAATGGGAAAGATTTTAATTTATTTCTTTCTGTAAGCTATCTGTGTATATGCATATGTTCTCCACATTACCATGTTAATAGTCCTCTTGACAAAAACTAGCACTCTCAGTTAAAACATGAGATACTGTCTAGACGTCCCTTAATGATGTATATTACAGTTGCATCAAGTGACAGACTTGACACTGGAGTAATACCGTCAAATATTAACATAAAATATAGTATACGGGAGGAATAGGTACTTTCTAGTATCACAAAAAGCATTATATGTAGTTATCACAGAATATCACTAAAAGAGACTTTTTAGTGTCGTGTCATTTACCCGCAGTCTCGGGGTTTTTCAACCATGTGCAATGTACACCAGCTCGTTTGTGCCCTTACATTTTGTTCATGGTCTTTAGCTCGGATTTTAAACTCAGTAGATTGACGCCATTTCAAACAGGTGCGAATAACTGCGAAAAAAAAACCATCGAGAAAAATCGGTAAATTGCGAGAATGGTGTTGTGTATGAGATACCACTGGAATGCGGCTTTAAGTATGTAGGACAGACGTCACGATGCATCAACGAGAGATTAAGTGAACACAAAAGAAACGTGAAGAACAATGCACCGAACTCAGAAATCGCAAAACATGTCCACGAATGTAACGACTGCTCTGCGATTTGGTCGGAAACAGAAATCATTGACACGGAGAGGAATGATGCAAAAAGACTAGTAAGGGAGACGGTACGGATAAAATCTCTAGGTAATTGCATAAGTCAGGCTTCGTTAAAGTTCGGTAAAAATTCCAAAAGTTTTTTTAAAATATTATTTTTGGACGTGACACCTTTGCCCTGTTTTAGATTCAGTGTGTGTCATCCCGCTGCCATAAAGTTTTTTTGTGTGTGTATGTGTAAAGAAAACATTGTTTGTGTTTTGTTTTCTTTTTTTTTTGGGGGGGGGGGAATGAAGTAGGTACTGGTTCTTTTGTTAAATTTTGGGGGAGATTGTAGAGTTATCTTTGTGAATCAGCATGAAGGCCGTCCATTGTACCACTTTGTGTATTGGAGGCTTTGGCGTTTGGACTGCTTACAGGTTGCCCCTTTGTGTTGGTGGTGGCTGATCGGAGGGTTTGGCGTTTGAACTGGTTAGAGGTCCCCCTTTTGTGTTGGTGGTGGCTGATTGCGGGCTATATAAGGAGGCGGACTAAATAAACCTGGTAGCTGAGTTTGAGACTTTGTCCTGTCCTTTTCTGTTCCTTCGACTTATTTGTTCACTTCTGCCCCAGTGTTAGGTTATTCAACGTGGTTAACATTCACCAGCTCGCCTGCACCCTTGCTATATTATCACTTTTTCCGACGCCGGGCATTTGTAAGACGCAATAAGCACGACGAACGCGGGAGTCAAATTATACGGGTACCTTGTACCAGTTCGGAGATTAATTTCAATGGGAAAGATTTTAATTTATTTTTTTCTGTAAGCTATCGGTGTATATGCATATGTTCTCCACATTACCATGTTAATAGTCCTCTTGACAAAAACTAGCAATCTCAGTTAAAACATGAGATACTGTCTAGACGTCCCTTAATGATGTATATTACAGTTGCATCAAGTGACAGACTTGACACTGGAGTAATACCGTCAAATATTAACATAAAAAATAGTATACGGGAGGAATGGGTACTTTCTAGTATCACGAAAAGCATTATATGTAGTTATCACAGAATATCACTCATCACACATTCTACACCTACCAACTTAGTCCGCAAGGTTCAAGCGTAAAAACAAATGAATACCAGTTAAACAAACTCCGAGTACCTTATATCCTATTGTACAGCCAAATAAAAAAATGCATTCAATAAAGAGACGAAACTTGAGATCACATTAGCCCACATGCATTGTAATGGAACATTGATATTTGTAAACTAAAGCATGTTAAAAAAAGAGCACTAAACAAATAAGGTAGCCAAAGTTTCACGATGCAAAACCCAAGACAGCTGAAACGCGTAAATGAAACCACATGCAGATTTCACAGGGGCATTAATCCCTGTTACCCATAATCGCTACCTCACCCCCCCCCTCCCCCGACGCAACATAGAAGCCTTCTTCGTGTACAAAATGTACATGGTGACATGCACAAGTTCGAAAGCATAACCAAGACATGTGCCTAGTGGTTTAAAAGTGTTTAATTGGCGCAAAAATAAGTTACAAAAAATGGCAGTCACCTAATAATGCCAACTTTCATGCTTTTTACAAAGGTTCTGCTTCCTTGCAGCTGACATGCTTGGAAACAACTGTATGGAGCATCCTACTGTTTGAAGAGAAGGATGATGGTGCTATCTTGAAGGAGACGTGCTTAGAAATAGGAAGTGTCGAGGCACTTCCTTTTTGGCTCAGTAGATGAAAAGGCATACAAGCAAGACATACCAAGAAGCTAGTTCCTTGCAGTACTTGCACTTGGAAATTTGCTCGACTTCAGTGCCTTCTTGTCCTTCTGGTGCTTGCACCTACTTACCTCCTTGAGGTAGATCCTGATACGCAACATAGTGAGCCTTCGAAGTAGATGCATTTTGATAGGATGACAGTCTGGGAACCGAACATGTTCGGTAGCCTTTGTCATCTTATCTACCATCCTGTCAGTGCAGTTTGTCTGCTTATGAAGAATGTTTTCATTTCGCTTGAATACTGCCTCAGACACCAGCAGTAATGCCATCAGGCCCTTTCTTGGAACAGTGAGGGCCCCATCCTTGTAGCACTTTGAAAGTGTAAACTTCAACACTTCATCGGCATTTTGGTGATCCACAGCAGCTTGTCTGCAAGATAATAATAATAATAATGCTTTTTATTTCCATCAATGATACATCAATGGAGGAGACCATGGAAAAAAGCTGTGTCGAGACAGCTTGAGGAGCCCATGGCCCCCTTATTGTCAATGAAATACAACTTGGTGGTGCAAAAAAATGGTACAAGAGCAAACATGGAGAAATTATACAATCATAAAACGAGCACTGTCTGAAAGCAAAAGTAGTGGTTTTATTATGGTTTCAAATCTAAAAACACACCGCGAAGTTCAGAGAAAGACATTTCGGCAATGTTAAATGTTTTTCCCTCTAGCCAATTTAGTATTTTAGGGAGCGTGTATTTTAACATCTGATACCCATAGTTATTATTACATTTAGAAACTTTCCAGCATTCGACGTGTCGAGTAGTGTACGCAGGTATACGGCACTGTAAGGAGGCTAACTCAGAAAAGAAGCTTGAGTGTCTACTTTGTTCCAACTTAAAAGAGGAAGTCAGCCTATAATTATATAGTTGTTTTACATCAAGTACTTGGAAGCGTTCAAATAGTTGAGTGTGAGAGTGATAGGAAACATTTGAAATAATTCTCACCATTTTCTTCTGCAACAAATATAGTTTCTTTAGGTTTGTAAACGTGGTAGTGCCCCAAGCAAGGTGGCAATAACTTAGACTGGAATAAAACAATGAGTTGTAAATTAATAATTTAACACTGGTTGGGAGTACAAACTGATGACGATGTGTTAGTCCAATAACACGTGATAATTTTGAAAGAACACTATACACATGTGTGTCCCATAACATATTTTCCGAAAAGAGAACTCCTAAAGCCTTAAAGGAACTAAGCATTTCTATTGGGCATGAATTCAAAAAAATGTTTTTGTTTAATTCTATTACTTTATTTTTTGGCCGAAAAAGTACTGCTTTTGTTTTATTAGTATTGATTTTCAAGCAGTTACACTGTGCCTAAGCCTCAAGCTGAGTTAAAGCCATGTTAGCCCTGTCTATCAACTCATTGACGTTTGTACCTGAAAAAAACACTAGTATCATCTGCGTAGATGATGAACTTTGTCACGGAGTTGATATTGATAATGTCATTTATGTAAATGTTGAAAAGGAAAGGTCCAAGTATGCTGCCTTGTGGGACTCCAGCGGTAATATGTTTGATTTCAGAACTGTACCCAGCTATATTTACGTACTGTTTACGATGTTTAAAGTATGATTCTACTAGTTTTAAAGGAGTTCCTCGAATACCGTGGTATTCTAGTTTTTTAAGACGAATTTTGTGGTCAAAATAATCAAACGCCTTCGTAAAGTCTATAAATACACCTAGCATTAAGTGCCCCCTCTCAAACTCCCGCAAAATGCATTCTTTTTGTTGAAGTAGTGCTTTCTCGGTCGACTTATTTTTTCGGAACCCAAATTGAGAAGAACTCAATAAATCATATTTATCAGAAAAACTTACTAGGCGATAATGCAATACTTTTTCGATGCATTTTGAAAATACCGGTAAAATTGAAATTGGTCAATAAATGCTCATTTTATTTTTATCTCCCTTTTTAAAGAGCACAGTTACTTTAGCTATTTGCATATTTTTGGGGAATATACCGCTAGTTAACCTCAGATTAAAAATGTGTGTTAAGCAAGGGGCTATAATATCTGAAACATATTTGACCGGTTTCATCTGGACATCGTCTGGGTCACAGCTGGTGCTGTTTTTTAACTGTGAAACAATGGAAACTACTTCAGCTTCATTAACTGGATGAAAAAAAATAGAACTACTCTTTCGAGATTTTAGATATTTGCAAGCGTCTTCTGTAGAAATCATATTCACCGGGTCTACAATATAGTCATTGAAGGCATCTGCCAACGAACATTGGGCTAGCCGTGCGCCATTATGAAATATATGGTCAATTTGGCAGTGCGTCTCAGAACGGGCAAGCACCGAGTTTAATATGTTCCATACACGGTCCGTGCGCCCAAAAGTTGCTTTAAAAGAATCAGAGTGGTACCGTGATCTTGCATTTCGTATTTCCTTAGTTAATTGATTACGATATGACTTGAATATTTTAAGGTTGACTGGGTTTCTTGTTTTGATAAATTTGTCGTATAGGACATTTTTATATGAATCTTACCTAAGATATCTGGTGTAATCCAAGGCTTACGAATTTTCCGTGATATTTTTAGTTTCTTGTAGGGAAATTGCTGTTGGTAAAGTTTTTTGAAAATATTGATAAAAGTATTATACGCCTCATGGACAGTTTCCTTTTCAAACACTGCACTCCAATCCGTATTTGACAGTGTCCGTCTAGAACTCTCCAGACTATCAGGTGTTATATATTGTAACTTATCAATTTGTTTTATTTTCGGCCTATCTAAACTGTCTGTGTCTACGGATATGAATATTGGAAAGTGATCACTAAGATCGCATCTGACCACACCAGCTTTCACATTAATAGAAGCAAAATTCGTTATAAATAAGTCGAGTAGTGTTTCTGAGTTTAAGGTAATTCTTGTAGGGCTCGTTATTACATTCATTCAGCCATTTAATGCAATAGTATTTTTTAGTTCTCTTTGGTGGGAATGATCAAATAACATATTTATGTTGAAATCGCCTCCACATATTAGATTATACCGATTCGTGTTTATAAACATTAGGAATTCTTCCAGAAACAAAAAAAAAAAAACTCGGAAAATCTACCAACTGGAGGGCGATAGAACACTGAGAAGACAGTTCGATTTGCTCGTAAAGAAAGCACTTCGTAATCTTTAGTTGTACAGCTGTATTCCGGGATTGGCTCACAATCGATGCAGTCTTTAATCAGCATCGATACGCCTCCGCCACGAGACGTAGTACGGTTCAAAAGATGATTGGTGTAGATAGGCAATTTGAAAACATTTATGTCATCAGAGTACCACGTCTCCGATAGCATTAGTACATCAAAAAAATATCAAACTGAACAAAAAAATCTTCAAGATCTGCTATCTTATTTTTTGCAGATTGCGTATTGAGGTGGAAGCATTTCAAAGACTGTTTGCATCCAAGATAATGCTTTATTTCTGACGGGAGAAAACGTTCCATGACTGTGCTGTATTTAATCTGGCTAACGGTGCTTTCATAAGTTACACAATCAAAGCGAGGTCAGCTTCACTAATTATTTGAACAACACCAGACTTATCGACCTTCCTCATGAAAATATTTCCTTGTGACACCCATAAGAACTTCCAGTTGTTGGCCTTCTTTTTTTCAGTGGCTTTTCCATGCAGCAGTTTGTTCTCCGGGCATTGATGTTCATTCACATACACAGGGCCTGAATTCTCGAAACCCAAATCGGACGTTGTCAGCCTGCTTCGTTTCGCTGACAAGAGGACCTTGTCACGGACGTTGTGGGAGGTGAACTGTACAATCACGTTCGGTTTTGCTTTGTCTTTTGTGGGCACACGGTGGATAACATCGATTTCTGTGTTTGCAATTTCTACGCCTATTTTACTTCCGATGTCAGTCATCATCTCAGCAAGGTTTTCGTGAGAGGTATACGGAAGCCCGTTAATTTCCAGGTTATTTCTGCGACTGTATTGTTTCACCTCCACAACGCTGCGCCTCATGCCTTCCAACTCCTTTGCGAGAAAATGGTTTTCTTTTTTTAGTTGTTGTTGCTCGGTTTTTCGTTCCGTTATTTCTTTTATGACAGTTGTCATCGTTGTCTTAAACTCTTCAAATCCATTGTTCATGAAGTCCATCGCCATCGACATTCCCGATAGCTCGGTGTTTACTTTAGTGCTCATCACATCCAGTTTTGTCGAAAGTTCCGACAGAATCTTCGCCAATTCTTTTATAGTGGTCATTTTGAGCACTTGCACAAACTGACACCGCGCAATCCAGCAGGCGATCCAGACAAGTATAAGCGAGAGAAAAGGAGCACAACAATACCTGCAAAACACAATGCGTAAGTGCTTGCTCTCCGATGGCGTGCCTGGATCGCCCGCTGAAGTGGCGTGAACTGTCACCGGTCAGAGCTTTTATCGGGATGTGCCAGGAAGTCGGGTGACCGAGTCTTGGTTTAGCTGGCGCTGCAGTCTTGGAAGGGGCGTTGGTAGAAGCGATGTCGCCGAACCAGGCTTGTGACGCGAACTTGTGTCACCACCGATGACAGGCGATAATTCCGTCAGTGGCTCCGTAATCTGCAAAACACGATGCATAAGTGCTTGCTCTCCGATGGCGTGCCTGGATCGCCCGCATCCACATGTTACATTGTTCTTCAGGACCTCGGCAGCAAGGTAGCCTGCCAAGTGCAGAAATGCACTTTTTTCGGTGCTTGGCATCACGAGGCCCTCTTCCGGATTAATTTTACCAGTGCCTTCCACCAGCTCCCTCACCTCTTGAGGAGTGGAAGTACGGTAGTCGGCCAGGAAGAAGGCTCCATCGTCGATGGAGTAACTGGTGTGTGCAGGAGTCTTAAGTACTGCGACACGCTGATGATTCGAAGGGCAACTTTGCACTGGTAGGGCGTCGGAATCGGGTTCCTTCCTCGAACAACGGAATGCAGGTTCTCGAGGCTATCTTGAGTGAAGTGGCTGGTCAGAACAAAGGTGTACTTATCATCATGCAGGAGAGTATGTTAGATTCCCAGAATGCTCCTGGTACTAATCAGCACCCCTGTCTGTACTGGCTTCCATGTACCATCTCATATCTTCACCCTCAGGAAGAGGTCCACGAAAAACTCTAGAAACGCTACAGCTTCGTCGTGTTTCTCCGGTCTAATCAAACTGAGCGCCATTCCAGGGTGCCTACTGCACATTAGATCAAATCCTCTGTTGACCATCTTCAAAAACCGGGCGGTTGTCAGGGCTTGAAGACTGTTTTCGCCTTCTCTTACCAGTTCCTCAATTGCACATGCGGTCCTGTGGCTCATCAGGTCAACAGCATTACTGATCTTCATTTTGTCGAAATGCCCTTGCGTCATGTGCATGTTCGTAAGATGAGAAGCCAGTTTGAAAACCTCCTTCTTGTCGTGCGCTAGAAGTTCCTTCACGGGCCACAGATGGACAACCTGTGATGGCAAGTTGAACTTATCAACAATGTTTTGTGGAAGGACTACCTGCTGGGATCGACACAGATGGTTCCACAGATTTTTGATGATTTACGGAACATCGGCAAGGAGAAACATCCTCTTCGACGGATCATCTGGATGGGGCGTGCTGGAGGAAACCTTGTGGTATCTGCCAGCAATGATGCCGAATTCTTTCCACATAGCCCGGTTGCCCGACCCCATGTCACTTGTCACAGCAACAATGTCCAATCCAATGACTGTGCATCATCGAATGATATCCCTGACGACACCTGCGCAATCTGGACCACCAAATGAAGCTCCTGTAAAGTGGTAGGCCGCTACTTGTTTCCATCGTGTAGACACCCCTCCAATCATGAAGACCAAGCCGTGGGTCGCCAATGAAGGAGCAGGTTATTGAGAAGATGCCTGAGCAGATCCTTGGGCAGATGCCTGCGCAGATGGCTGAGCAGATCCCTGAGCAGATCCGTAAGCGGATGCCTAAGCGGATGCCTGTGCAGATCCCTCAGCAGATGTAGGCTCGGTTCCTCTCAACGTTGTGAAGCAGCAGGAACTCTGTGTGCTGGGGTCATACTCAACTTTATCGTGAAGCTGCATTTCGTCAAGCATCCGCACGCATTTCTTTTCTTGTGCAAGGAAGGTAGCAATTTTAACCTTCATGATGTCATCGCAAACGTGACACCTGTCACCCGTTTGAGCGACGTCCGGAGCTAACCACCGACGAGCGGAAGGAGCTACACATTCCCCGAGGCGCCCCTACGCGCGGGATACGGGGTAGGATTTACTACGACGCGGGGAGCAGTTCCTGCGTTTAGTGAACGAACGGCAACCAATCCTGTGCGTAGCTGGCCGTCGCATCTGTTCTAGTACAGGTAAAAGTATTGAAAAACAATAAAAACCTGTTGGGCGTTGTTAAAACAAACCGTTTAGTTCTGTCCTTTTGCAATACATTTAAGAGTTAATAGGAGAGAAAGTTGTTTCAATGTTACAAAGAATGCGGGATGCGCGCTTCGCGCCTTCTTTTAAAGCAACATGTCGGAGCAAGCCAGAATCGCGGGGTTGATGGCTGCACATAAAGAGCTCCCGTTTCGTGGTCCCGGCGCGTAATGAAGGCGCGGAAGCAAGCAGACGACCTGAACAAAGACGCCTGCTTGCTCTGTTGAACCCAAGAAACATTCGGTTGATATGACTTACCCTGAGACAGGGAAGAAACAAGATTCGTAAAAGGGACGCGGTCAACACACAGCGTATCCAAAACAGCTGTGTGTGCGGAGACCTGCCTAAATTTCTTTTCCTTCCTGTCTCAGGTCAAGGTATGTCCATTTTTTACGAGCTCGCCTGCGCCTTCACCTTTTTTAAGACCTACAGTCTAGTTATAACTTGCAACAGCAACTACTTTCATCTTGTCTGGAATACCTCAGTAGCAAACTTCGCCACGTCTTTTTTGTATATGCTGTAAACGACTTAATTTTCGCGAATCGCCTACAATTCGCAAAAAAATAGGTCCCGCGAACAATTCCGATAAGATGTCAACACATTGGAATCTATATTGAGATCCCACCACGTCGTGAAAATTAGAACCCGCGAAGTATTCCAAAATTTCAGCTTTAACCTAAATCGCGAAATATTGAGCCCTCGAAAAATAGGTCGCTTACAGTATATTATTGTCTAGCTGCATTTCATCTTGTCTCGAATATGGCAGGCCTTCGTGTATATTAGTAGATATATTACGAGATACAACCTAGAGGTAGTGTGCTGCAAAACGTGTTCAAAAAAGAGATCAATGTTTGACATAACATGTGATTTAAGAATATCCGACTGTTTACGTTATGCTATGCAATGAAATATTGCAATTTTGCAATGAAATATTGCAAAACCTGTTTTCATATAATTTTACTTTTTCAAGTTACGGTTTTGCATTCTAAAAATAAAGTACTTTCAAAAATAAACTAGCTGTGCAACATAACATAAACCCTGATACTCTATGTAAAAAAGGACACATACACCGAAAGGTCTCAAACACAGCTGAAATTTTTATTTTCCAAAAAGAGCTAAAATAGGCACCATGACAAAAAGTAAGGGGGAGAGAGAAACCTGGAATGACTTGAGAGATCCTGACACAAATCCCAATACTAACATCAAGAGGCACACCTGAGTGATGTAGTCATAATACAGAGGGTAATAACGGGATGTTTAAAACCACAAGGGATATGAAACAATACCCAAAATGGCAATACCCCTGGTTTAATCAACACCGAGAAATAGGTCGTTACAGGTCTACAAATGGTCTAAAGTATTTCTCGGCTCTTTGCAGGGGAAAGCCAGGTGACCTTTGTCGGTTTGGCAACCCGCAAGCCTTCTCTGTCATTATCCCACGCATTTCATGCCTTCTGCTCATAAAATCGAAAGGCTATCGATATCACCGCTATGCACTCAACACATATCCGGGGGCAGTACCATCCGTCTCTAAACACAGCACATGAAATACCTGTGAACAAGTCCATCATGTTCCTCGACCTCACACTGGAATTTAAAGATATAAACATATGTTGGAAGTATGAACCAAGGTCATGCAAAAGATTTCTTTTGTTTGCATCTGGACATTCCAAAACTATAAAACGCAGTGTTTCCTACATCGCTCTTGTATCGGCCTTAAAGAAATATTGTCACCAGAACAATGGGCAAAGTTTTGAAAAGCAATTTTATTGCCTATGTGATTCTGGCTATCCGATTGGTGTCCTGGTACGCTCACCTGAAAACATTTGCACCTAACTAACACAAATCAGCTGACACAGATATGGAACAGAGAAGACAAGAACTAAGCAAAAACTTGTAGTACCCTACATTCATATCATAACCCATACATTGAAAGGAAGTAGCTGCGAGGCAGGGCAATGAGGTTGTGTGCTCTGCTCCAAACTCGGCGTATTGTATGAACAAAGGTATAAAACGCAGGCGAGCTGGTGGATGACATCCATAGCAACCCTGAGACGTAGGAACAATAAAAAAAACGGACAGAACAATGAAGTCTTTACCACAGCTTGAAATTTATTGAACAACCATCGCCTTATATACATGTCCCAGACCTCTTTTTACAATTCCTAACAAGACAAAGTAAATTGCAACTTCAACCAGAAACAAATGTGCGACATTTCTTACAAGACTTTGGTTTTGGCTCATGTGCCCCGTGTTACATAGAGGTTGTTTATTACATTCCCCTACCACGTGGCAAATGTGCCTTCGGTCAAACTGGTAGGTGACTAAATGACAGGATAAGAGAGCATGCAGCATCTGTCAAGGAAACTACAGCAGGTCATTGCCGCACCTGTAAATGCAGTGTTGTGTTCAGCAGCATCACCATTCTTGCAACAAACAAAAGCCTGTATGCACGAGAAATGCGAAAACATATAAAACAATGGCCATCGAAGGAAACAAAGTAGCATGCGTCAGTGTGCCTTCCATTAAACTCGACAAGAAAAGCAATAATCTTTGGAATGTTTTACGTCCCGCTGAAATGCGGGTCGTTTCAAACTAAATTGTATCTACAGCTCTCAGAATAAAGAACAAAAAGAAACAGATAGCTGAGGCACATGAAGAGGAAGAGGTATTAAGCCATAGTTGGTAGTCCAGCGATATGTTTTTCTCTCAAGTTCAAGCTGGCCCTAGCCATGGTGGCTGCGCGATGAACTGTGCAAGGTGTTGGAGCTGAAGAGACTGCATAGATTATGGACGGCCATGATTGCGGAGCAGCGAGCGAAGTGTGCACTTGACGGCTTTCACGGGGAGGGCTTCAGTGACGGCAAGGAAACAGATGGGTCCTTGGTGGTTGGGACCGCAGTCGTGGTGGTGAGCGGCTCCCCGTCGCCGGCGGCGTCCGTGCTGGGCATCACCGTGGCGAGGGCAGTAGGGGCTCCCCGACGGCGTCCTTTGGGGCGAGACCACCGTCGTGGCGACAGACTCCTTGATGCCGGCGGCGTCCCTCATGGGTGGGACTGCAATCCTGGCGTGTGTGGCGCTGCGCAGGGGCACGACTGCAGCAGGTCTCGAATCGGGCGACAAGGCGTTGCCTCAAAGCCCTGTACGAGAGGTCGACTGGAAGGTTGGCAGGAGCCAGCCTCTCGCCATCAGACGCGGACCCCTCCGAGCTCGGCTCAGACTCCAACTCTCGCTTTTCAGGGTCGAAACCTGACTCCGGTTTTGGCTCACTCAATAGAAGGCAGGCGTTGTCCAGCACTGCACGTGTCGTTATAATGGTGGTGGTGGCTATTATGGATGATAATGCAGAGTCCGGTGCCTTTGCAGACACGAGAATCTGTTTTTCAACAGCCCACTGCAGCGCTAAACAACGGCAGCAAGCAATGGAGGTCACGTGGATCCCAAGGACAGGGGTGATGAACCATGACTCCAAGCCGTAGCCGTCGTCGCCCACCGTGGCTCTATGCATCTTACCAAGCATTCTGCGTCACGCATCTGCAAGTGTGAGAGAGATACCGACATGAATTTACTTGAATGTTCCACTCATGGTTCACAAAGCAGTCTCAATTCCGGAGTCCTTCCAAGTTCTTTTGACAAGATAATTAACATGATTGCAACACACCTTCATGGACGCAAGATATGATGACAAGAAACCACTTCTTTCAAACAAACGTAATGTGGCGGGCGGAAGGATGCACGTTTTAAAAGTCACGACATACTACCTAGAGCACACTCTCGTGCAGTCTGAGCACAGGGGCGGATTCAGAGGGGGTGGTCCGGATGACCTGACCCCCCTCTTGAATTCTGCATGTGTCACAATTTAGGGCGTGGAAACGAGTGGGGGTGGGGGGGCGACATATGATACGCTGACCAAAAACCTGACCCCCCCTCCCCTCGAAATACCTGCGTCCGCCAGTGGCGGAGCTCACAAGCCCGCACCTCTCATTTATAAAATGGCATATCCACACCGTACCCGCGTTACGCTGCATTCTTTTTGACACACATGGAACTGATTTTGAGTACGTAATACCAGCGTACTTACCACCGTCACGTTGAGGGCGTAGAAATGCTTGCGGCACAGTGCACCACCTTCATGGCGGTGGGATCGTTCTTGGACGGGCCGACGATGGCGATCATCGTTTCGTTCACGCAACCGATGACGCCGGATATCCTACCGAGTGGTCTGAGGCCCGTCTCCACGTCGTACCTCTCGCTCGGCGTTTCGGGGAAGCGGAGCCAGCCGCGCCGGACCCCGACACGACGCACGATAGCGACGGACACGACGCGGACAGAGACGACGACTATCTTCAGTCCCACGCTGCATGCTCGTCGCTCGCCACCACACTTTGGAGGCACTCCGTGGCGTAGAAACGAAGTGTACAACACTTGAAGCTCCACAGTCGTGAACGTCCACGAGCTCCGTTTCGCAGTCTCTTCACCTCCGGTTCCTAGCGCCAACGTTGTCTCTCGCTGCCGGCGCTACGTCGCACGCTCGCAATTCTCCGGGAGCTCGAATGCTGCGCGGTGCTGTCGGTAAATCTTCCCGACGAAAACAATAAGTAAATTAGTTGAAAAGTGGCATAATCGCCCAACGACGACGCCGTTTGGAAAATATGACCAACGAAAGACACCTACTAAGGAGCTAGTACCTTTTGAAACGTACTCGGTACAAAGTGAAACGTCACTTTGTTGTCAAGTCCGGTTGCCGACTCCGCCCAGTTTTGCCGACTCCGCCTACATTTTGCTAGGGAAATTACGTCACTTTTGCTTCCAACCAATCAGATGTGATGACGTCACTTCCGTGTACTTTTAAAAGGAACATGTACAATGTCGAACCTAGCCATCCAGTGCCGCGTAAAACAGAATCTACTGTCCACTTTTAAACATGCGTAATAAAGAGCACGGACATGCTTCGTACGGCCGCGGCCGAATGAGTGCCATAAACCGGAGCGAGCACATAAATGCTGCTCGTGCTAACATACCCATTCAATGCTCCGGAACTTAAATCATGCGACTGCGTGTAAAAAACATAAAGAGAGAGAAAAAAAAAGGGGAAAATCGCAGCGCAGGAGTGAGCGGGCGATCCAGAGCGCGTTCGTCTCTGCGGAGTGTCGGGTGTCAAACTTGATAAAGTGTGCTGCCTCTTTCGAAAAGGTAACTGGCCGTCGCAATTTCTTCGCTCGTGCCGGCAAGCACTTGCAATTGCAAGCCTGCCAAAGCTACCTTCACGCGCATGCTACACGTGCTGGTGCCCTATGCGCAAGGATGGGGCGTCAGCCGGGATGCCATGTTTGCAAACGTCTATACTGCATCTCACTTTTTGGCTTCAATGTTGGCAAAGGCATGGGCACGAGAGTGTGGTTCTGCAAAATGCCTTGCTTGCAGTAGCAGTCGCGCAGAAAAAGCGTTTTCTGAAACCAGACCCTCGCGCCCGTGCCTTGGCCAGCACTGAAGCCAACTTCTGAGATGGAGTGAGCCGATTTCAAGCAAGGCAGCTGGCCGTCGCCATTTCTTTGCTTGTGGCAGCAAGCATGTGCAATTGCAAGCCTACCGAAGCTACGTTCACATGGACACTGCACGTGCTGGTGCCTTAAGGCTGGTTCACACATTTGCAACGGTAGCGTTCGCAGGCAATCAAAGCGACCGTAACGACCAAAACACCGCAACAACCGTGACTCATGGATCGCTTCGCGAACGTACCCCTTGCATCGCTTGCAATGCTGCGTACGGCGAACACTTATCCCGGTGATTTTGTCGTTATGGTCGTTTCGGTTACTCGGAAACGCAACCAACGCAGATGTGTGAACCAGCCTTTATGCATTCGCATGGTGCACCAGCTGGGACGCCATATTCCCAAACGTCTATAGAGTTTGCTGCGTTGGTGCTGCGTGCGTACAAGCGTGCGACGTAGATGAATAGCTATGTTACTGCGCGGTTTGGAGAACACACTGCTTCAGCCAAAAAGAGGAAGGCAAAAGTGTAAAGTCCGGATATTTCGCAAACTTTGGGAGTGTCTGAGCTTTACCAATCATGGTCTTCGAATCCGTCGAACGAGACATTGCTGTGGGAATTAAATACAAAAGGCCTCGTTTTGTCAAACTCGCCGTTTTGGTTTTGTTTAGTTTTTGAGAGATAATTACTAACCTTATGTATGGTTCACAGACGCAACATTCCGGGACAACGGGTGCTTGCTGCACTCGCCCATTTGCGGTGTGGGGCATTCCGGGAAGAAATGAGCTTTCATTTCTTTTTTCCGATCAAAACAAATTGCCTGTTCAGTTAGCTCCATTTTTTTCTTTTCAGTTCGGGGTTTCTGACCTAGCAGTCTGCGGTCGGGCTTTTGATACTTGCTCTTAGTTGTGAACAAAGAAAGCTTCTGTTATCTTTCTAGATTTCAATGTCACGACCGTCTTTCCACCTTGGGGACCACGGTAGGATGGGTGTTCGCTGATGTCATGATCAGCGGTTCGGTATTTTGTAGGGAAAGGCGAAGACTCTGTGTTTTTGTGAAAACTGATATTTCGTCCTAAAAGTGGGGTGAGCGATGACTCGGGGATGGCGTTGAGTCGGGATATTGCTGTAGGTACTATCGTGATCCATTGAAATACGAACAGTGGAGCGCGTGGCTTTCGGTACATGCTGCGTAGCCTGGCGACGGGCCAGCGAAGGTTGGGTGCGAGGATTCTTATTTAATTCTGACGTGCCTTGAACATCGCTCAGGTGTGCGAGCACTGACTTATCGCGCCGCGGCGCTGGGGCCTGTTCGCCCTTATATACAGGACGGGCCCCCAGTGCCACGGCGCGACAAGTCAAAGTGGTGACACACCAAGTGATATCAAAGGCATATCAGAATTAGATTAGAATCCTCGTACCCAACCTTCGCTGGCCCATTGCTAAGCTGCGCAGCATGTGCCGAAAGCCACGCGCCCCGTTGTTCGTATTTCAATGTATCTCGATAGTACATTCAAAAGCTGCATTTGGAGAATATTGTAGCATGGCAGATACCCTGGGGGTTAAAGTGTTATTTCACTATGCTTTCTGCACTCTGGCCATTAAAGCGATGCCTACCAAAGTCTGGTCCGCAGGGTAGGCTGAAGATGACATTACCACGCAGTCGTCGCCTTCGTTGTCGGGATGGCCCTTCAGGGGCAGCAGTATGAAAATCGCTGCAGAGCGTGTGGTGCTGGTGATCGACATTCGCAGTCTGCAATAGAGTTACGAAAGGGTTTGGCAATCAGTTCTGTCGCAACTTTCACAGACATACAAATTTTCTGGGATTTATTGCAGTCGGGAACACCTACCGAAGGGTGTGCCTCACGATGAGCTAGAATGGAGCTTACTACTGGGATGAGTTGAGCTAGTTGGTTTTGATACATTATGGGTGGAACCAGCGATAGGGTGTCTTTTCTGTCTCTCTTTCCTTTATTGTTTAGCTGGTTCCACCCATAATAAATGGAGCGTTCCGGAAGGAACGCTCCATGTTAGTTGAACTAGAATGGAGCGGTGGACCGTTCCGAAAGGAACTGCAGCCTGCACGTCCTGTTTTACAGTCAGCGTCCTGATGGCATGAAAAAACAAAATGTAAGCTCAAACAAGCATCAAACATGGCTGTCTGCACTCTGGCAATGAAAACGATGCCTACCAAGGTCTGGTCCGCAGCGTAGGCTGAATATGATACCATCGCGCTGTCATCCCCTTCGCTGTCGGGATGGCCGTTGGGGGACACAGTATCCGAGTTGTCGCGGAGCGTGTGGTGGTGGTGATCGATGCTTGCAGTCTGCAATAGAGTTACAAAAAGTTCCGGCAATCAGTTTTGTCACAACTAAATGAAGTGAAAGAAACTCAGCTGAATCTTGAGAGTCAAATGACCAGCATAAACGATCGGCTTACTGTCGTAGAAGAAAAAATAGCTGCCTCGGACAGCTCCGCGGACCTTTATGTGGCTAGCGCGGTGTCTGACGCTGTTTGGAACGAAACAGTCGCTCTAAGTCGTCGTTTAGAAGATTATGAAGACAGATCTCGGCGTGAAAATTTAATTTTCCACGGCTTTCCTGACAGACAATCAGATTCGTGGGCTGAGTCAGAAAAGCAAATAATTGAAGTGGTTTCGTCTGCTTTGAACTTGCAACTATCTGATCAAGCGATCTCTCGCGCTCATAGGTTGGGCAAGTTCTTTCCCAATAAATGCCGTCCGGTAATTGTAAAGTTTTCAAATGCAAAGGACAGGGATTCTATTTTGGCAGCCAGGGCAAAGTTGAAGCCGATTGGTTTTAGTGTTGGTGAGGACTTCTGCATTTCCACTCGAACCTCGCGCAAGAAACTGCTCGAATATGGGAAAGCTAGTAATCAGCAATTTTCAATTCGCTACAATAAGTTGTACATCAACAGAAAATGCTTCATCTATTGTCCCTCATCAGACAGTGTCTGTGAATTATACGCCAACAAGGAATCACCTGCTCACGCAAACCAAAATTCGAGTAATGTCGTAGACAATGAAGTACCATTATCGTAACTATCACGTAACACCGTAATCCCCGTTAGTAAAATTTCTTTTCTTTTTTGAAATATCCGCAGTGTCCTTAACAAACGAGATGAACTGTCAGCATTAATCGACACGTGTAGTGCCGATGTGATAATACTAACTGAAACGTGGTTGTCGGCCAAAATTGATGAAAAAGAAGTTTTTGAGTGCGAGAAGACTTTTAATATTTATCGGTCTGATCGCGCCGATAGATTTGGAGGAGGTGTTTTAATAGCCGCCGCAGAAAATCTGCACTCTTATCATGTCTCTCATGCATCATGCTTGGAAATGGTATGCGCGTGTGTGCGCATTAATCACCGTGACATGATCTTTTGTGCCTGTTATCGGCCACCAAACGCTTCCTTGAATTTCTGTGCACAACTTCATGACGTTCTAAATAGCCTTGTTGTAAGATTTCCGCACTCGCCAGTTTTTTTATTAGGCGATTTTAATTTTCCAAAAATATTATGGTCTGGTATGTGCCCTGTTTCGTCTGACCTTTCCGGTGAAACATCCGAGTTCATAAATTTGTGCACAGATTTTAATTTCTCTCAGTTAATAACCCAACCTACCAGGGTCACCTCGTCAAGTTCGAACATATTGGATCTCATCCTCACAACTACTCCTGACCTCGTTCATTCTGTAAGTTTTTCATTAGGCCTGAGTGACCACTGCTTTGTTCACTTCACACTTGAAGGCAATTCTCATCGCCTTAAGAGTATGCCTAAACGTATACGGGATTACGGCAAAGCTAATCACCCTGCCATCAATGATGAATTGGCCCAATTTCTACACGAATATATGCAGAATTTTTCTAATCGCACTATAGAATCCAATTGGTCTATTTTTAAAGTCAAAGTTAATTATCTTGTAAACAAATACGTACCCCTACGAATTATCCCGTACAAGAACAGGTCCACTTGGTTTACTATTTCTTTAAAGCGCCTGCGAAATAAAAAGAAACGACTGTTTCGCAAAGCAAAGCAGTTCAATAAACCTGACTTGTGGTGTGCATATCAAAATGTTGCAAGCCTCTTTAAGAATGAAGTGGAAACTGCCAAAAACATATTTTTTAATGATACCCTACCATCCTTATTGATAAATGACACTAAGAAATTTTGGAATATAATTGGTGGACAAAAAGAGAATGTAATATCGCTAGTCGACCATAATGGAGTCCCAGTTCCAAGGTCGGAATGTTCATCTTTACTAAACTATGTGTTTTCTCAGTCTTTTATGCCACTGTCTTTTGTTTCTTGCCCTGAATATGACCTTGCAGCCTTTCCATTTATGGATCCTGTTATAATTGATTGCATTGGTGTGCTTAGTTTAATAAAAAATTTGAAAGTTTCTTCTTCATCTGGAACCGACGGGATTAATTCTAAATTTCTTAAAAACACTGAAATGCACTCTTCTGTAGTACTATCTAAACTTTTCTCGCAGTCCCTAGATCTTTGTTTGTTGCCCAGCGATTGGAAGGTGGGTAAGGTGGTGCCTTTGTTTAAATCAGGTGATGCTCACTCTCCTCTTAATTACAGGCCTATATCTTTAACTAGTGTCCCATGTAAAATGTTAGAGCATATCATCTATTCTAACCTAGTTAACTTTCTTGAATCCAACTCATTTTTCACAAATCGTCAGCATGGTTTTCGTAAATTATTCTCATGTGAGACGCAACTGGTTTGTTTCACGAACGATCTTTTTTATGCTCTAGACAATAATCTTTCCATCGACTGCATATTTCTTGATTTTTCGAAAGCCTTTGATTTAGTCCCTCACCAACTGCTCTGCTTAAAATTTAAAAAAAAACAACTAAACATTGACTCTAACATTCTTACATGGATCGAAAATTTTCTCTCTAACAGAACTCAGTTTGTATCTGCAAACAACTCAGATTCTCTTCCCTGCCCAGTTAGTTCTGGTGTGCCGCAAGGTTCCGTCCTCGGCCCCCTTCTTTTCCTCATATACATAAATGACCTCGTTAACAATGTCCAGTCATCCATAAGGTTGTTTGCAGATGATTGTGTCATTTATCGTGTAGTCCATTCTGACACTGATACGTCCTTTCTTCAGACTGACCTTAATTCAATTACTAACTTGTGTGACGTCTGGAAAATGCGCCTTAATGCCAATAAATGTAAAGTAATGAGAATTTCACGCAAAACTGCCTGTACTAACCCTCCTCAATATAACATTGGTTCTGTTCTTGAACAGGTGACATCGTACAAGTACCTAGGTGTTCATATAACATCTGACCTCTCCTGGCAAACTCACATTAATTTTATTGCTAACAATGCTAATCGCATGCTAGGTTACTTACGTCGCAACTTCTCAAGGGCTCCTTCATCATTAAAACTACTACTGTACAAGACCCTAGTTAGATCTAAGCTCGAGTATGCGAGTTCGGTGTGGGACCCAGGCCATGAATTTCTTATTAATCAAATTGAATCTGTACAGAATCGTGGCGCACGTTTTATTTTGTCTAATTTCTCACGTTTTTCAAGTGTATCATCCATGAAACTAACTTTACATCTTCCGAATCTTTCAATGCGTAGAAAATTATCTCGTTTGTCCTTATTTCACAAAATTTATCATCGCAACCACCATCTAAGTGAGGAGCTCTTTTCTGAACCATCATATGTATCCCATCGAAATGATCATCACCATAAAGTCAACGTGCCTTTAAGTCGCACGAAGCACTTTTTTGATTCTTTTATCCCAAGGACTACTAATGACTGGAACCACCTGCCCACCTCCATCGCCACAATCACAGACGCTCCTGCATTCAAGTCTGCCATTGAAAACTATTATGTTAACTAATATGTGATGAATTCTATTTTTGTACTTTTGTTTTTCCCCCACTCCCTTCTGTAACGCCGTGTGGCATTGAAGGTATCGAAATAAATAAATAAATAAATAAATAGATATACAAATTTTCTGGAATTTATGGCAGTACTCAAGTACACTTAGCGAAAGGTGTGCCTCAGTCAACGGGGAGGACGTCAGTGCTTCTGACGAGCATGGGTGTTCTGTACAAGGAAGAACTTTGGTCCGCAGGTCACCTTGTGAACTGGCCGGGTGGTCCTGATAGTAACATGAGAGTCTAAGCTCAAAGGAACATCAAACACGGTCAGCTTTGAGCGGCGCTCGCAACACTAACTAAAGACTGCGCTGCAAAGCAAGCTGACAGGGAACTCGAGAGAAAGGTGTCTTAAGTCTGACGACAGCTTCGGGATGAAGCAGTCTGTATAATAATGCAATAAATGTGGAATTGGTAGCACTGAAAACTGCGAGCACTAATCTGTGAACAAATTGATCCCACCACGAATGATTACTGAAAGGAGACAACACAAGATTGTAAATAGATAAAATGCAGTGGGACATAGGCACATTTGCTGAAAATGACACAAATTCTTTACCACGCATCACAATCGTTCAAATTTACTGAGCGCTATGGACAGACTGGACAACCTCCTTTAGAATCGAACAGTGTCGAATACTATCTCAGATATCTTAATCTGACTGTGAAAAGAATCCCCTTAATTGAAATGGGGCCAAAGTTCATTGCCATGAATGTCCTGCATGGCTGTGTCTCGTTCAAAACTATATTAGCTTGCAAATTAGAAGCCTTACGTCTCTAGATCTTGGAGTCTTTCTTTTGGTTGTCTTCTTCATGTGCGAGAATAATGTTGGAATAGCAGACTGCTTGAGTTTCTTGCCATCTTGCCTGTTCCTCACGTACATGGTCATAATCAAAATGTACCTAGAAAAAGGAGTAATTTTTACACCACAATTCATTAAGTTTCATGGGGCCACCGAGTTTAGACGAATCAGCGGTAATAAGGAGTTCTATATTTCTTATAAACCCTAAGCGAACTCTGTGCCTTCGCGTGCGCAAAAAACGCGTCACACAAACCAAGACCAAAAATTGAGAACCTCGTGAGTACGATCAGCGGCTCCGAGATATCGCAAAAACATCGAAATTTCAGCACGGATGTAGGTTGTTTGGAGCTTTTCGGTTCGAAGGTTCAAAAAGACCAGAAAAATTGGCGGTTGTTTGTTCGCGCTCGCTCTCTACGAGTTCGCGAGCTGTGTGAGAGCACGCAATAGTGTGAATCATAGAAGCGAGTGCATACGGTTAGGCCGTACTTCAATTGCTCGGTACACATCACGAACCGAAGATCCTTCGCTGCGCGCTCCTTTTTCCACTAATGAGTAGAACAACGAAGGCGTCGCTAGGAATTAACTCCTATTCGCGTCTCAAGCGGCCGTATTCCCAGCCGATCAGTCTATGTACTTGCGCCTGTAACTGCCTGAATATTGCCTTTGCAATCCTCTACAAGATTGCCTGTATATTTTAGTCTTAGTCCTAGTTTTTATTGGCTCCGGAGATCGAACGTAAACGCAGCTGAGTGTGAGAGCTTACCTCGCAGAGACGACAGTTTGCATTAACCTTCCACTTGTCACGCCGAACGTTTGCTTGCCAGATGCGACTCCTTGCATGGTTTCGTTGTCCTTCAGGGAAGCGATGCAACTTGAAACCTTTTTTCCTTGTGTTGGAACATCCAACCGCACTGCAGCACCCCATTTGTTGGAGCGGAAACACAGCGTATGCACTCAAAAACAGCGAAGAAACATCGGAGTACCACTTTAGACAGCTGCCTCGCTCCTTTCGGAAAACACAAGATGGCGGGGACCGACGACTAGAATTTGGACTTGGATTTTGGATTTCGAGGCGCTGTTGTCAGACTACACTCTTAAGAAAAAGCTAGTAGTATTTACTAGGTAAGAGCTAGTAACCGCTTGTCACATATGTTACTAGGTACCTAGTAACTTTAGGTAGCAACGGTCAAGCTAGTAACGGTTACTAGGCCAAGAAGCTAGTAACTGTTACTAGCCTCAAAGTAGAATCCATGCATTTTACTACCTCTAGCTAGCAACTAGCGCAACCTCCCGACGGAAGTCCGGAAACGCAACTAGTCACGTGATTTCCTGTGGATAAAAAAGGTGTGGGGTTATGCCACTTACCACCAGGTGGCAGGCGCAAGAAAAATTGAAACTGGAAATGAGTAATCCAGGGGGCGCTAGTCAACGTCCAATTAAATGTACACCAAAAAGGACACCGATTATTTATAGTTTATTTCAATTCTCCCACATTCGCAAGTAGATACATACATACATACACCCACATTTTTAGCACGCAATCGACACAATACATTCAACACAAACACACGATCACCCTAATCGCTAACTTACGTACTGAGGCAGTGGGAATCGAACCCAGGAGGTTTTCCCACCGCATGCTTACAAGTTGAGACGCGTTAGCCCACTCGGCCACTTCCTCCCTGCTAACTACCTTGACTGTCCTTCAATCTTTTATACTGACCACTTGAGTGCGCAAACTTCTTGTCGTGTATCAGCACGTCAGTTCTTCGCAGTCGCTAGGTCAGTTGCGCGACGAGGCAAACCGCATAAAAGTGACGGGAACAAGCGGCCAAGCCGATGAGCGGCATTTCCTAGAAATTATAAAAACCGAGCGACGCGACGGGTGACCGTGGGAAATCGCCGTCGCTCGTCGCTGCCTCCGTCGATAGTCTCGTCACTCGCTAAATCGATTACATGCGGTTCAGCTTTTAAAACGAATGCGGTCGCCGTCGGCGAGAGAGTGCTTTCCCGCGACGACGGGGAGTACGACGGCAGCTGCACTTCTTTTGCGTGCTGCGCTACAAAAATGCATGCAAAATTAATACCGCGTGCAGCTCGCATCTTAATTTTTGTACTATACGCTGACGAATGCTCGCGTTTTTGGGGAAGAAATAAGCAAATTTAGAAAGACTCGTAGAATGCCAAAACAGTTTTTTTCCATTAGTCCTAAAGCTACATACACAATTAACAACGCACATCAACGGTTGTGACAGTGCACTGTCACGACCGAAGACAGCTCAATCAGAATCATTCAACCACCGAGCACACACAAACCGTGAAGAAGTTCTCAGTGTCAAGTAGGAGGAGGCAGAGAAAAGCTTCTTGGACGACGAAACCCAGTCCAGTGACAGCGGCACCGGCTCGTTAGAACTATCCTCAGAGCAGTCCAGGTCCACGCACACACTCGCCCCGTCGAGCGCACGAACGTTAACTATGCACTCCAACACGGGAACACGAGAACTGCCCACGACACAAGGCAAAAACGGCAGGTTCACATCGGAGAAACTAGCGTCTTGCGAACTCCGACCACTCCGACTGGCCCCAACTTGCTTGACGTACAATGTTGCCAAGCGTCTCTTGTGAAAGAAAAACATTAGTTTATAAAAATACAAAAATACAAAAATATAGAAAACGGAATGAACTTTTTTATTTGTTTTCGGAAACGTTTTTAGTGTGGTAAGTGGCTATTTTCGACCCAGTTAAAACCAAAACGAAAATATAAACGCTCACAAACGAATGCAAACGAGAAGGAAGGTAAATAAGCCGCATGGTCATTGCATCAACAATGGCTGCTGCGCTCGGTGCAGCGCTGGCTTCCATGTCGTGCTGGTACGGAGGCTGCGATCGTTATAAAGTCAGCTCCAACCCTTAAACATGCCCCCTCATACAATATTTGACGCTACGATTGCGTGTAGATACCTCCCCCTGCGATCCGAAACAGCAAGTACGTCGCTAACGCTGGCAATCGGGTATGAAGCAAGCGCCGCCATCTTCTCCGCGCCTTTGCAGTAGCTAGAAAAAGGGTAGTAACGGTCAGAAAAAGGTAGTAGTGGCTGCATTTGCTAGCTTTTTCCTACCTATCGCCCGTTTGAGGTAGTAAATAGTTAGTGAAAGGTAGTAACGGTCAGAAATAGGTAGTAACTGCTGCAGTTACCAGCTTTTTACTAGCTTTTTTTTAAGAGTGTATGATGCCTTTGTTGACAGACTCTAGGGCACTTCAAAGGTTGCCAAACTCTCCCAGTATAAAGGCTCTGGCACGGGTACGCGCTGGCACGACGTTAGGCCTAACGTTACGCTTTGAGGTCTAACGTCGTCAACCGGTACCCGCACTAGGGCGATGATGATGATGAGAGGAGACGTGATTTCAGCACCCGCCGTGCCGATCTTTGCTCTACCACCGCTGCCTCACCCAGTGGCGCAGCAGTCACCAGCGAGCCAGGAGCGAGCCAGGGATGCTTTCGCATTCACAACTCATAAGAACTGCTTAGGTGCATAGATGCGAACTAACGTGGCCACTCCATGCTTTGACATAGTGCGTCGTCTGCTCGCATCCTACCATGCTGCGTCATACGAGGGCGCCTGCGAGGTGGCGCCATCGAAACATCTCGTCACCAATAGTTCGTTTCACAGGAAGTCCGATTGCAGTCGACACCATCCAATGGAGCCAATTGAGGTGCCTTAAAAGTGCTTTGTCACGGCTCTGGTCGGTTTTGTGCTCGTGCTATCGCCGACGAAACCAATCACGCACATCAAAAAGAGCAGGATTTTGGCGCATTCACTGTGCGTCATTGGTTCAGCCCGGATAAAGCATGTACACAAAGATGGTGGTGCACTGTGACGATGCCCTTTTTGGCGCTGCTTGATAGGCGACGGCTGTGGTCGTAATTTGAAACAGAGTATATAGCTCAGCACTTTTCTCATGCATGAGCTGGTGTCGTCCATACCGTCAAAGTCCCTCCAAACGTCTTTTTACAAGCACATTCCGCTGGAACGAAATGGCGTCATTGAGATCCGTCCTCCGCTGTGCACCGCCATTGACTTCCTAAGACTTGCACCGTCACGCAGTCGGCACTTCAAAGAATGTCGCTACTTGTAGGAAGCTGTTATCCAGAAACTTTACGAACGGTCGCTGCACGCTCTACTCAAAATAACCTGCAAAACTAAAAAAAAAAAAAAAAAAATGTTTTCGTGTGGATGCACAAAACAAGGTTTTAACTAATACCCTTCTATAAAGCGGGATCTATAACGTATATAGGGTGACCGAAGTCACCAGGCTCGATCTAAAATGGACCGTAAAATTCGACGCCTGCACGTAGCAATCTAAACTTTTCGTCAGAGGTATATTTCACAGCTTGGTTAATTCTTGTAAATTACAAAGCGTATCTCTTATTCTGTAAAAAATAAGGCCAAGAAACTTGCCAGGGTCTACGGCGGGCGGCGACGCAGACGACCAAGTCGAGTAGCGGGGTGTGTAAAAAAAGAGGGATGAAGAGGTTTTTTAAAAACAAAAAAAAGCTAGAGGTGAATTTTTGGAGTATCCTTATCCCATGAATCTGCTTATTGCGTCCGTTGTTGTCCGGAGATGTAACTAAACTCGAGAAAACACAGAAAACCTCCGGTCCAGTCGTTACGTCATACTATACTTCGTCTCACCCTAGCATGGACTAACCGCGAAGGCTGTGCTAGCGCGTGCGGCCAGCCTTGACTGCCTTGACTAGAGCACTAGCTGCACGAGCCCTCTTGCAGCCGCCGCGGCTTCATTCAAAGCGACTAGCTCGCGCTTTTAGCACGCGCGGCTAACAATAGTCCATACTAAGGTGAGACGAAGTATAGGATCTTTCGGCCACCAAGCGCGTGTCGCTCGTGTGGAAAGCGCGTGCAATTGCGATCGTGCCAGGTATATTCCCCCGAACTGAGACCAGTCGTGGCGTCTTTTTCTTACTTTTTTGAAGATAGCGAGTGCGCGCGTGCATACCTCTAATAGGCGGTGAAGATACGCGAGAGCGGAGATTCGGAAAACTCCTACTATGACGTCACTCTCCAGGAAAGAGGGGATTCGGCGGCACTTTGAAAGTGATTTTATGCAGCCTCCATGCACCTAATTAAAAAAAACAAAAAAATATATACATTTACATTATCTCGGAGGCCAAATAAAGACATTCAAGTGTTTTCCCTCAAATACAGAACCGCTTCAGTTCCCCTTTAACCTTCACTTGCAAGAACTGTGTTAATTTTTAATAAGTCTCCGAGCACGGAAGAACATTTATGCACGCGAGATTTTCCAGTGGGCAGGTTGGCAGCAGCGCGGCCGAAATGCCTGACAAGTTGTTCCTCTTTTTCGTTCAGTTCCTGCTGCTGCCTCATGGAAAATCCACCGACACGTCGGGGGATCGTCTTCACTTCAACAGCACCACCGGTTGTGCACGCGGAATCTGCGCTGTGACGGGGCAGTATACACCGCCCTTTCGTGACTCGACGATGGCCAGTCCCATTTTCGACCACCAGGTTTCATGGGATGCCGGGAGACCACGTGGGACATCGGCATTGCTGTCCAGGACTATAAACGCGTGTTGTCTTGAGAACTTCTTGAGTGGGCAGGTTGGCAGCAGCGCGGCCGAAATGCCTGACAAGTTGTTCCTCTTTTTCGTTCAGTTCCTGCTGCTGCCTCATGAAAAATCCACCGACACGTCGGGGGATCGTCATCACTTCAACAGCACCACCGGTTGTGCACGCGGAATCTGCGCTGTGACGGGGCAGTATACACCGCCCTTTCGTGACTCGACGATGGCCATTCCCATTTTCGACCACCAGGTTTCATGGGATGCCGGGAGACCACGTGGGACATCGGCATTGCTGTCCAGGACTATAAACGCGTGTTGTCTTGACAACTTCTTCAGTGGGCAGGTTGGCAGCAGCGCGGCCGAAATGCCTGACAAGTTGTTCCTCTTTTTCGTTCAGTTCCTGCTGCTGCCTCATGGAAAATCCACCGACACGTCGGGGGATCGTCTTCACTTCAACAGCACCACCGGCTGTGCACGCGGAATCTGCGCTGTGACGGGGCAGTACACACCGCCCTTTCGTGACTCGACGATGGCCAGTCCCATTTTCGACCACCAGGTTCCATGGGATGCCGGGAGACCACGTGGGACATCGGCATTGCTGTCCAGAACTATAAACGCGTGTTGTCTCGACAACTTCTACAGTGGGCAGGTTGGCAGCAGCGCGGCCGAAATGCCTGACAAGTTGTTCCTCTTTTTCGTTCAGTTCCTGCTGCCGCTTCATAGAAAATCCACCGACACGTCGGGGGATCGTCTTCACTTCAACAGCACCACCGGCTGTGCACGCGGAATCTGCGCTGTGACGGGGCAGTACACACCACCTTTCGTGACTTGACGATGGCCAGTCCCATTTCCGACCACCAGGTTCCATGGGATGCCGGGAGACCACGTAGGACATCGGCATTGCTGTCCAGGACTATAAACGCGTGTTGTCTCGACAACGTCTTCAGTGGGCAGGTTAGCAGCAGCGCGGCCGAAATGCCTGACAAGTTGTTCCTCTTTTTCGTTCAGTTCCTGCTGCTGCCTTATGGAAAATCCACCGACACGTCGGGGGATCCTCTTCACTTCAACAGCACCACTGGCTGTGCACGCGGAATCTGCGCTGTGACGGGGCAGTACACACCACCCTTTCTTGACTCGACGATGGCCAGTCCCAATTTCGACCACCAGGTTTCATGGGATGCCGGGAGACCACGTGGGACATCGGCATTGCTGTCCAGGACTATAAACGGGTGTTGTCTCACAACTTCTTCAGTGGGCAGGTTGGCAGCAGCGCGGCCGAAATGCCTGACAAGTTGTTCCTCTTTTTCCTTCAGTTCCTGCTGCTGTTTCATAGAAAATCCACCGACACGTCGGGGGATCGTCTTCACTTCCACAGCACCACCGGCTGTACACGCGGAATCTGCGCTGTGACGGGGCAGTACACACCGCCCTTTCGTGACTCGACAATGACCAGTCCCATTTTCGACCACCAGGTTTCATGGGATGCCAAAAGACCACGTGGGACATCGGCATTGCTGTCCAGGACTATAAATGCGTGTTGTCTCGACAACTTCTTCAGTGGGCAGGTTGGCAGCAGCGCGGCCGAAATGCCTGACAAGTTGTTCCTCTTTTTCGTTCAGGTACGTCTTAATCTTGACGATTGCTACTGTTACCGTTCGAATGACCGCTTTTTACTGCTGCTGCCCTGCCCACACCACTTGCAGTCTTCTGTTGCTTCACCTGTTGCTTTTTTTTCGATCGCTTTTATGCTGTAGCGACATTGAATCTAACCCTGGTCCTATGAGTGCGGAGCAGTTAACCCAGTTTACGCAGATGTTTCATCTGTTGACCGAACTTAATTCTAGGTCACAAAGATTTGAGACCGGTCAAGCAGAGTTAAAGAGGTCTATCGATGAAATAAGACAGAGCCAAAAAACTGCTGATGGTAAAATTACAAATATTGGGGAAAGGCTTACGTCTGTTGAGAGTAAAGCCCAGACCTTAGAAAGTGAAATGGATTCACTGCGACGAGAGAACGGTGTTCAAAGGAAAATCAATACTGCGTTGCATTCACGACTCACTGAAATAGAGGACCAGTCCAGGCGTAACAATCTGCTTTTTCACGGGATTCCTGACGCTGCATCCGAGACGTGGTCACAGGCGGAAGAAAAACTCAAAAACGCGCTGTCGACCTGTTTGGATAGTGGTTCAACCAAACCTATTGTCAACGCGTTATCTTTTGACATCGAACGTACCTATAGAGTGGGAAAGTTTTTTGCCAACAAACGCCGACCTTTAAGTGTCCGCCAATTCAAACGAAGTACCATTTGATGCAACTCCGCGCTAAGTTAAAATTAAACCGCATTAGTGTTAGCGAGGATTTTTCCCCTGAAACACGTTTGGCTCGGAGGAAACTAATTGAATTTGGAAAGACACAGCATTCCACGTTCAAACTTAATTATAACAAATTGTTTGTATATGGCAAGTGCTATATTTATGACCAAGAACTAGAACGTGTCTCGGAGGTATTTCGCCCCGGAGGCTCCCTTGATGCTATGCAACAACCATCAAGCTCGGAGGGTGCACCCACATCGCTTTAGCAGTCAGGGAGGGGTGGCGTTTGTAATCTGCCTTCATCTACTGCATCTGTTGATTCTTTATCACGTGATTTTTCTTTTTTGCTTTGTAACGTCAGGAGCGTTATAAACAAGCGTGACGCTTTGTCATCTGTAATCGACACGTGTCTTGCTGATGGAGTGGTATTGACCGAAACTTGGCTGTCCGCGAAAGTAGATAACAGTGAGATTTTAAATTGCCAAAAGAAGTATAGATTCTACAGGTGTGACAGGGGAAATCGGACTGGGGTGGAGTTTTGATAGGGGTTAGTGAGGAGTTAGATTATTTTGATGTGTCACTTGCTTCCCCCCTAGAATTAATTTCGGTGTGCATTCGTCTGAATTATAAGGATGTAAGTTTTTGCGCTTGTTATCGCCTCCCTTGTTCACCTTCAGGTTTTTCTTCTGATTTCCACGATGCTTTAAATACATTACATGTAAGGTTCCCGTCATCACCCATTTTGTCCTTGGTGATCTTAATTTCCCCGGCGTCACTTGGAACGCGAATATTTCCATAGCAAGCTTCGGCTCTTCAGAATGCAATTCTTTTCTTTCTAGATGCTCAGATTTTAACTTGACGCAACTACTTAAATGTCCAACCCGTACAACTAGGACAAGTGCCACTGTCCTTGACCTAGTATTTAGTAGACACCCAGACCTTGTTCAGTCACTTTCAGTTTTACCAGGTGTGAGCGACCACTCTGTTATTCAGTTCAATATTCCTAACTCCTCACCTCGCTGTCCCAACGATTATAACTCCCCTCACTGTCCCGTAACGTCCGGTGTCCCGCAGGGGTCAGTGCTTGGGCCCTTGCTTTTTCTTGTTTATATTAGCGACCTGCCTAACTGCATTTCTTCATCTATAAACCTTTTTGCTGACGATTGTGTTATTTATCGCCACATTCTGGATCCTGGTGATTGTACCGCCCTTCAGTCTGACCTAGCTAATATTACATCTTGGTGTGGCACCTGGCTAATGAAACTTAACGCTACCAAATGCAAGTCGATGAGACTTTCACTTCCATTCTAATCATGTGTTACCGTGTGACTACTTACTTAACAATGTTTCTTTAATGCAGGTTTCCTCCTACAAGTATCTAGGCATTACGATTTCTGATAACCTTTCATTGCAAAATCACGTGGACCATATCACAAGTAACGCTAATCGTTCACTCGGTTATCTACGGCGTAACTTTTCTTTAAGCCCCAACTAACCTAAAACTTCTGCTGTATAAATCTTAGTCCGATCAAAGCTAGAATACGCATCATCAATCTGGGACCCTAATATTAACTCTCTTATTTTACAAATAGAAGCCATCCAAAACCGTTCGGCGCGTTTCATTTTTTTCGAATTACTTCCGTACTGCCAGTGTCTCTTCAATGAAATCTAATCTTAACTTGCCCGATCTTTCATTGCGTCGTAAAATGTCTCGTCTTTTTCTCTTTCATAAGATTTATCATTTTAACTCTCCCCTCAGTGATTCTCTCTTTCTGCCACCATCGTATATTTCCTCCCGCAGCGACCACCAGTACAAGGTTGGCGTGCCAAGCAGCCGCACTAATTTACATTTCTACTCCTTCATTCCCAAAACTTGCGTCGACTGGAACCCCCTCCCCGCCTCCATCGCCCTGATCACCGACACCGTCCGCTTCAAATCTGCGATCTGCAACCATTTTTTGTAACCCTGCTGTTGTGTTTATGTTGACGTTTATTATTATTTTTGTGTTTATTTCGCCCACTCCTCTCTGTAATGCTTCGGCCTTGAGAGTAAATAAATGAAATGAAAATGAAATGAAATGGGTTTGAATTTACAATAACGTTATTTTTTTACATGATGATCATACTTATAGTTCCGTATTTTCGTAATAGCATTAATAAATTTCTAATTTCTTAGGCGTTAATAAGGGAATATACGTGTCCATGTATCCTATCGTGCATTCCTAACGGAATGAAAAAAACGACTGGATCATGGGTATTAGAAGGACCCAGAGCATATGCCCAATAAACACCTGAGAAATGGTAGTAGGGAGTTTAATCAGAGACACGGGTATGCCGTTGGTATTTAATAAATATAAATCTAAAGCACTCTCATGTAGCCCGATGCATTCGGCCAGAATATAGATTTTTTTTTCTCAGAATTTGGGACCTTGCATGATTAACGAAGCGTAAGTAGTAAAAGACCTGGAGTTCAGAGTTTGGGTATTTTGGTCCTAAATCTTCAATCAAGCGCCTGAGTTAGGCTTCAACGCCTGGTTTCTTGGGTGTCACCTGGCGTCTTTGTGCCTCAATCTCCGAACAAATGCTAAAAATTGGGCTTCGCGGCTGTTTGTTTGGTTGTCATTCACCATCTTTGGGTCCCAATTTCCGAGAAAACGAAAGTGTTTGACTTCACTAAGACTTTCATGGTCAACCAACATCTTTGGATCACCTATGGCAATTCATCACTCCTGTGGCGCGAACCAGAGGAAAGCCAACATTTTTTTTTTGTTTTTCTCTGGCAAGCTTGGGCATAGACAAAGTACCTTGGCCCTAACTATAGCGCCTTGGAGCAACGCCTTATTAGGCCCAACTGAGGCTCCTTGAATTAACAAACTTACTAAGTGGAGTTAGGTCTTGTTTTCTGGCGTGCGCTGCCTGGGTGATAGAGTCGATTGCCCTTGAAATGTCTTTAAAGAGCGTGCAGGCATACTTTCTATATAATCAGATTTGTGCGCAATGTCAAAGTCGCTCGGCACGAATGCGGCGCCCGGCGCATTCGTGCCGAGCGACTTATCTTTTTCTGCCGACATTTGCTGGACATTCAGCAGAAAATAAAGACTTATTTGAACACGGGAAAGAGTTGAGCACGTTGGTTAAACATATTTAGGAGACACCAGCTGAACAAACCAAGCATACAAATGTAAGGAGGACGAGAGAGACGCTAAGTTACCATCATGGGGCACCATCGAAACCGGTTTGCACGGGAGGTTTTCGAAGCTTTAAACATAGAAGAAAAAGGGGACATGTGTGTTAGTTCACCATCTCGACCTTAACCAGAGAAGAGAGGACGTTCTTGCGAGGTGGAAGTACCGCCCACAAGTAGACCGACGAGTAGGATGCCCTAGTTTTAAAAATGAAGAAAAAAAAAAGGAAGAAGTGCAGCAAGCTAGGTTTGATTGATCATAGCCTGTCGATGAAGATGAAGTGTTTCATTAAATGCAGTTGGTATTCCAGCGGTTAAATGCGTCTCTCTCGTCCTCCTTACATTTGTATGCTTGGCTTGTTTAGCTGGTGTCTCCTAAATATGTTTAACCAACGTGCTCAACTCTTTCCCGTGGTTAGTTTTCTTTCGAGTTACCTGAGCTCTTACATGTTCAATTTTCACCTCATCGATTCGGCGGGATTAAGCCTCCTCATCGCAACCAACATCTGCCAAGCAAGATTGCTCACACGCTGCATACAGAAGAAAATCATACTGGAGGATGTGCAGGCTTTCTTCGGAGCGGTTAAGCCATCGCAGGGGCACGCCCAGCGGGTTTCGAAGATACTTAGGTGTGAAAAATGGCGGCAGGTGCGTCTTCTCACTGACTTTTTACGTGTCAAATGCCCAAGTCACTCCGCCTTTTCCTATCACCTGAGAACGACCAACGACACTACAAACTACCTATGGGTTTCTCGCTTTCTTCCGATATGGCGTCGTCATCTGTCCTTACATCGCCAAAACCAAGCGAATCCAAAAATGTCCCCACCACATTTTATTGGGGATTTTGCTCTAACTGCGAGGGCTAAACATGTTTTAGAGCACGGACCAAAATATGCCATTGAGCCTAAGCTTGAAGCCGTTGACCAAGTAGCGCTTGTATGGAACATATCTGCCAAAGCAGCACATGAAAGAAGCTCGCAGGTCATTGATGAAGGGATTCAGGTTTTCGCAAACCTTAAACATCAAGCCCTCCCACGTCTGAGCTTTGGACCCACCATACAAGAACTGAGAAGCAAAGATTTTAAGCTTTGCCTTTCCGATAAGGAAGGAGGTTTTGTAGTTCTTGACTCAGGGGCCTTTGGAGAAAAAGCCCTTCAAGCCATGAACAAGAATTTCGTCCCGGTTGACGTCAATAGAACAAAAGCAACAAAAAGTGCCATTCTCACGATATTAAAGAGGAACCATCAGGGTGGTTTGTGCTCCAAGATCAAGGCAGCCAAGAATGACCAGTTAACGGTGTTCTTCTCAGCCAAAACGCACAAAGAGGGAAGTCCGTTCCGGGCAATTATTTCGGAGAGGAACACGTGGCAAGCTTGCGTATCCAAATTTCTTTCCGAAACGATCAACCTTGTTTCGATGCAAGACCCTTTCCGGATTTCCAATTCTGAAAATGGGATATATTTTCTTAAAGAAAAAGGGAACATCATCGTGTCTGGGTTTTCTATGGACGCTAAAGACATGTACTACTCCATCCCACATGCACGTCTACTACAAGTTCTTCGGTCAAACATAGAAGACCAAGGTCTCACATCATTCCAGAATGCGGCAAGGATGCAAGTGGATACCTTCTTAGAGCTTTTGCGCTATTACCTATCAGTCACGGTGGTGGCGTACCAAGATCGCCACTACGTGCAGAGAAGCGGCGTGTGCGTAGGATCCCAAGCGGCCCCACATCTGTGTGAAGTTTTTCTCGGAGCGTGCGGGCGTGCCATCCAAGAAAGCATTAAAGATTCCAGAATCGCGGCAATATTTAGGTATGTAGATGATTTCCTTATTTTATGCACTACAGAAGTTGACAATTATAACGACGGGTGCCTCAACAACATCCTGAGAAGTTTTCAGCACTCATGCATGGGGCTCACTTTCACGCATGAGCTTACAGTCAAGAAGTCCATCAAGTTTCTTGATTTGGTTTTGGAGTTCAGAGCTGATCATGTTTGCTGGAGATACCAAGCCCGTTCAGGCAAAGGGTTTCTCCCCTTCTCGACGCAGCATTCAAAAACTGTTAAGCAGGCAGTAGCTGTCACAGCCCTGTCCTCTAGCCTGAAGAAATCATGTGAGCATCAGATTTCCCGAAGCTTCGAGCTGCAAATATCCAGACTCGAGGACGCGGGCTACCCACGACATGTAATTGCCTCCGTGTGCGAAAGAATTTGCCGCACCATCGAGACAACATGCGGACGCAACGACCCTTCCACACAGCAAACGAAGACAAGAAGGCGTTTGTGGTTGTCCCATATATTCATGGGATTACACATAGATTAAAAAAGATGGCAAATCGGCACGAGGTACAGTCAGCACGGAATGAAACCCGAACGCCGGAACGCGTGGCCATCGATACAGCCTGCTCCACCTGGAGGGCCACTTAGAACTAATGCAAATGCACCTGGGTGCGAGGGTGCGGGTCCTACTAAGATGTCCTCAACCCTCGCGCGGGGCGTCTGGGACTTCCGCATTTCGCCGGTGGCGCGCTGTAAGCGCCGTCACTCGGGGTGCTTTTCTGTTGCCGCACTGATACCCGGTCGACACCGGGCGGCCGCTTAACCTGGCTATAGCTCTTTGCGAGAGACCCTGCTCAGACAGGGTGATGAATTTATTCCGCTCCGGAATTGATACGCCTGGCATATCGCGGGTTAGCAAAGAGAGCGTCAGCAAGCAATTCCTCGCTTTTTAAGATTCGACTGATAACCTCGCACAAAAACATGGGCATTGCTCATAAAAACCGAGGCATCCGCGTCGGTCTGTTGCAGCATTTTTTTTTCATAAAGAGTATGGTCGTGCGAATAAACAAATTTTATTTCGCGTTTATGACGTTTCATTGTTTCTCAGAAACCGCGCGTGGCACGTTGTTCACCGGAGCCCCAGCATGGTTCCGGTGTCACGCCATCAAGCACTACGGATCTTCTGTGCACGAAATGTTTCAACTTTCATTTCGAACTTGCGATACACAAAGCAATAATGAATGACAGCGCTGAAGAGATATCGCTGGGAATCCGATACACAAAGCTAGTGACAGTGCTTTTTGTATCGGATGTGACGGCGCTTACAGCGCGCCACCGGCGAAACGCGGAAGTCCCAGACGCGCCTCGCGAGGGTCGAGCTCATCTTAGTAGGACCCGCACGCTCGCACTCCGGCGCATTTTCATTAGTTCTCAGGGGCCCTCCAGGTGGAGCAGCCTGTATCAACGGCCACGCGTTCAGGCGTTTGGGTTTCATTTCGTGCTGACTGTACAAGTGCTGTGTTCGGCGCCCAATAAGGCCTATTCGTTGTGCCGCAAGGTCAATCAGGGGCAAACCAGTAACAGCAAGTGGTGTGGCACCAATCACAGGACCGTTTATGCAAAGTGCGACAAGGAGGTTATATACCACATACCCCTGACATGCGGCCGCTGGTACATCGGACAGACCGGGCGGTGTATAAATGATAGGACTCGGGAACATGCCAATAGTTTGAGGAACTTGACGGCAGCAGGTCACTTAGCCCTACATTGCCGTGACTGCAAGTGCAAGGCAAAATTAGACAAAGTTACCATCATGGGGCACCATCGAAACCGGTTTGCACGGGAGGTTTTAGAAGCTTTAAACATAGAAGAAAAAGGGGACATGTGTGTTAGTTCACCATCTGTGACCTTAACCAGAGAAGAGAGGACGTTCTTGCGAGGTGGAAGTACCGCCCACAAGTAGACAGACGAGTAGGATGCCCTAGTTTTAAAAATGAGGAGAAAAAAAAAGGAAGAAGTGCAGCAAGCTAGGTTTGATTGATCCTAGCCTGTCGATGAAGATGAAGTGTTTCATTAAATGCAGTTGGTAGTCCAGCGGTTGAATGCGTCTCTCTCGTCCTCCTTACATTTGTATGGTTGGTTTGTTCAGCTGGTGTCTCCTAAATAAAGACTTATTTGAACTCGTTATCCACATCATATTCTTCTTTTTTTAACCTATCACGGTGTAGTTAACCTCTTACACGTATCCCAGCTTCGATTACACCGATCGCATTAATACCAATCAGCGAAAAAAAAAAGAAAATGTGGAGCAGAGCGTGCTTGACCTTGCTGGACTCGGTTTCGCCAGCGCGGCGGGGTCAGTGGGGCACGGGGTGTTTGGACGACTTCGGTACAATAGCGTTCGGAGCCTAAATTTAGGACGATGGAAGGGGCTTATAGGACGATGCGTACCCGTGTTCTCGGAGCGAAGTCCATTAACCTTACCCGCAGCCAATTGGCCAGCTGCTTCGCTCCAACAAACCAATCAACAGGTCACGGAGGTAAAATGTTTTGCTTGTTGATGCAATTAATGCAAACGTGCAGGTGAGATGGAAAGAATAAGCGATAATATTTCCCTGAAGAAGGGGAACAAAGGAAAAAAAGGACAAGCACAAACTTCCAAACACAGCTAGGTGACTGGTGCGCGCTGAAAATATCCGCATGTTCCTGGTATCGAACCAGAGACCTCTTGATTTCTAGTGGAGCGTTCTACCAACTGAGCTAACCAGGAATTAGACGTCAGCATAGCAAACGGTTTTTATCAGCTGCCACCAGTCTAACACCAGGAAAGGTAAACGGCCTGCATTTTAAGGTTATGATGTTGTTTTATCAGCTGCCACCAGTCTAACACCAGGAAAGGTAAACGGCCTGCATTTTAAGGTTATGATGTTATTGCAATAAATGCAAAGGTGCAGGCGAGCTGCACGGAATAAACGATAAACGATAATAGTCCCTGGAGAAGGGTAACAGGTGGGACGCATTTGTGTGGCTTGTTTTGCTTGCTTTTGCAATCTCAATTTGCTAACAACCACCAAAATGAGTCGCATTAAAAAAAAAAAATGTTTCTCCCTTGTGTTTCTAGGTACGATGAGCTCCGTCTCAGCGCAAGTTCGAAATCAGTCCAAACATTAGGACCCACATAATAAGAAGTTTTATTATATTCATCGATGTCACATCTAAAAAAGAAATGTAATTGCATGTGTCACAAATTGTTGACGATCTCAGTCGCTCCTTTTCAGCTGTTTTGGTGTATCGCATCACGAAACCATTGTGGCTTCTAAATCGAGACCTTATTGTGTGCTCAGCCTCCACCTTCTTGGCATATATCTGCGAATCATCTATGTACCTACCCTTTTCTTTAATTTTGTTTTCTGCGAATAGCAAGCCTGGGGCAGGCAATATTCGGCTCGGCAGTTTATGACATGAAGTTTTGAGGTTTGAATAACCTTCTATAGGTACTAAATAAAACTCAACTCCGGAGTCATTTCTTTCAGCTTGAAATGAGCTGCTATAAGATTCCTTTACAAAAGGGATACGCGTGATTGCTAAGAAAGTTATATTCCGATATCTATTCTTCTGTGTCTAGCGCTGATATTTCAAAAGCACATTTCGGAACAAATTTTACCGTTTCTTGGAAAGTTTAATCTGTTAGCACCGTTCAAGCATGTCTTTATTCCAGTGTACGAAACCGAATTCCTACTTGAAGAACCTTGTTACACATTACGTACGAATTGACATAAAAGAAATTCTGACGGCTCTTGCCAACGCTGCCAATCTCAGGTCGACCATAAGAGGTCCACAGCTGCGCGTTTTGAACATATTGAAGCACCACCAGACGTTGCGCAGTTTCTGCCTGATCGAACTAAAATAGGATGCGCTAATATTTCTTGGGTACTACTTGTTCACTAGTATACTGACCCACTTATGAGGTAATGACATAAAAAGCGCAGAAGCTCAAATGTCGTTAGAGGCCCTTGTTTCCTTGTTCACATAGGTTTCCAAATTACATTTTATATACACGTCTTTTTTATCCAACAGTGGCATTTCCACCATTGATTTGATTTGTTACTGCAACATTTACTCTTTGTTCTCAGAAAAAGAAAATGTCATCGTGTTTATACGCATTTATTCATATCTAGTAGCACAAAGAACATATGTGGTTAGCCAAGGTTTATATTTTGGTGTTTCAACAGTTCTTGTTCTGATGACTTTGGAGTCAAGAAAGACATTGCCTAGATTTATGTAGAAATTGTGATAGTTTGACTTTTTAATGAGGGTATCCGAATAATTGATTCGATCTAACCTATTAAAGTGCGGTTAATTCGACGGCTGTTGTTTTTGTGGACTTTTACCTTCTGATAAAACACTGAAGTCAATTCCACACGTTACAAAGTACTAGTCCGTCCTTTCGTAAAAAAAGAAAAAAAAAACTGATGAAATGGCGTTTATTTTGTCTAACATCAGTCTTAAAAAACAAAAACAAAAAAAAAACATAAAGGGCGCAGTATTTGATTTGCGCAGTTGATTTAGACGGCCAGGGAGACATAACATAGGGGACTAATATTCAGGATTAGTCGAATAATTAACTTAAATTCGTTAATGAAATTTCTAAAAAGTGAAAATAAACACAGTTTCGATTAGAAACTGGCTGAGCACCATCGAAAACCGCTAAATCAATAAATTTTAGAAAGACGTTGCGCGCGTGGGAAGCAAAGCAGTGCACTAAAGTTTCTACTCGTGCAATAGGCACAAGCCTGGGGTGAAAAAAACGCGGATGTTAAGAGAGGGAAAAACCGCGTCGGCGCGATGGTGCACCGGTAGCCTTGCTCCTGCTGTACGAGTGGCAAATTTAGCGCTCCACAATGCTTCCAACGTGTTCCACCTATTTGTATTCTTGACTGATATAGTGTTTTTTGATGACGCTAAGCAAGTTTCCAATTAGAACCATGTGTTCATTTTCAATATTTAAAACGTTAATGAAGTTGTTTCAGTTATTAAGTAGGCTGATCGTTACAATAAGCCACCCCTACTATGTTCCCCTGGTTGTATAACTCACTTGCACAAGCCCAACTAGTGTAGCTTTCACAGCTTTTTTGAAGAAAATTTGTTAATCTTAAAGACTCTGTATACGAGTTGTGATAAAAAATTACGAGACTGATTTTGTAGCGTAAAAGGAAAGGGCAGGACAGTGATGCGCGCGCAGCAGTCCAAGAAACGGACCTTTCTGCGTCTCTGGAAGACGAGCAGCAGTAGAGCGACCTCATCCGACCTCTCCTTGTCTGACCTTATCCAACCTCTTCTTGATATGAGTCAAGGAGAGGTCTGATAAGGTCGTAGAAAGCGTTCAGGTCTTGAGTTTACAAGAAAAGCGGGAAAAGATTCAATAGAGACGTTTATTTCAGGGTTTACGCTTTTAAGCAATATCTAAACGCTTTCTACGATAAAACAAATCTTACTATAAACAAATCTCAAATAAAATCAATGAGAATGGTTCCCTAACATTTTACTTGATTTTTTTTGGTTTTAATGCGCTCCAACCAGTATAACATTGTTTTACAGCCATTGCGGTTCATTCATCATAAGGGATACCACGAAAATACCAAGGCACACGACATTGCATTGATAAAGCTAGAAAGACCTTTTAAAATTTCGAGGAGCCATGGAATGATCGGCACAATTTGCCTTACTAGGAAGCGTCTGGACTACATGAAGCCTATTGAGGTGACTGGATGGGGCAGGCTGCGTAAAGGTAAGAACAGCTATCATCATTACGTGGCAGTTGTAGCATCTGCTAGGGCTTGTGTATACAAAACTACACAGGATCCTTCAGCTAACTGATACAAAGGCTTTAAATAAATGTTGTGAACGCTACGGTGTCGAACCAGTTCTATTAAAGGGCAACTCCTATTAGTATATTTGAATTTGGGATTGCGTCTGTTTTCACCTCAGTCAGTGTCCCTGAATTACAAGGTATAATGTTTTTCTTCTCTATATTGTTTAAAGGTTGATAAATATCACGGTTAGAAATTTGGTTTCGGGCGTCTACGGCAATACCGAAACTATCTGATAAGGAGGGATGGCAACACTGATATCAGCTGCGACTGTGACTTGACGTCATAGTGGTACTGCGGTAAGCGTCGCCCAGTGTTGCTTGGCTAAAAGCTAACCCGCTTGCCACCTGCAATAAGGAGCTGATCGCATCTTTAAAATCGGTTTTAGTGGAGTACGCGGCTTCATTTCGACGTAATATTTCGGCTGTGATAAATTCGTATCACTGAAGCGATACCAGTTATTATGGGGGCCGCCATTTTGAAAAACAAAACAATAAAAACGAAACATAAAAAGTGGTTAGTTACCCCATCTGTGGTGAGAGGGCGCTTTTACGAGTTTAAATAATTGCTTGAGGAATTTTCGCTCTTTTTTAATTATTTGATTGTCAATATAATTTAGATTGTGTGAATAATATATTATGAGTTTTGTTCTGCAATGTAATTTTATTGACACAAGGCCCTCGATCACGTGGTTTGCGATTTCCACAGGTTTATTCTGCAGTGGGCAAACTATGTATGATAAACTGTGGTGAAACGGTGCCAGAACAAAGAGATTAGAAGGGTAGGTGGGGGCACGACGTCAGCCGTCTAAGCCTCCACACGGCATGCTCCCTTGTCGCCTCTTTCTCCTTTTTTCCTTACCCTCCTCACTTACCGGGCCAATGTGACCACAGCACGTGACCGTTGCGTTGTTGATGGTTGCGGGTAGCAGGGAGCGTGGTGCTGGTGGGTTTTACTTATCAGCCATCACAACTATAGCCGGTGACAGGTCAAGAACGAAGTGGAAGCTCCTCCAACCCCTTTCCACTTCAGCGGAGCGAACGGTCGAGAGGAGGTTGCCTCCTCTCCAGCGTTCGCTCTACTAAAGTGGAAAGAAGTGGGAGGAGCTTCCACTTCGTTCTTAACCTGTCACCAACTATAGAAACTGACCCGCGCCCAGCCGCCGCTCTGCTTCGTTATGTACCCTAAACTATAAAGTAAATCAGTGGCGTAGCCATGATTTTATTTCGGGGGGGGGGGGGGGGATCCAATGGCATGAAGCCCCCTCCCAATGACGAAGCAGGGTGAGCTCGGTGGTACGGACGCTCACGCAAAGATTAGGGAGGCGCTGTTAAGATAAAACTAGTAAACCTGCATTGTCGTTTTTGAAACCGGAGCAGGCTTCAAACAGGAATACGGGCGTGGTGGCTCACTGCCCAACTGTCGTCGTAGTTGCGGCCCGCTAATTTTAAAAGCTTCCATCACAGCACACAACTCCCCCATTTTTTAGGTAGCACTGCATTACCAACACGTGAGGGGCAGACGAAACACAAGGATAGCTATAGACTAATTTCTGCTATTTTCCATGGGCGCCGCCATGTATGTTTATGCTGACGCAATGACACGGTAAAAAAGGGGGGGAGGGGGGGTCGAGCTGCGTTTTTTTGCAAAACTCATTTTTTTTTAGAAACCTTTGCACATATCGTATTGCAAGAGTCTCGGAAAGGCATACTCACGAAGGTCCAAGAATGACACCAATGCCAAGAGTAGAGCCTCTTTATACGGAAAAGTAGCGACATCCTTTGAAGAATGCCGCAGTTAAGTTGTTGGTCCTCCCGGTGGTGTGGGAGCCAGGTTCCGTGGCGATGGTCTGGAGCATGGTGTTACGAACGTCTCTCAGTGATGGGTCGAGTCACTGCTTGTAGAGAACTATGTGCATTTATTTAGACTCGTTACCAGTCCTACCCTCGGAGATCATTCTGCCTCGTCTAGAGTCTCGACCCCCGTCCCCAATTTCTCCCAATCGAATCCAATCCAAATCTCCCTAAAATCCTCTCGGCACTCCTTTTGTAGGCCCGTAGGGGCCTCCTTTTCCCCTCAGGGACCGACCAATCTCTTCAAATTCCGCCACTCCTACGTGGTACACTGTTCTCCAATGGTCGGAGAGTTGTCAGCCTGGCACTCCCACCGCCAAAACCAAATTCCTTCCAGAGTCGTCCCCTGCATTTTTCCCAGTCTGGCTGGCGCCAGCAGCTAAATTATTACATCGGGCAAAAAGCGACAATTTCACACTAAGCGGCGAAACCCTTTATATACAGGCACACTCGGTTAAATTCCAGAAGCAGCTTCAAGCACGGGCCCTCCCGGTCTCGGTCCGAGCAGTCTCCCGAAACTCGAGACGTTTCTGAACGACCGCGGGGGAACCGCTCCCGCATTGCGGTCGCTCTGCCCCCGCAAATGCTCCCTCCAAAACGCCGACACCAAAATCGAAAGCTAAAAAAAACAATGCCGACGCAACTCTGGAAAGATAAACTTTTCTAACAAAAGAAAACACCTTAATGAATAAGCATGATTTCTATATACTTAACTCCTCCCCACCAAGACTGTTGCTTTGACACCTGATGTACGTGCAACCTGAATTCCTTCCCCCGAATAGCGCACAGGCAAATATTCAAACCGACCCTTGGTCCACAGTTAACCAAAAGCAACAACGTCAACATAACGCTCTAAAAGTTCACCAAGCGCTCATCCGTAAATGTCAACAAAATCAAACAGCACCGATAAAAAAAGTGAAAAGGATAACAATTCCAAATCCAGAAATACTAAAACGGCGAACACACCGCTGCCGCAGGCAAAACCTCTGAGCACAGACCAGAATGGGTGCACAAAATAAAAATTGTCATGATAGCTGTCATGTTCAAAGTCAAACTGCCACCAACGATCGCACACAGGTTGGACCCACTCCTGTACATTCCAGGGTCCCGCAAAATCAGTGGTGGGCGCTCTCAAAACTACGGCATAATCATCATGTCCTAATCATGCCTGCCTAGCCCTGATATGCTTACCAACGCTATAGACCAACACGCGGCCCTGACGTCACGCAGCTGCAATGGCGCTGTCGACAGCACTGCGCATGCGCAGACGCTTCCCTTCACGCGAATTCGGTTTCTGCGCACGCGCAGTGCCCACACCCGGTGTGGGCAAACGCGCGCTTGTTTGTAAACAGCGTGCCGGTCTATAGCTACGAAACACGTTTAAAATACTTGTGGATACTCAAACTTCTCCCGCAGAGAATAAAAACCAAACACACAAAAAATATTATGGAGAATATAAAATACCGAGGGGCCAACCGAACAGCAAAAGAAAAGTTTATCAGGAGGGCAGTGAAATAACTGTAGACTAAAGGCAAAATAGAAACCCAGTAGCCTGGCTAGCTACCCCCCTAATCGTGGCCATCTTGTCGTCCAGCTCGTTGCCATCGAAGACGTTCTGAGGACTGCCTGTGGCGGCGCGCAGTCGGTCGCTTAAACGATACTCGCTGAACCCGAGCTCAAACTGGAGGTCTGCCGTCCTCGCGTGCGAGCTCTGGCCATTGGCCGGAGTGGCTTCTTCTTCTCCTCTGTGCTCATTTGGCGCTTGCCGCCCCTGCAGCACTTGGCGTCCAGACTTCCCCGTCGCGAGTAGCTCGACGCAACCTTCTTCTTGGGCGTCGCCCTGCGATGCACCGCCGGCTTGACCTTCGGCGACGACACGGCCCCGGTCCCGAAGTCGGTGCCTCTCCGCAGTCGGAGCTTCCGTCTCGACGCCTGGATCGGAGGAATCAAGGCGCTTTTCGCCATCCTCTTGCCGTCGTCCACGTTCTACGCCGTGGTCATCCGCATCGTACCCCGGAGCCGATGCAGGGTTGGACACGGAGCACCTCTCGACCGCCGATTCCGACATGTCGCTGCGCCCCTTGCGCAGCTGCTTCTTTCCAGCCTGGGACGGCCCTTGCCTCCCTAGTGCTGCGGTGACCGGTGCGCTGGAGTTCGCTGGATCCTTGCGCTCGAGGTCGCCAATCAGGTTCGTCCCCTCGTTGCCCGCCGTCACGATCGCTCCCGCTCTCGCCTTCTTGCGTCATCGGATCACTGGTGGGAACATCTGCCTCGTCGGCGCCAGCTCTCCTATTAACGGGCTTCACCTCGCGGCCGCCGCGGTCATCGCCGTATGCGTTCTCCTCGCGGTCTTCTTCCGGATCTTCACCCTTCTGCCGCTCAAGCAAGGTTTCGGGCCACATTTCGTTGTCGTCCGTTTTCCTGGTGGGCTTGGGGTGCCCTTTGGCCGTCTGGACCGCCGGCTCGACCTCGATGTCGCCGCAGTCATCACCGTCCGCGTCTGTCTTCCCTTAGGCTTGGAGTGTCCCTTGCCCGTTTCGACGACCGCATCGGATGCTCCGCCCGCTCCGACCCGGCCTTCGTCTTTCCTACCGCGGCGCGACTTCTCTTGTGCCTGCTTAACATTAAATTGGGCGATGTGGAGTTTGGCCTTTAGAGCTGCCATTTTTTGTTCAAACGCGCTCTCGCTCTCACTCCCTTCGCCGCCGTCACCATCGCTCATGCTTTCGCAGCGAGCCTCGATGTTCACCTGTTCCGGGCATGTCGTCGGCGGCAGCAGGTGACTCTCCCACTCCTCCAGGTGTTGTTCGCCCGTCTTAACGACCGCCTCGGATTTTTCGCTCGCTACAACCTGGCCCTCATCTTTCCCAACGCTGCGCTACTTCTCCTAGGCCTGATTAGCGTTAAATTGGAGTATCTGGAGTTTGAGTCTTAAAGCTGCAATTTTTAGCTTGAGTGCGTTCTTCCTTTCACTCCCTCCCCCTTTTGATACGTCGTCCAACATCGCCGGTCTCTGATCACCGTTCTCACTCATTGTGCCTCGAACTCTTTTAGTCATCGACCAAGTCACCACTGACATGCGAAACCCGGAGGAAACAGAAATGAGTCTCACTTGTTTCAGTGCGCCGCTCTTGAGGCTATGACTCTCCGGTCTCGCTGGATGTCACCCGTCGGAGTCGGTCCCGGGTTCGGGCACGGCTGGTCCGTTCTTCGGGTCGCAACACCACGCAACCTCTCACGTAGACGATGCTGCGCGTCGTGGTACTCTGGGCCGTAACCCTCAAAGCTTCTCGCGTGGGTGTTGCTCCGTCCGATCGTTCTCTTCGAATCGTAACCCACAAGGACTGTCACGAGGATGTCGATTTGTTCAATTCGGGTAAAAAACTACAAAACCTCTCACAGGGATGTCGCCGTGCTCTCTTCGGGTCAAAACCCACGAGGCCTCTCACGGGGATGTCGCCCCATCCACTTCGAGTCGAAACCCCCCAAGACCTCTCACGGGGATGTCGTCTTGGTCACTTCTGGCAGGAGCCCACGAGGCTTCTCATAGAGATGCTGCCTCGTCCACCGTTGAACCGAAGCTCACGTACTTGGCCGCAGGTCGCCGAAACATCGTCTCACCGAAAATTGCGCCACCATCCTGTCCACTGCGCCAGTTAACTTGTTGGTCCTCCCGGTGGTGTGGGCAGCAGGTTCCGCTCCGATGGTCTGGAGCATGGTGGCACGAACGTCGGTGAATGACGGGTTGACTCACTGCTTGTAGAGGACTATGTGCATTTATTTACACTCGTTACAAGTCCCAACTTGGGAGACCATCCTGCCTCGTCTAGAGTCTCGACCCCCGTTCCCAATTTCTCCCAATCGAATCCAATCCAAATCTCTCTAAAGTCCTCTCAGCACTCCTTTTGTAGGCCCGTAGGGGCCTCCTTTCCCCTCAGGGACCAACCAATCTCTTCAAATTCCGCCACTCCCACGTGGTACACTGTTCTTCAATGAGCGGCGAGCTGTCAACCGGACGCTCCAACCGCCAAAACCAAATTCCTTCCAGAGCCGTCTCCTGCATTTTTCCCAGTCTGGCAGGCGCCAGTAGCTAAATTAGTACATTAGGCAAAAAGCGACAATTTTACACTAAGCGGCGAAACCCTATATATACAGGCACACTCGGTTAAAAGCCACAAGCAACTCCAAGCGTGGGCCCTCCCGGTCTCGGTCCGAGCAGTCTCCCGAAACCCGAGACGTTTCTGAACGACCGCGGAGGAACCGCTCCCGCATTGCGGCCGCTCTGACCCCGCAAATGCTCCCTCCAAAACGCCGACACCAAAATCGAAAGCTAAAAAACAACAATGCCGACGCAACTCTTGAAAGGTAATCTTTTCTAACAAAAGAGAATACCTTAATTAATAAGCATGCACTCTTAGAAAAAAGGGTCAGTATAGTCCTCCCTAAAGGAAGGAACGCTCTTGACACATATGTTTCTTCAGAAAGGGAGAAACTTTCGTCCCTAAAAAGGGGGAGCATAAGTTCCTCCGTCGCCTGCATCTCATTATGGCGGCCACGAATCGAGCAAATCGAGCTCAATAAGGCTTACTGAGAACACTGAGTCTATTGTACGGAGCGAGAGGAGCAGCAAATAAAAACATAACACGAGCTTTCCGCGAAATGTATTTATTTCCGAAGCCGGCTTCCCCCTGCAGGTAAAGAAACTTACGTTTTGAAAGCAGACAGTCACTCAGTCTTCTCATCGTCAGCACTGCGATGTTAAACGGAGACAACCGGCACCCAGTTCGCGCACTTTATCTCTTACTTTAGCTATTCTTCGACCAACAATCCCTTCGTCAACCGCACAGCATGGAGGAGTGGTAAACCATTCGCCCGCAAAACGAAAAGTAGCTCTCAAAAACAGCGAATCCGAAGCAGACTCTTGGCTCATTTTAGCACGGTAACACGAAATTATGGCGTAGCCGCGTAGCGTAAAAGGAGGTTAAATCGCTTGCCCCCAGATGGCAGGGTCAAGCAGAGTAATCGCAAGTAGCTAGGCTAAGTGGCGCCCAATTCATGTCCTACAAAATATATTTTTAGTTTCTCACGCCACCATTGCGCTTGGGGATCTTTGTGAACCTCTCTTATACACACACGTAGACATAATAAGCATACTACAAGCATCAGCTGAACATACATCGAGCGCATACACATGCACCGCACATACAATCATCAATACAACAGCACACTAGCCCGATTACTAATCCCGAGCTGTGCGTTTCCGTCTTTTATACTGGTCGTTTTGAACGTACGGAATTTCTCGATGACTGCCTAAGCAATAAAACATATTCTCAGCATGTTGATATTTTTCCAGCAATGTCATACATCTGAGAGTATTTTTAATGGCTCAGGGGATGAATCTCTTATTAAAGAGAAAACGCTCGACCATGCCGTAATTATTTGAAAGCCAATGAATCGAGCCGCTCCAAAGCGGTTCCAAGCCATGAGTTTGTTTCCCCGCGCGGCACTTCGTAGCCAGTATAAATATTGTAGTGTTTGTTTTTATATTTGTGCTGTTCGCGCACGGCTGCAATTGCCGTCTTGAATTAATCTCTGATTCACTCAGCTGGAAGTGATGCTTCACGGGCAGAGAAATCGCTTTTCTATCAACTTGAATGAAGCGAAAGCCGCGACTTGCGGCAGGTGTTAAGTGTACGGAGCTACGCCATGGCGAGCTCGAAAACTTCTAGCGCTCAACCCAACGCGCCACTTGGAGGGCAGCTTGTCCAGGAACCGTAGTATATTTAAACAGCAAAATAAAGGATAGTTTTTTTTTTCGATTTTGCCTTTTTTTTTAATGCTAAAATCCACTGTAAATATACGTACTTTCCGTCATAATTTCGTACTGTTCAGTTTTTCCCCAGAGCGCAATCGCTTTCGGGGACCGACAGTCACGTTGGCCACTGTACGATAGGAGCTTACCGTTCAGACCAGCGTTCCAACATGACTATCCGCACGTCGATCGATTGCACTTAATCCCTCAAGTGGTCTTAAACTCTTTAATGTAATGTAAAGCGGAAGGTCAACCTGCGACACCCCGCCCCCACCGATCACGGCCCGACCAGCGGCATCAATGCCCGACAGCTTACGTCATCTCATCTTGTTACAATACTGATACGCGAACACACGGTCACATCGGCGATAATTCCAGTCTTATGTTCACTACGCACAACACTGCCATCACGATGTTGCTGCTACGGTGCTCACGCAGAAATACAGAACCACGTTGATTGCCGGTTGGCACTCCAGTCTTGTACACGTTACTAAAAAAAAGTAATCGATTACAATTACTATTACTCTTGGCTAAAAAGTATTCGATTAGATTACTTGATTACTCGACAGCAAAAGTAATTGGACATTACTTAAAGAAGTAACCGTTACTTTTCCGATTACTTTATTGTGTGAAGACACATCTTTACCGCTCATAACAATGAACTACTTCCAACCTATATTTCACGTCTGCACAAGTATTGAAGAAGAAAAACTGGTTCCCTCTTTGTGGTCGTTGCATCTTCACAATGCGGACACAAGAATAGAATTCGTTTGAAGAAGTTTAATGATTTGGGCGTTCGCCAGTGTGTGTGTGTGGGGGGGTCGGGGGGGGGGGGGGGGGGGGACGGAGGGGGTTCTAGATCTTGTTAAGCTTGAGCAAGGGTTGTCGCTCAAAGTTTGCGTCGCTCATTTTATTAATCAGATGTGGATGAGCTCGCATGTTATACAAAAGAGCAGCAGCTCCAGGATTTGAAACGGATCATGCGTAGTATCCATTAGCGGAAGAGATCGCCCCGACCACTTCTCAACTCGAAACATTGCTTGTCACAAAGACCACGTAGGGGAAATAAGGAAATATTTCAACTGGGTTCCTTAAAACTTCTTAAACTAGAGGACACACTGGCGCCACCTATTGGGTAGCAGTGTAAACTCGGCGGTCCGGCATATTTTTTTTTATTTCTCTCAAGCATTGTCCTTTTTTTCTTGGCTCGAAAAACTTTTGTCAAGGTTATAAACTAGCCTTTTTATGGGTATTACGCACATTTGACCTCGGAAATCCCGCAAAACCTTCGCTCTTGTGAAATGCAGTTCCAGGGTCACCGCATAGATGGCGCCAAAATGTCAGTGTGTTTCCTCGTTCTAAAAAAATTTAAGAAGTTTTAAGAGATCTCGTCTCTCTCAGTCGTACTCGGTTGCAAGAGTGTGGACGGGCCTTAAAGCGCCGTTCACACTCTTGCGACCGAGTAAGACCGCGAGAGACCAGACCGGTTTTTAAGCCTTTTGCGACTTCTTAGGACCGGATGCGCTGCAGCGGAGCTGATCCTAAGAATTCGCAAGAGGCTTAAAAACCGGTCTGGTCTCTCTCGGTCTAACTCGGTTGCAATAGTGTGAACGGACCTTTAGGCATTCTTCGGTTCTGGTTCTCCTACGGGCTGCGAGTAGGTACCCTAAGCAGGATTTTTTTATTTTTTTTATTTCTGTGTGTGTGTGCGTGAGGGGGCTAGTTTGAACGAAGGACTTACAAAGCTACATTCTGCTCCCATCAAACTTCGCCCTGGAATGGCCTTTTGTCACGCACTGTGGCTTTCCTGGGGCTTCCCACTCCCAGTCCCGCTCGAAAAAAAAAAAAAAACGGACATTTCACAGAAACTCTACATAGAAAGGGATTGACCTCGTTTCCTACAGCTCCGAAAAAATCTTTATTTTTTCCGTTCAAAAAAAAAAGCAAAATTTATTTTGTGATTTCAGAAAAAAAGGCGTGTGCCTGGTGATGGGGGGGGGGGTGTCCCGTGGAAAGGGGGGGTGTCCCGTGGAAAAAAATAGTAACGGTTACAAGTAATTTTATTACTTCAAAAAGTAATCAATTACTCTTGTGATTTGCCTAGTAAAGTAATCACCTGATTACAAAATTACTCCAAAAGTAATCGATTACAAGTAATTTGATTACTTGTAATGCGTACGGTATCACAGTGCAATGATACACCTTCGAACGGGGTGCATCTGTGCTCCCTTTATTTCATTTGGTGTAGAAAGAGGTGTAGCCATACACCATTGAATGGGGTGCACCTGTGTTCCCTTGGTGTGAGATTCCGTAGAAAAAGGGGTACATGTGCACCACAGAACGGGTGTACACGTACTCCCATATTTGGGGTGTGCAAGTGTTCCCCCAAAGGGTGTAGTATATGTGACAAGCACTTACACCCCCTATGGGTGTTACCCATGGCACCCTTTTTTTTCAGAGTGGGCCGTTTTGAACGTACGGAATTTCTCGATGACTGCCTAAGCAATAATACACATTCTCAGCATGTCGATATTTTTGCAGCAATGTCATACATCTGAGAGTATTTTAATGGCTCAGGGGATGAATATCTTATTAAAGAGAAAACGCTCGACTATGCGTAATTATTTGAAAGCCAATGAATCGATCCGCTCCAAAGCGGTTCAGGCCATGAGTTTGTTTCCCCGCGCGGAACTTCGTAGCCAGTATAAATATTGTAGTGTTTGTTTTTATATTTGTGCTGTTCGCGCACGGCTGCAATTACCGTCTTGAATTAATCTCTGATTCACTCAGCTGGAAGTGATGCTTCAGGGCAGAGAATCGCTTTTCTATCAACCTGAATGAAGCGAAAGCCGCGACTTGCGGCAGGTGTTAAGTGTACGGAGCTACGCCGTGGCGAGCTCTAAAACTTCTAGCGCTCAACCCAGCGCGCCTCTTGGAGGGCAGCTTCTCAGGAACCGTAGTATATTTAAACAGCAAAATAAAGAATAGTTTCTTTTTCGATTTTGCCTTTTCTTTAATGCTAAAATTCCACTGTAAATATAGGTATTTTCCGTCATAATTTCGTACTGCTCAGTCTTTTCCCCAGAGCGCAATCGCTTTCGGGGACCGACAGTCACGTTGGCCACTGTACGATAGGAGCTTACCATTCAGACCAGCGTTCCAACATGACTATCCGCACGTCGATCGATTACAAGTAATTTTATACTTCAAAAAGTAATCAGATTACTCTGTGATTATTGCCTAGTAAAAGTAATCAACTGATTACAAAATTACTCCAAAAAGTAATCGATTACAAGTAATTTGATTACTTGTAATGCGTACGGTACAAGTCTGCACTCGGCTCGGGAAAACAGAACCGAACTCAGCACAGAAGGCACCCAGGCAGCTGGCAGCAAAACCTGCCTGTCTTGGACGCAGTTCCTGCGATTCCCATAACGTCGAAAACGTCGACGCAGTTCCGCGTGGTTCCGCTACTGTAGCTCCACGTGGGTCCCGCAATCCTGAGACGGCATCTTAACCAGTGTACGTAGCGCTGCTGGCACTGCTCAGGAACTTCGCTGTTTCTAGCGGCTTCGTTTGCTCGTTTGATAAAATTAGTGGTAAAAACGTCAATGCAACCGAAAATATTCTGCGCGTTTGGACTAGAAGACGGAATTACAGGTGGCCTTCGCTGCCGCTGAAGCTCAATCAACTGAACAACATTTATTAAACAACGTGAGCGACGTGCTCAAAAAACGAAACCAAAAGAAGATGAGTCGGGAGGGCGAAAGCTTTCTCCCGTCTGCCTGGAGAAGGAGAAAAACGTCTCGTACCTCCCTTCTTCTCGTGTCCGCTTGGGGGCGCATGAGTAGAAGGGAGAAAGACGCGCCGTTGCTACCGTTTTCCTCCATTTTTTCTTAGAGTGTGATTTCTGTATACTTAACCGCCGCCTGCTATCTTGGGCCGATGCCGGCGGCGCTACAGTCGATACGCGGGTGTAAAGAAGCAAAACATAAAGGTAAAAGGTGTGCGTGTCAGAAGAGGAGGGAAAACGAATGCCTATGTTGTCGGAGCGCAGTGCATGCTATGAGTTCATGTCGACAATCAAATAACGCCGACTGTGCAACGTCACGGGTTTCATCGTCTTTCTTTGAGCACATCCTTCGAGTCTGGTAGACCGTGACAGTGCACTTTTAGCCTGTGTGTATGTATTTCCGTGTCCTTGAGCCTTTGACTGAGCTCTGACTCAAGTATAGGAAGGCCGTCTGCTATCTTGGGCCAATCCAGGTGGCGCTACAGTAGACGCGCGGGTGTCAAAAAGCAAAACATAAAGATGAAAGGTGTGCGCGTCAGAGGAGGAGAAGAGGATGTCGCTACCTTTCTTTTTTAGGAGCATTATCCAAGAGTGCTGTAAAGAGCAAAAACGATTGTGTTATGAGCAGGTCTTCTTCACAAGAGCCTTGCGGTTGAGATTATTACTTCACATTTTTATCGCTGGAGGCTAGGATTTCGGACACTCCATGGTGTATAGGCAACCTGCAATGCTGTTTGGTTTGGCGCTATCTAACGACTGACGCAAGAAACATTGGGTATACCTGGGAGTGGCAGCTGCATTGTTCAAACGTGAGCAATTACTCTGGTAGCGCCGCTATAGCCTATAGTGTCTGAAGCAAGAAACACTAGGTAGGCCAGGAAGCCGTGATCTCGTAACATGCAAGTACGGCGAAAGTTGCGGCCTGGCGGGCCATTCGGAACGTGACTACGTATCACCGAAGTGCGCTTTTACTGCGAAGAAATGTCAGGCTTTTCGCTGCGTCATGCTCCAAAAATATGTGCGTTGCGTTCGTATACGTAGCGAATATCGAAGCCGTCGGCACGAAATGGGGGGCTTATTGTTCGTCCTTGGCCAAGTTACACCGAAGCAGGGTATAACCTTTGGCTCTCACTCTACAGGCGCCGCCTGGCTGTTACTGGCAGTCTATACTGCCACAAAAAGTTAAGCAACAGAAAGACATCTACACTCTAAGAAAAAAGTTGGCCTCAAGGGACTAACGGCAGCATTTGGTCCTCTGAACTTCCAGTTGCTCCCCGTAAGGACCATTTGGTTCAAGCTGGGTACCGTGCGCAAAAGCTGGGGACTAACTGCGCTCGACTGGAACTAACCGATAGGCGTGCGCGACCAAAAGCAGCCATTAGTCCCCCTCAGACAGGGCGCATCTGTAGGATTTAGTCCCCGAAGGCAAACGGAATGTTCGCCAGGAGGACGGATGATATTTCGCTTGTCTTGGGGATCGGCGAGACTCTGCCCAGCACGGTTGAAAGTGTTGAGAAAACTCGGACGAAACTGGCGAATTTGTTTAATGTGCCACGAACGTTCAGACATTACATGGTAGAGCTTCGCGCGTTGTGCGAACGCGAGTTAACGAATGTGCTGACTCTACTTCACCCAAATATCTCGTCAAAAATGATATGTTGACATTTCACAAGTCCCATTCACGTAATTTGCCTTCGCGCAAAAAAAAATGAGCATTAATCCAAACGCAACACCTCCAAATACTAACACTTTTTTTTTTCTTAAGTGAAACTTAAGAGTTTGTAGAAGACGCGCTTTCAACACCGGAGTCTCGCAGTCAGAATAAATGGTCACTTCAATCTCTAAAATTGAGTTACTGAGAACAGGTCGAGCCTCGTCTCTGCGTCTCCCCGTGACCAACCTTTCTTGGTAGTCCAATGTCGAACTCAAAATCCGCAACGACACACTTGATGCACGGCACGTTCCACTCAAAAAGCACATTCAGGGGCAGTATCCAGACGCTTTCATGCCATCGTCGTCGATGTTTCAGATAACATTCCAGATGAACAACGAAGAACGAACCGCGCCCGGACGTCATCCATCGCAACACCCTGCTAATACAAAACAAATGCGAACTAAAAAAAAAAAGGCCCCCGAGAAAACTGAAAAGAGAGAGAGAGAGAGAGAGAAAAAAAAAAAACGTGTTTGCTTGTACGTCACTTGACCGGCGTGTTGAAAATGGCGACGTTCGACCTTCTCCCGTCCTTCGGGCATTGGTGTGTCCGTGTGTCGTGTGTAGTGAAAGGGGGGAAAAAGATTTTCGGGAAAAGAGTTTTCCCTTCCCCCTCCCACCAACCCCCTACCCCGCATTCCTCGTTCACGCTTGGGGTAGGGCAGATGGGGCAGAGAGGGTCCGTCGGGAAAATGGGAAGGGGTCTTTGTTTGAAAAGAACCTGTTTTTAGTATAGCCTTCGCCTCGTCAGGACTTAGAAGCTGGTCGTCTCCGATCATTGCGGGATCCGGTTTGGATTCGCGGTGCTGCAACACTGCACTTAATCTGTTCTGAAGACACAAGACAAGGGAACTTGATTAAGGTATGTCAAAGTACTTCTGTTTATGGTATATTCATTAACTGCGGCTTCAGAAAGTGTTTTATTTTGAGCGCGTTCTCTAGCCTCCAAAGAACGCGCCATCCTCTATACCCTCCGGGCGGCCACACCGGCGCCACCGTCGCTTGAGCTCCCCAGCGCCGCCCGTGGTCGACCTAAGAACGATTGGTATGTTCCCATCTGAAAATGGCGGCTCGCACGTGCGATCCGACGTTGCTCTTTTGCGGCTTTAGAAGAATGTACGACATCGCAGAATATTTCAAAGAAAAGTCTTTGAAGTTAGGGGAACAACTTTATGCGGGCCGTCACGTGTTTGGCGTGAAAGAAGAAATCGTTCATTCCACAGGTCCCAGCGAAGTTGTAGGGAAATGCCTCGCGCAGATGAAGTCTGCTGTTTACGACGTCCGGCTTCATGTGAGCGTGCCAACCGGGTTCGGTTTCGCGTACCCCCCCCCCCCCCCCTCCTCTCCTCATTTGTTGTTCTGATTTCTCGGTTCAACCGTGCATTACACACATTCCGTTTTTTTTTTTTTTTTTTTTTTCCCGAGACTTATCGTGGGCGCGAGCTGCACCTGCAAGGCTGGCGTGCGTGGGTGCTGCAAGCATGGAGCAGCGCTCGCGACTTTTGTGAATTCACCACATTTGGTGGGAGTTGATATCACGAGGGCGCCACAGTATTTGGTGCCCCAGTAGACTTCCGGTAGTGTATTTATTTATTCTTCAGGAACGCACAGCGATCGGATAAGAAGAGTTTCCTTCAGAGAAGCACTGCAAAGGCCGGGGCGCGCGAGCGTCTTGAGACGCAGCTTGAGTCCCGCTCAGCTCGTGCGCTGGCTTTGGCAGTGCTTTCTTTCACCCAGTCTCAGCTGAGACGCTGGTTCTATTCACCACATTTGGTGGGAGTTGATATCACGAGGGCGCCACAGTATTTGGTGCCCCAGTAGACTTCCCGTAGTGTATTTATTTACTCTTCAGGAACGCACAGCGATCGGATAAGAAGAGTTTCCTTCAGAGAAGCACTGCAAAGGCCGGGGCGCGCGAGCGTCTTGAGACGCAGCTTGAGTCCCGCTCAGCTCGTGCGCTGGCTTTGGCAGTGCTTTCTTTCACCCAGTCTCAGCTGAGACGCTGGTTCTATTCACCACATTTGGTGGGAGTTGATATCACGAGGGCGCCACAGTATTTGGTGCCCCAGTAGACTTCCGGTAGTGTATTTATTTATTCTTCAGGAACGCACAGCGATCGGATAAGAAGAGTTTCCTTCAGAGAAGCACTGCAAAGGCCGGGGCGCGCGAGCGTCTTGAGACGCAGCTTGAGTCCCGCTCAGCTCGTGCGCTGGCTTTGGCAGTGCTTCACCCAGTCTCAGCTGAGACGCTGGTTCTATTCACCACATTTGGTGGGAGTTGATATCACGAGGGCGCCACAGTATTTGGTGCCCCAGTAGACTTCCGGTAGTGTATTTATTTATTCTTCAGGAACGCACAGCGATCGGATAAGAAGAGTTTCCTTCAGAGAAGCACTGCAAAGGCTGGGGCGCGCGAGCGTCTTGAGACGCAGCTTGAGTCCCGCTCAGCTCGTGCGCTGGCTTTGGCAGTGCTTCACCCAGTCTCAGCTGAGACGCTGGTTCTATTCACCACATTTGGTGGGAGTTGATATCACGAGGGCGCCACAGTATTTGGTGCCCCAGTAGACTTCCGGTAGTGTATTTATTTACTCTTCAGGAACGCACAGCGATCGGATAAGAAGAGTTTCCTTCAGAGAAGCTTTGGTGGGAGTTGATATCACGAGGGCGACACAGTATTTGGTGCCCCAGTAGACTTCCGGTAGTGTATTTATTTATTCTTCAGGAACGCACAGTGATCGGATAAGAAGAGTTTCCTTCAGAGAAGCACTGCAAAGGCTGGGGCGCGCGAGCGTCTTGAGACGCAGCTTGAGTCCCGCTCAGCTCGTGCGCTGGCTTTGGCAGTGCTTCACCCAGTCTCAGCTGAGACGCTGGTTCTATTCACCACATTTGGTGGGAGTTGATATCACGAGGGCGCCACATTATTTGGTGCCCCAGTAGACTTCCGGTAGTGTATTTATTTATTCTTCAGGAACGCACAGCGATCGGATAAGAAGAGTTTCCTTCAGAGAAGCACTGCAAAGGCTGGGGCGCGCGAGCGTCTTGAGACGCAGCTTGAGTCCCGCTCAGCTCGTGCGCTGGCTTTGGCAGTGCTTCACCCAGTCTCAGCTGAGACGCTGGTTCTATTCACCACATTTGGTGGGAGTTGATATCGCGAGGGCGCCACAGTATTTGGTGCCCCAGTAGACTTCCGGTAGTGTATTTATTTATTCTTCAGGAACGCACAGCGATCGGATAAGAAGAGTTTCCTTCAGAGAAGCACTGCAAAGGCTGGGGCGCGCGAGCGTCTTGAGACGCAGCTTGAGTCCCGCTCAGCTCGTGCGCTGGCTTTGGCAGTGCTCTCTTTCACCCAGTCTCAGCTGAGACGCTGGTTCTAGCAAGCCGGCCTGTACGTTTGTAAGAACGTTAGTGCATTGCACAAAGTAGTGCAAATAACAAAAGGAGGCGAGACAAATGGAAAAGAAGAGGAAAACCGGAAGCGCGCATGGGTCCGCCGATAGGGGGTGGTAGTGAGCTTGTTTGCAAACAAACATCGGTGAATAGCGAGAAGCACACTGCGTGCACGGACCGCCCTTGTGCCTGGGGGGAGTCGTCGTCGCGGCCCGTCCTCGACAAAAAGAAAAGGATTGATGAGCTCTTCCCACGTAAAAAATCTAACAGCAACCCCAGACGCGGGGAAGGAAAAATACATATATACATATCTTTGACAAACCGCACACATGCTTTCACAGTCTATTTTGATACTTCCACTCTTTCCAGGCTACAAGAGTCAGCTGGGCAATGCTGTGGTGAGGCCGGCTTCACCATCACTGCTACTGCTAGGCCATTATGCTGAAATAAGGTGCCCCTTGGCTGAGATACTTCAGGCAGAAAACAAGGATGACGTTGGCAGGGACTAGGGTGCCTACATGTTTCCGCCGCTCAGCGGAAACATGTAGGCACCCTAGCAGGGACTGCTTCACCCTCTTGTCAGAGAATACGAAAGCAGTCGGTACGCCCGGCAAGCCTAACCCGAAAGCAGTCGGAAAGGGCGGTAACATACCAATAGTTTTTATTTCGTCGGACAGATGGCGCCACGGGTTTTTTCGAAACACCAGCGCCCGGAGCGTATTCTTTTTGGCACCATGGTTGCTTATTTTGTTACGCAGCACAGAGACCTGATATTCAATCGTATCGAGCAAAATGCCAGTTCTACCGATGGCTTATTTCTTGTGTTTTGCAGACCCGGGCAGGATCGCTTTACCATAAAGGCCTGTTCACACATGCAGCAGAGAGCTACAAGCATAGCGCTGACTTAGCGCTAAGCGCGTGCTGACGGGAGCTTTCACCAGCTTTGTATCGCACCGTCAAAACTGTTGCTCATGGCAGACGGAAAGCAGCTCACGACACGTCAGCAGCGCTACTTCAGCGCTTCGCTGCGTGTGAGAACCGGCCTTAATGGAGACATTTATTCGATTGTACAGACTTTCGCGTTGATGGCGGGTACTCGTTTCGTCACTTTGAAGCATAGTTTGAGCACGCACACGCTGGGTCTGTAATTTGCAGCGAACGGTCTACTAAAAATATAATATTAAGCTGGTCTGCTGTCAACAGATCGCATGTTAGATGTGAACCATTGTAGCACTTTTGTAGCCTATTTGTTATTTTAATATGTGTGTGTTATATCTCATACTTTTGTTGAGCGATCGGGTATTTCACGCTGCCCCTGTTGCTAATAGTCCAAATTCCTGGCAAACAGGCCAGAAGCTGCAGGTGCCCCAATAAACGGTGCTTGGACCACAACCGGTTTGGACAGCTGTCCCAGTGTTCAAGCCATCGTCGACGCAAGTGCACTCTTCGGAATTTGGCCTTATCGTGGAGTCTACCGCTCAGGAACTTCAACTTCAGTCATCCTTGAATGCAATGTGTATCTACGAGGCAATAAAGCTACGTTTAACCTGAACTGCACAATTTCGTTTTGCAGATTTGTGGCTCGGGACCAAATGTAAAGGATAAACCTTTAGTCCCAGGGGTCTAAATCCAAGGGCGCAACGTTTAGACCCAGGGGTCCAAGTGCAAGGGCCTAACAGTTCGTCCTCGGGGTTCATTTGAAACGGTGTAACAGTTAGTCCCAGGGGTCCAAGTGCAAGGGCCTAACAGTTCGTCCTCGGGGTTCAATTGAAACGGTGTAACAGTTGGTCCCAGGGGACCAAGTGCAAGGGCCTAACAGTTGGTCCTCGAGGTGCAATTGAAACGGTGTAACAGTTAGTCCCAACGGTGCTAGTGCGAGAGACTAATGGAGGGGCGCAACTGTTACTCCCCTTCCCGTTAGTCCCCGAGGGGACTAATGGTAGTGTCAACGCACTTGCTCCCTTCGGGGACTAAGTCGTGCTCCCCTTTTTCTTAGAGTGTAGACGCTAAAAAATTAGAGCAACCGTCCTCGCACAAACACTAGGGGCCCTTATCTAAGGCGAGGGGAATTCTGCACAATCACAAAACCAAAATCTATTATCTATTGAAGGTTTAACAAATTCGTGCTACAGAAGAAGGTTCCGAAGGAAAGAGCCTTACTTTTGCAAGGCCGCTTTTCTCTTGAAGTCTGGTCCAAAGGCAGCAGCGGCATATCCTCGGGGCGATGAGGAGTCGTCAGTCCGAACTCGTCGTTCCGTCACTCGGAGAAAGGACATCACACACCACACACAAACACGAAAACCGCACGCTGAACGTGGAAAAGAACTTGAACACCCTTGAGCCTATGCGTAGTGAGAATATGAAGGCTCTTTAGTGTTTATGATGTTCCGTGCAACGAAAAAATTTATCTAATAACGAATTGCGTCGGATGCCACCTCGAGATGCAAAGCAGAAAGAAAGACGGACTTCATCGCATCCGTAAGTGACCATCGAGACGGGCGTCTCGATGGAGGGAAATATCAGGAAGTGAGAAAACTTCGCCAAAAAAAGGCAATTTTTAGGCGTCCAACGAAAGAGGGAGAAACACGAAACGCACGTCTCGTCTGCGCTACAGGCGGTCGCCCTCTGTCCGGAGGCCCTATTCCCAAACGTCGATCGTCTCCTCAAGATCCTAGCGACTCTGTGCATAACAACGGCAAAAGCTGAGAGCTCGTTCTTTTCACTACGACGGCTTAAAACATATCTGAGAGCGTCTACTTCAAATGAGCAACTACTCGGTCTAGCTTTTGAATGTTCACCGCGACACTGAAGTTCAAGCGGTAGACATCCTGGAAGTTCGTTGCCGTGAACGCAGGCAGCTGCATCTTAATATGTAGGCGCTTGGCATAAATGAAATAATCAAGAGAGCCTGTAAATTGCTTTCTTAAATAACTAGTCACAGTTACTTTTTTATTTGCTCTAATTTCTAGTCGAGAGCGCGTAATTCTGATCAGTACACAAGGTGTGCGTGAGCGCAGCGCCACGGGTTGTTTACAGTGCAATTGTTTTCACAATTCATTTAATATTTCTTACATCACTGACATTGTTTTATATTCTTACCAGTAGTATTAGTTGATACCCGATTGAGCCAGAAATCAACAAGGGGGCGGAGAAATCAACAAGGAGGGCGGAGCCAGCCCCCTTGTTTACTTCCGGCTCAATCGGGTATCAGCCATTCACAGGGACGCAGGGCGGGGCCTCTTCCCTCTCTCCCATCTCAGGGACCAATGACAGTGCATGGGCGTTGGCCAGTGACCATTCGAAGCTCGCCCGCGTCCCGCCCACGAGGTGGGCGGTACGTGAGGTCACATACCTCAAACCGCAGACCTCAAACCACAGACCGCAAACCACAAACCGCAGACCGCAAACCTCAAATCACAAGTGTGGTTAACCAGGTGTTGACAGCTGCGGTCATCATCTGATAACAACCACATGATGTCACATAGGGTCCGAACTTCGTTCGACAGAGGGCGCTCACGTGATGTCGCACAGGGTTCGTGCTGCATCCGAAAGAGGGCGCTCACATGATGTCACGCAGGGTTCGTGCTGCATCCAAAAGAGGGCGCTGCGCTCCGGTCACATGACGGACACGTGTTTTGAATTTGAATCGCTGCGCGGTAAATGCCCCTTTTATTCGATAAAAAAGGCTTCGCGGGCGACGGGGACTCGACCTCGCTACATTCTGATCAGAAGCCCAACACTCTACCAATGCTTCTTGGACGACTTCATTCGTCCTAGTATTTCGTGCGGCGAGCGTGTTGCTAAGCGTCTTTGGTGTTAGGGCATGAGTGACATCTTGCGTCGTGGGTCTGACGGACTCGTCACCTCGGGAATGGCTTTTGTAATCTGTGTGAAAAAAAAAACCCTCCACGGAATTTGAACGCGTCATTGCTCCAGGTCATGTGACGAATCCTATCTATACAATTCCGTCATGCAGGAAGAAATCTAGACAGGTTTCGTATATGTCTCGAGAGATCGGAATGTTATTTTCTTTTTTTTCATATGCGAATGAAATACATTGTTTCGACGCTCCGCTCGGTCGCTTTTGTTTATTCAGCTGTCGCGTGGGGGCTCGGAACGTCCCTTGTGCGTCGGAGGTCGGTCTGACATTTGTAATGCGGTTAAAAACAGGATGCTTCATTGAGGCAGGTCATGTGACCATGGTCGTGTGACGTTGCTCGTCTTCCTATCACGTGATTTCGCGCGCGCGCGATTCAATCGGTGTTCACGGAATCGTAGCCTCGTGGCGCCCCCCCTTAGCTGGATTTTGGCGTCATGTGACGGTCCTCAATAGCAGCAGCTGGGTTCCCGCTACATTGGGGTTGAGGTGTCTGTAGAATTTCGAAGCTCGCGGACCGTGATTAATGTTGATCCTGCGTAAAGCTTTAAAGTGGCCCTGTTAAAATTTGGGGCCAGCTTGCAAAAACTTTGCAAAGACACAGCGAATTTCGGGAATAGGCGCCATCTAGTGTTCAGACTGTGAAGTGGTCCTCGTTCAAATCGGGTGTCACCTGATGGTAAAAGCTTCGACCCGATATAAACTTTGGACGTCATGTGACGGTCCAATTGGCAACAGTCGCGGTCCCGATAATTTGGGGGTGAGGTGACGCTGAAACTTTGAAGCTGGTGCACCGTGTTAAATTTTGGTCCAGCGTAAAGCTTTGAAGTGGACCTGCTAAACGTTGGGGCAAAGTCTTGAAACTCACAGACCGTGCTGGACCCAGTGATTTGTTTTCGAATAAACACCATCTCTCGTTAGAACTTGAAGTGCTCATCGCCAAAAATTGCTGACATCTGGTGGTGAAAGCTTCGACCCGCTAAATTTGGGGCGCCATCTGAAGATTCTCTTAGCACCAGATGAATACCTATAAAGTTTGTTTTTTTTTTTTTTTTTGCTGGAGCGACGGTAAAACTGAAGTTCGCAGGCCGTGCTACATCTTGGCCCAGCGTAAAGCATTGAAGTTGCCCTCCCGCGCGCTTAGCACACATGGTCAGCTGTATCCACTTAATTTTGAGGGGTGACGGTAAAAATTCGAAGCTCACGAATCGTGCCAAGTTGAGACCAAAGCGTAAAGTTTTGACGTGACACTGCCATATTTTGGGAGCTGATCCCAGCGCGTAAAACTCTGAAGTGGCCCTAATAAAAATTCGAGCCCAGCGTGTAACACTTTGCACAGTCCCAGCCAAATGTGGTATACCCGACACCTAGCGTAAAAACTTTGAACTGGTCGAAGATTATTTTAAACTTCAATGAGATGAAGTTAGCCTTTCCTCTTCTCGATTTCGCGCGCACACAGTTTAAATTCGGGATTTAGGCGTATGAGTTGTCACCTCCGTTCACAGATGGTGCGCGTTTTTGTTGCTAAGCGTCTTTGTTGTTAGGGCATCAGTGATATCTGGCGACGTGGGTGAGACCTTGCGACATCTGTTGCTGAAAAGTTAAATTGATCGTATTCCGAAGGCGTGCTCATCCGTATTTTTGTGCGCGAGCAAGTCCGGGCTTTGTGCGTATGAGTTGCCAATAGACCCTTCCCGAAAGTCAGTCTACCCACCCTGTGCAGAGCCAAACCCGACGCTTTAATGGCGGCACTACACAGCTTCTCCACACCAGAAAATGTGAACGTCTTCGAAAGCATAGAGCAGAAAGGGGAAAAGGTGTTGGTCCCCTTACGTCACCTTCGACTCACGAAATCGAGGGTGCTTGATTTATCCGAGCATGATCTCCTATCACCGCCATTAGAGCGGCAATATTGGAGCTCATTGGACTGCCACAAGGTGACTCTGACTTTTGAAAAGGGTCTATTCCGTTTGTAGATGGCGCGCACCTGAATCTCTTTCAGCTGACGTGAGCTTTTACCATTATCACGCGAAATCTCTCGCTAATTTTAGCGCCAGATTGGTAGATGGCGTCAAATCTATCGCGCGCGCACGACATCTCTCGCTAATTTAGCGTCATCTGCAGCTGCTGACCGGAGCGTGGTCGCATCCATATGCGCGAAAGACGAGAGAGATATGGTGTTTCTATATTTTTATTCTCGTACGCTCTAAAAACACCACACTTCTAAATGCAGATCCGGTGTTCATTTTTTTTTCTTTTCACTCTACGCAACAAAAAAATCATTGGAAACGCTTTACACAAAAAATGTCACACAAGCTGTTTCAAGATACAACCGAGTCAAAGAAGTTGTGAAATGGCATCTCAGGAGCAACGCGCGATAGGATCCTCGCATCTCAGATATCTCCTTGACGATGTCGCTCACCTCCAGAATGTATCCCGTCGGAGCGTCATCTGGAACGGCATCAATGTTCAGGCAGGCAATATCGCCTTTCGTCATCCACCCAAAGTCCGACACAGGCAGAGCTTCTCTCATTGTCGCCGAATACAGACCGTTTACGTCCAAGTCCAAAATCTGAGACGGTTCGTGCTGCGGGTTAAAGGTATCCGTTCCCGGAATATTTGCGACAGCATGGCGGGTTGTGCATTGGGTAATCCCTCCGCGAATACCCTGTTCTATCATGAAATAGGTGTCAGGATCGTCAATTAGCTGCAGTCTTACTTTCGACTGTTTCAGCGCACACGACAAGCTTAGGGACGGTAACGATACGAATTGTAAAGCCTCAATTTCGTACGTCTCCAGCGTCCAGCGTCTAAAGTTTTGGAAAACATCGGCCAGTAGGAGGCAGTCCGTCTTTAGGTAAAGGTCGCTGTATTCTCCAAGGTTCTTCAAACCAAAGGTATCGAAAACGACCTGTGCATGTTGGTAGTCCTCCTCACACACACACACACACACCCCGTTCCCAGTCAACTTGTTAAAAAAAAAAGGGCCTCTCGTGGCGGGAGGCTTTGACCCTCGTAACTCTCAAGGCTTGTAATGAAATTATAACAAAACACCCCTTTGCGAGCAAGGAGGTCGACGTGTTCGGGAAAGGACTGCCGAAGGCAACAAAAATGCTCTGTGGCCTTAGAGTGGAGATTTTGCATGAGCGTCTCCAGGCTTGCATTAAGAAATGCGAGGCTGTCAATAAAGCGAAGGTTGCCTATCTCTAACAATTTAAAATTATGGCACGAGCTTCCGCGAGTACGTTAATATCCTTGGACTCGTCTCGAACAAATTAAGCTTGCCTAGAAAGAAACTGAGGTTTTAGGAATGGTTATGCGCTATGAGTGGAACGATATGTTCGTTGATTCGATGGTTAAGGTTACACTGGGAAGCAAAGCGCCAGCCTAAACTCTCCCGTCATGTGGTCGTGGTCGCGAGTTTTCATTTTCTTGCTAAAGCTTTCGTTGCAAATGACACAGCGGGAAGAGTCCGCGTGGGAAGCCTCGTTTTCCTGAGTCATTTAAAGAGGCACTTCACTCGACCTGATCAATCGGGGTATTTCCTTCGCTAGAAAGTTGAGAATCAAAATGAATCTTTCTACGCAGTCGGGTCCGCGATAGAGGTATTCCTCAACAATGGACGAATCTTTTGAGCGAATGACGAGAAGACAGAAAGAGCTGGGGACGTGATTCTCGTAAACATCGCCCGTCGACTGAGTCGATTCCAGAATCGCTTCAAAGTCGTAAACGAAATAAAAGGGGAACTCTTCCATGACATGCGTGCTCCGCGAAAGTACAGTTCGTCACCTTGTTTGGGAAGACGGTTTTGCCCGACTTCTTGTCCCTGCACATTGAGAGATGTTCAGATAGGGTGTCTTGCCTCTGAAACCCGGTTAGAGACCTCTTACAACGAAAGCGTAGGCTTTTGACATTTGAAAAATGCCTCGCAAAGTTTGTAATGCCCACAAAATGGTTCTCAGCAAGGAGAAGATCGACATGCTGCTCCAACTCGTCATCAACTACCTTCAGGGGCTAGACAAAGTTTTTCTCGCTGTCATAACCAAACACGTTTACTGAGACACAATTTTTACGCTCAAAGGCCCCCACATCCTGTGGAAAGGTGACGGGGAAGGAAACGGGGCTTACAGAGGAAGAGCATCCTCGTATCGTGAACATATGTGCAAGTACCTGTTTCCGAAAACCTTCCCCGTCACCTTTCCACAGGATGTGGGGGCCTTAAAGCGTAAAAATTGTGTCTCAGTAAACGTGTTTGGTTATGACAGCGAGAAAAACTTTGTCTACCCCCTGAAGGTAGTTGATGACGAGCTGGAGCAGCATGTCAATCTTCTCCTTGCTGAGAACCATTTTGTGGGCATTACAAACTTTGCGAGGCTTTTTTCAAATGTCAAAAGCCTACGCTTTCGTTGTAAGAGGTCTCTAACCGGGTTTCAGAGGCAAGACACCCTATCTGAACATCTCTCAATGTGTAGGGACAAGAAGTCGGGCAAAACCGTCTTCCCAAACAAGGTGACGAACTGTACTTTCGCGGAGCACGCATGTCATGGAAGAGTTCCCCTTTTATTTTGTTTACGACTTTGAAGCGGTTCTGGAATCGACTCAGTCGACGGGCGATGTTTACGAGAATCACGTCCCCAGCTATTTCTGTCTTCTCGTCATCCGCTCAAAAGATTCGTCCATTGTTGAGGAATACCTCTATCGCGGACCCGACTGCGTAGAAAGATTCATTTTGATTCTTAACTTTCTAGCGAAGGAAATACCCCGATTGATCAGGTCGAGTGAAGTGCCTCTTGAAATGACTCAGGAAAACGAGGCTTCCCACGCGGACTCTTCCCGCTGTGTCATTTGCAACGAAACTTTAGCAAGAAAATGAAAACTCGCGACCACGACCACATGACGGGAGAGTCTAGGCGGGCGCTTTGCTTCCCAGTGTAACCTAAACCATCGAATCAACAAACATATCGTTCCACTCATAGCGCATAACCATTCCTAAGACCTCAGTTTCTTTCTAGGCAAGCTTAATTTGTTCGAGTCCAAGGATATTAACGTACTCGCGGAAGCTCGTGCCAGAATTTTAAATTGTTAGAGATAGGCAACCTTCGCTTTATTGACAGCCTCGCATTTCTTAATGCAAGCCTGGAGACGCTCATGCAAAATCTCCACTCTAAGGCCACAGAGCATTTTTGTTGCCTTCGGCAGTCCTTTCCCGAACACGTCGACCTCCTTGCTCGCAAATGAGTGTTTTGTTATAATTTCATTACAAGCCATGAGAGTTACGAGGGTCAAAGCCTCCCGCCACGAGAGGCCCTTTTTTTTAACAAGTTGACTGGGAACGGGGTGTGTGTGTGTGTGTGTGAGGAGGACTACCAACATGCACAGGTCGTTTTCGATACCTTTGGTTTAAAGAACCTTGGAGAATACAGCGACCTTTACCTAAAGACGGACTGCCTCCTACTGGCCGATGTTTTCCAAAACTTTAGAAGCTGGACGCTGGAGACGTACGAAATTGAGGCTTTACAATTCGTATCGTTACCGTCCCTAAGCTTGTCGTGTGCGCTGAAACAGTCGAAAGTAAGACTGCAGCTAATTGACGATCCTGACACCTATCTCATGATAGAACAGGGTATTCGCGGAGGGATTACCCAATGCACAACCCGCCATGCTGTCGCAAATATTCCGGGAACGGATACGTTTAACCCGCAGCACGAACCGTCTCAGATTTTGGACTTGGACGTAAACGGTCTGTATTCGGCGACAATGAGAGAAGCTCTGCCCGTGTCGGACTTTGAGTGGATGACGAAAGGCGAGATTGCCTGCCTGAACATTGATGCCGTTCCAGATGACGCTCCGACGGGATACATTCTGGAGGTGAGCTACATCGTCAAGGAGTTATCTGAGATGCGAGGATCCTATCGCGCGTTGCTCCTGAGATGCCATTTCACAACTTCTTTGCCTCGGTTGTATCTTGAAACAGCCTGTGTGACATTTTTTGTGTAAAGCGTTTCCAATGATTTCTTTGTTGCGTAGAGTGAAAAGAAAAAAAAAATGAACACCGGATCTGCATTTAGAAGTGTGGTGTTTTTAGAGCGTACGAGAATAAAAATATGAAACACCATATCTGTCTCGTCTTTAGCGCGTATGGATGCGACCACGCTCCGGTCAGCAGCTGCAGATGACGCTAAAGTAGCGAGAGATGTCATGCGCGTGCGATAGATTTGACGCCATCTACCAATCTGGCGCTAAAATTAGCGAGAGATTTCGCGTGATAATGGTAAAAGCTCACGTCAGCTGAAAGAGATTCAGGTGCGCGCCATCTACAAACGGAATCGGCAACTCATACGCACAAAGCCCGGACTTGCTCGCGCACAAAAATACGGATGAGCACGTCTTCGGAATACGATCAATTTAACTGTTCAGCAACAGATGTCGCAAGGTCACACCCACGCCGCCAGATATCACTGATGCCCTAACAACAAAGACGCTTAGAACCGAAAACGCGCACCATCTGTGAACGGAGGTGACAACTCATACGCCTAAATCCCGAATTTAAACAGTGTGCGCGCGAAATCGAGAAGAGGAAACGCTAACTTCATCTCATTGAAGTTTAAAATAATCTTCGACCAGTTCAAAGTTTTTACGCTAGGTGTCGGGTATACCACATTTGGCTGGGACTGTGCAAAGTGTTACACGCTGGGCTCGAATTTTTATTAGGGCCACTTCAGAGTTTTACGCGCTGGGATCAGCTCCCAAAATATGGCAGTGTCACGTCAAAACTTTACGCTTTGGTCTCAACTTGGCACGATTCGTGAGCTTCGAATTTTTACCGTCACCCCTCAAAATTAAGTGGATACAGCTGACCATGTGTGCTAAGCGCGCGGGAGGGCAACTTCAATGCTTTACGCTGGGCCAAGATGTAGCACGGCCTGCGAACTTCAGTTTTACCGTCGCTCCAGCAAAAAAAAAAAAAAAAAAAAACTTTATCGGTATTCATCTGGTGCTAAGAGAATCTTCAGATGGCGCCCCAAATTTAGCGGGTCGAAGCTTTCACCACCAGATGTCAGCAATTTTTGGCGATGAGCACTTCAAGTTCTAACGAGAGAGGGTGTTTATTCGAAAACAAATCACTGGGTCCAGCACGGTCTGTGAGTTTCAAGACTTTGCCCCAACGTTTAGCAGGTTCACTTCAAAGCTTTACGCTGGACCAAAATTTAACACGGTCCACCAGCTTCAAAGTTTCAGCGTCACCTCACTTCCAAATTATCGGGACCGCGACTGTTGCCAATTGGACCGTCACATGACGTCCAAAGTTTATATCGGGTCGAAGCTTTTACCATCAGGTGACACCGATTTGAACGAGGACCACTTCACAGTCTGAACACTAGATGGCGCCTATTCCCGAAATTCGCTGGGTCTTTGCAAAGTTTTTGCAAGCTGGCCCCAAATTTTAATCAGGGCCACTTTAAAGCTTTACGCAGGATCAACATTAATCACGGTCCGCGAGCTTCGAAATTCTACAGACACCTCAACCCCAATGTAGCGGGAACCCAGCTGCTGCTATTGAGGACCGTCACATGACGCCAAAATCCAGCGGCTCGAAAACCCAAAATGCAACAGCTAAGGGGGGGGGGGGGCGCCACGAGGCTACGAGTCCGTGAACACCGATTGAATCGCGCGCGCGCGAAATCACGTGATAGGAAGACGAGCAACGTCACACGACCATGGTCACATGACCTGCCTCAATGAAGCATCCTGTTTTTAACCGCATTACAAATGTCAGACCGACCTCCGACGCACAAGTGACGTTCCGAGCCCCCACGCGACAGCTGAATAAACAAAAGCGACCGAGCGGAGCGTCGAAACAGTGTATTTCATTCGCATATGAAAAAAAAAAAGAAAATAACATTCCGATCTCTCGAGACATATACGAAAGCTGTCTAGATTTCTTCCTGCATAACGGAATTGTATAGATAGGATTCGTCACATGACCTGGAGCAATGACGCGTTCAAATTCCGTGGAGGGTTGTTTGTTTGTTTTTTCACCCAGATTACAAAAGCCATTCCCGAGGTGACGAGTCCGTCAGACCCACGACGCAAGATGTCACTCATGCCCTAACATCAAAGACGCTTAGCAACAAAAGACACGCGCCATCTATGAACTGAGGTGTCAAGTGCGCAGCGATTCAAATATCAGGTGACGTTAGTCACATGACCCACCGGGAAAACATCTCACGGCGACATATCTGTGTCGTAATCGTGACAGTGCATTTTCCCGCCTGACAGATGACTCAATAATCATGAACTCTTCCGTCATCCCTGTAGCGCCCTCCGGTGAATAACTCAGCAATTCCGTTACAAAATCCAAGCGTTGCGACAGCTCTAACACGTGATCTGAATTGCGCGCTCGCCGTACGAAATACTAGGACGAATGAAGTCGTCCAAGAAGCATTGTGTTCATAGCTCAGGATTCTGTTTCCGGCAGCCGATTGGAGCGGACGCAGAATGGCTGGCTCCCACGGAGCTGCGATAACGGCCGATGCCGGCCGCGGTGACTCGGATTCTTTTGCTGAGAAGGAATATCGTATTTCTTTGCCACCCTTGCCATCAGGTGAAGCAATGAAGAAGGCAGTTGTTCTGCACTGCGATATTGCCGGAAGACCGTATCGCATTGAGGATTTTCGGCGGCCGCTGGAAGAACTGGGTGTCATCAGGGAAGTGGCTGGCATTGGGGCATACCAAATGTCCCACGTCTGGCTGCTCAAACTTCATACCGACGTGGCCAAGCTCAAGTTGGTGGAAGCGGGGCGGCTCGTGGTCAAAGGCCGCACATGCCTCGTCGTCGACCCAGTCAGGCAGGAAGTTCGACTGAAACTTCACTGGGTTTCGTTCGACGTCTCAAACGAGGACATCCGAGAGGCCTTCGCGGATTACGGCAAGGTAAAGGACGTTTCCTTCGACCGGTGGAAGGTGGCTGGCTTTGAGGGGGCCGAGTCCACCACCCGGATTGTACGCATCGTACTCCGGGAGGAAGTCACCCTCGAGCGCCTTCCGCACCAGTTGCGTTTCGGAAGCGGCACGGGCATAGTCGTGGTGCCTGGACGAGCTCCGATCTGCCTCCGGTGTCGCAAGACTGGGCATATCCGGCGGGACTGCCGGGCTCCTAGGTGTTCTGAATGCCGAGCCTACGGGCACGAGCAGCAGGACTGTGTGCGCTCGTACGCACGAGCGATACGTGGTGCGGGTGATGACCAGAATGACCTCCTCATGGACGAGGAGGAGGCGGAGAGAGCGGCGGCTCCCACTGCGACTTCGACCGAGCAGCCCACCCCGGTTGACAAGGACGGCCGGCCGGACGCCGGCCCGAAGGAGGCGGGCGTCGAGGGAGCGAAGCAGCTGGAGACTGCAGCCTCTGCTCCTGCTGTTGAAGACTTGTCGACGTCTTTAGCGCCAGAAGGCGATGCAAGGGACGTTGCCGCAACGGGCAGCGAGCCCGCCGTCTCCGTCTCAGAAACGGACCTTGACAAGACTGCCGTGAAGCGTCGCCATGAAGGCGGTGCTGAGTTATCTCAGGAACGGCGGCTACGACAGCTCGAACGGAAGTGGAAGGTGGTGCCGGGGTGGAAGGGCAACGACGGTCCGCCGCGGTCTTCGTCACCGCATTCCCGCGAGAAACTGTCACAATAGGCCACCACTATGCGAGAGGACTGCCGTGTATGAAGACGCGCCAAAACGGTAAGCTCCGTGCGCTCTGCCTGGTCCCACTTCACGATAAACACGCTCGAAAAGACTGTACGTATAGCGACCTTAAATGTACGGGGGCTCGCTAAGAGACGAAAGCAAAGGCAGTTGTATCGTCTAGTCATAGAGCAGGACCTCGATATAGTCGCTTTGCAAGAAACGAAGGTCGAAAGAGAGGACCAGACAGAGCGTATGGTGTGGCCTTTTACTGCAAGCTATTGCGTGTGCGTCAATCATGCGGTAGGAACATCGGCAGGGTGCTTGTTATTAGTTCGCGCGAGCCTGGGAGCGGATGTACATAAGGTTACGACCTCAGAATCGGGTCGACTGATAGTTTGTGATATGACCGTTTTGTCGCACGAGTGGCGAGTCATTTGCATTTACGCGCATAACACAGCCGAAGAGCGGAAAATATTTTTTGAAGATATTCGGTCTTTCGTTGAAACGGAGCGTATAGTCATCTTTGTTGGCGACTTTAACTGTGTGCTTTCGGCACGAAATAAAACGAGTACACTTCCGTTTAGGGACGCGAGTACGGTTGTTTTAAATGAAACTGTAAATTACTGTGGGTTAGAAGATGTTGGGGACTGTTTGGGGGACACTAGAAATGTACCATATACTCACTTTCAAGGGTCAAGTCATGCCCGTTTCGGATAGGGCATATATTTCATCAGAGATTATTCCTCAGTGTAGCGAATATCGTGTGATGCCAGTGTCATTTAGTGATCACTGTTTAGTTTTGTTTACACTTGCAAGCGCCAAGGAAAAAAGAAAAGATTTTTGTTGGGAGCTTTGGAAATTAAATAGTAAACTCATGAGGGACGATGATTTTATGGCCGCTGTCAAGGATAGCTTAAGAGAAATCTTCAAAGGGGAAGTGAATGACTACGCTTTAAAATGGGAACAGTTTAAGCAAGAAATTAAAATGAAAGCAATGGAAAGAGCGAGCGCAATAAAATATAAAGGAAGAAAACTAGAATCGCTTCTGCGCAGTAATCTGGAGTTACTTATCGGAGAAGAGAGTCGTTCGCCTGGTGTGTATAAAGATGACATAAGCACTTTGAAATCTAAGTTGGAAGTTATTGATAAGGAGCGGTACCACGGAGCACTCGTTAGAGCGCGGGCAGGAAAGTTGTTTCTGTGGGGAAGCGCCGACAAAAAGAGCTCTTGGGGCTGAGAAAAGGTACGCTAGGCGCAACGAGATTGGCGAAATCGAATATCGTGGGGCCGTTACAAGAGATAGCGCAGAAATAGAGAAGGCTTTTTGTGAGTTCTACAAAAATTTGTTTTCTCACCGATCCGTTGACTTGGCGAATTTTAACAGCGAGTTTTTGCGCCTATTACCGCGGTTAAACTGTGAAACAACTTCCTTTTTAGAAGCTGAGATTACCGTTGATGAAGTCGAAAATGTTATTGAGCATTTGAATCCTGGAAAGTCGCCCGGCCCCGATGGCCTAACCGCGGCCTTTTACAAGGCGATTAAGCATGAGGTTAGTCCGGTACTGTGTAGGGTTTACGCTGAAGCATATGAGCGTAAATTACTACCGCCGTCCTTTCGTCGTTCGCATACAATACTCATTCCCAAAAGCGAGGACAAAATAAAACTCAGGCAGGTGTCGGCGTACCGCCCAATCAGTCTAACAAACGTTGATTATAAAATATTTATGAAAATTTTAGCTAAACGCTTGCAATCAGTGATAACAGACATAGTAGGGCCTCACCAAACGTGCGGAATTAGAGGACGGACCATAGTAACGAATATTCATGTCGCCAGAAGTGTTCTTGAGTGCTGCGACTGTATGCAACGCGTGGTAGCAATGCTCCAGATTGACCTGGAAAAAGCATTTGACCAGGTGTCTCACGAACTTCTGTTTAACATGCTAGAACACGTAAATGTCGGCACAGTACTGCTTGAGGGTGTGCGCATGGCGTACAAAAAGTGCTCCACGAGTCTCATTATCAACAAAGTTGTCAGTGAACGCATTGAAGTGTCCCGTTCTGTTCGCCAAGGTTGTCCCTTATCACCCCTTCTTTTTTGTATCTACATAGAGTCTTTTTGTTTAAGTATAATTAGATGCAAAAGTATTAGTGGGTTTAAACTGCAATCGTGCGAGGTAAAATTGTTATCTTACGCCGATGATATCGCTATATTTTGTGTCGATAGAGGTGGTATACGCGAGGCAGTGAAGTTGGTGAAAAAGTTTTGCAGATTTAGCGGTAGTGCTGTTAATTGGCACAAGTGTTTAGGTTTTTGGCATGGAGATTGGGATGCCAAGCCTAGTATATTCGAAAACGTGAACTGGGTAACTACACCAGTCAAATACTTAGGGATCCCGTTAGAAAATTATCGCGACAGTGACCCATACTGGCGAGGGCAGGCTGTGGATCTTCGAGAGAAAACGGAAAAGTGGAAAGGGAGGGATTTGTCGATGTTTGCGCGTGCCACGGTGTGCAATTTGTTCTTTGTATGTAAACTTTGGTATGTGCTTCAGGTCTTGCACTGCTCGCGTATCAACGTGCAGAGATTGCACCGTGTTTTTGCTGTTTTTATCTGGGGATCCACCTGGGAAAAAACAAGCCGCACGAACCTTTTCAGGCGCGTGCGTGCTGGGGGACTCTTCCCTGGCGCACCTATTTTTGCGGCAGGTTGTAAACCGCTTTATTTTTCTTCGTGATATCAATGAACCCTTTTTGCGCACAGTGTGTCAGGTGCGCCTGGCCAGCTCATTGCCAGAAATTGTTGTTTCTTCTGTGAGGGCATGTGAAGGGGGAATTTATGGCTATTTTCGGGAAGTGGTGCAAGCTGACTCGCTTTTTGTGTACACGTTTTTCCTTAGAATATCTGAGCGGTGTGTCTCGGAAACAATTGTGCAGAGACGTTGTTGATGTTGTCCTCCCGGTACCGTTGTATAGGTCTTTATATGCCTCTGGGAAGGGGCAGGATGTCCTTCAGCGAGTTAAGAAAATGACAGTTCCGCCGAGTTTTAAAACCTTTTTCTTCAAATTACATACTGGTGTCCTGCCGGTGAAGACGTGGATGAATGATAAGGGTATGTTTGTACCGTGGGGGGTAAATTGCTTACTGTGTCGAAAACCGGAGACTGTAGAACACGTCTTTCTTGATTGTTGGGATGGAATTTTCTTTTGGGACGTGCTGCAACGCACACTAAAAAAGGAGTTCCCGTTGGATCCACAGGGTATCCGGTATCTAAGCATAGAAAACGATAATAGTGTCCCTTACGATCTGGTAATGCTTTTAGGCCTACACAGCATCTGGAAATCGCGCATGGCGGTTCGGCATGCAGATGTTGATGCTAGGCCGGTTTCTGATTACTTTTGCGTTTCTTTGCGCAACGTTCTTGAGATGTGGAAAGCGCAGGAGTGTTACCCGGACTGGGTGCCTGTTCTAGAAGAAGTGCTGCCTTTGAAACCCTTTTAACTGTGTGTATATATGTGTATATAGTGTTCGTTTAACCACCAAGTCTGCTTTTATCATTCTGTATCTGGTTTTGCTGACACCCATACCTGGCAACAAAGAAAAAAAAAAGTGTTCATAGCTCAGTCGGTAGAGTGTTGGGCTTCTGATCAGAAGGTAGGGAGGTCGAGTCCCCGTCGTCCGCGAAGCCTTTTTTATCGAATAAAAGGGGCATTTACCGCGCAGCGATTCAAATTCAAAAATTCAAATTCAAATTCAAATTCAAGATTCAAATTCAAATTCAAAACACGTGTCCGTCATGTGACCGGAGCGCAGCGCCCTCTGTTGGATGCAGCACGAACCCTGCGTGACATCATGTGAGCGCCCTCTTTCGGATGCAGCACGAACCCTGTGCGACATCACGTGAGCGCCCTCTGTCGAACGAAGTTCGGACCCTATGTGACATCATGTGGTTGTTATCAATGATGACCGCAGCTGTCAACACCTGGTTAACCACACTTGTGATTTGAGGTTTGCGGTCTGTGGTTTGAGGTCTGCGGTTTGTGGTTTGCGGTCTGTGGTTTGAGGTCTGCGGTTTGAGGTATGTGACCCGGGCGAGCTTCGATTGGTCACTGGCCAACGCCCATGCACTGTCATTGGTCCCTGAGATGGGAGAGAGGGAAGAGGCCCCGCCCTGCGTCCCTGTGAATGGTTGATACCCGATTGAGCCGGAACTAAACAAGGGGGCTGGCTCCGCCCCCCTTGTTGATTTCTCCGCCCCCTTGTTGATTTCTGGCTCAATCGGGTATCAACTAACACTACTCTTACCATGTGTGCGTTTTATTATATCCACTTTAGTTTGTTTTATTTATGTATTTCAGTGAGGATAGGTTTGTTATACTTTGCCTTTAAGGTGCCACCCTTTTCACCCCACAAATGTATCAAAATATATGTTTTCTATATATCTGAGATCAAGTTCCGCATCCCATCAAATAACCATGAAGGAAAGAATATTTATTATTTTAAATATCTATTAAAATAGGTAAAAAATAATAAATATATTAAAACTAAAAATAATAAATTAATAGAAAAACTAAATATAATAAATTAATTAAAAAAGTAAATCAATTAAAACATAGAAAATATTTATTATTTTAAATATTTTCTATGTTTTTGCAGTCGTCGGCACCCTACTTTAGGGTAAAACTGGCGCAGAAGGTGAAAATAAAAGTGCGAGCCCAAGTTTTAATTGATGCAATACACAAACCGCGGCCCTCTTTGTTTGCCCGGCTAATTCACTCCCTCCGTGCTAATAGGTGGGTCAGTGTAGTAAGCAAACAGCGCAAGTCCTTTGAACGAAAAAAGGAAGGTAATAACAATGGGCGTATTGAGAGCAAAATGGGGAAATGTGTAAGTGGTAAAACTGCCACAGTGATGCAGCTAAAGTTTGTCTGAAAGCGGTCATCTCCACCCACAATTGAAACAAAAATATCGCCATTTCAATGCAGTTATTTACCTGAGCTCATAGCGCGCTACGTATGAAGCTTATCTCTTATTTTCTGACTTTCGGAAAGTAGTATTTAATTTTTTTTTCTTTCTGGTAGATCAGTGCTATACCCCGCGCACCGCCTGGTTTTGTGTATCGAAGTTGCGCTCCGCAGTTTCACTTTTTTATTAGGCCTAAACACGTTTTTATTTCTGAAATTCAAGTACACTGCGGATAATTAAACTAGCTTTCAGGAAAAGTATCGTTCGGCGTCGTAACATTTATTTTTCGTCGCGTCAATGCGTCACATTCACAAAGCCGGCACTGTAAACATCCACAGCGCATTGTTGTTTCTCGCTTTTTTGCGTTATAAAAAACCTTTTACATTCGCGTTCCTCTGGTGCGGTATGTCGCCTTATGTAAGCTATCGGGGGACAGATATCGTCTGGCTATGTGAACATTTGAAATATTATTTCTGTTAGATGATTGTAACTACTACAGAAAACAGTTGATTCCTGCCTGAAATAGCATATTTCCACACTCAATTAAAATCACCAATAACATAGTCTCAGGAGAGTTATGTACCTCTCGTAGCGTCATAAGCGATAAACACATCTCTTAGTTTTCTAGTTTCTGGAAAGTAACGTTTACTATTGTTTTTGTAACTCAAAGCGCGTGTTCAATCATGCCACGTGTTTTTTTTTTTTTTCTTGGGGGCTCCGGTATACCGTTTTTATTTTTTATCAGAGCTAGACATGTGCGTATACTGCCGGACCTTAAGTATATTGTACATTATATTATACTAGCTTCCAGAGAAAGTATCGTTCGGCGTTGTAAAATTCATTCTTCGTGTCCTAGGTGATCAGATTCTCAAACCCTGAACTGTAAAATTTCCACAGCGCATTTCTTGTCTCGCGTTTTCGTGATATATAACGTGTTTATATTTTCGTTGTTTTGGTGCAGTATGCGGTTGAGACCTTTTGCAATTTCCCCCAAGCGCACCGGCGCGCGCGAGGAATTGTGGAAACGTAGTTCCTTCGCCTGGCCTCTCTCCCTTGGGATCGCTTTGCCTCGCCGTCTGAGGACCTCTTAATCCTCGTTTTTTTTAACTTTTATTACCTACTTATATCTATTTCAATTTACTTTTATTGTTTCTAACTGTTTCTATTCACTTCTGCGCGTGATATTTCTTGTATATATTCGGTGTTTGTGCCTTTATTTTGCCGTTTTTTTGCGAAAGTGCCGACGGACAACACACTGCCTCACGCGTCGTTCCTTAGCACGTCGTTTCCCGATAGGAATCGTGCTTTTATTTTGTTTATTTTGGTTCATTTGACACGTGTCCAGTCGAAAGGAGACGTTTATTGACACTCCCGCACATATCAGAGGTGTAGGCAGAGCTCTGAATCAACAATCGCGACGCGAGAGCCGAGTGGCCGAATCCGCTGCAATTTGTCTGTCCGTGTTTGCTCCGTTATGCAGCACGCCGCTTTGCCGCCGCGAATCATTTGTCCAAATGCCTGCGAAGCCGTAACAGTGTTCGGCATATATCATACGCTGCAGCGCGAAACAACCGCGCGCAGCGGCGCTGGCCCTTCCCTGCGCTGTTCGCAAGCGCCGGCGGCTCACCGTCGCGCCTTGTATGCGCATATGGAGCCTTCGTAATCTATCTGCAAAGCGGTCGTCAGTCGTAAGCTCCCTTTTTCAGGTGCAGAGATATATTGTCACCCAGGCAGACACCTTGAAACTCAGAGGCGCATACAAGCTGCGACGGTAAGCCGCCGGCGCTTGCGAACAGACGACAGGCGCAGGGAAGCTTGGCGCCGCAGTGTAGGATATGCCGAACGCTGTTACGGCTTCGCAGGCATTCGGACAAATATTTCGCGGTGGCAAAGCGGCGTGCTGCATCTTGGCCAAGCAAGCGGTACTCGAAGGCACACGCTACAGTGCGAGTCAGCAGAGCAAATGCGGACGGCCAAATCACAGCGGACTCGGCCACTCGGCTCTCGCGTCGCGATAGTTGATTCAGCTCTGCCTATACCTATGAAATGTGCGCGGATGTTCATAAACGGCTCCTCTCGACTGCACACGTGTCAAAGGAACCAAAATGAACAAGCTTAAACGGGGCAACGCGAGCTCCTCATCCCGATATTATTCTGGAGAGACGAACTGCTCCCGCTCTCCGTAGCCTGTTTCTCCCTACAGCACAGTGAAAAGCATAAAGACAAGGAAAACGCATGAAAGATCCGAGCGCACTGGAAAATGGCATACACATATTTCCCACACGCAAACCAACGATGCAAAATGAACTACTGCATGCGATTTCTTAGGACGTCATCTGCTCGACCTTGGTCGAAGAATAAGGGCTCCGAGCATTCACATGCAAAAGAAGCATTCCGACTTTCCGCATTGTCATCATTGGATCTCTGATTGAATATGGCATAAGGGCGGGTACGCGGTATAGGTCAGCACGAAGGCAGACGGCTAGCCGGAAGTGAAATAAATATTCCGTGAAATCAGCTTACTTTAAGTTTTTATACATATCTGTAAATTCAATCACTAAAGCAAACGGGCCCGCAAACCGAAAATTTGGAGTATTTTCAACCTTTCGATTTTAAGAGAACATGCCAAAAAATTGCGATCGCTTCACAATCATTAATAATAACCACACAATGAAACGATTGGAAAACAAGCCCGTAGTGCAGGGATCAAATACGCAAGCGTCGGCAGTCATTTACGAAGGATTAATCAACGCAAACATTTCCACTCGCTATTCATGAGTTGCCGCAGTTCGTCAGAATGTCAATGACCTTGACTGCATATTGAAAACGGCCAAAAAATAAAACGATGTCGGTCAGTAAACGGAACTTCCATGGCAGGGCTCGTCAGCGTGAACAGGAAAGCGCCGATTCCGGTCAATTACTGGAACCTGCATGGCAAGGCTGACTAGCAAAGACAGCAAATACCGACACCGGCCAGTTACTGAACTTCCATGTAAACACTGGCCATCAAAACCAGGAAAATACCCCGATGCCGGTGCTTTTGGTAATATTGGCGGCCAAACAAAATTGATACATCAATGGCCAGACAGTTGTGGGCATCTTTTTCTTGTGAACATCAGTGGCCATGCGAAAAGCAATTTCTTTTTGCCCAAATACTTGGCAGACATTTGCTTGCCACTTGTCGCCAAGCAGGAATTGCTCATCAATGGCCACACATCTATGGATCATCTTTTGAACACCGTTGACCAAGAGAAAAGAGAGTGGTCTGGGGCCAGATGCTTGCCAGACGTCTTTATGTCACTGGTAGCCGAGAAGAAATGATACAGCGGTGGCCACACACTTGTGCATCATCTTTCAAACACCAGTGGCCAAGGGAAAGGAGGGTGCTCTGGGGCCAGATGCTTGCAGGACATCTTTTTGTCTCCGGTAGCTGAGCAGAAATAATGCATCAGTGGCCACATACTTTCGGATCATCTTTTGAACTCCTGTGGCCTGAAGAAACAGTGTGCTCTGGAGCCAGGTGCTTGCCAGACATCTTTTTGTCTCTAGGTAGCCGAACAGAAATGATACATCAGTGGCCATGCACTTACGGATCATCTTTTGAACAACGGTGGTCAAGAAAAAAGTGAGTGATCTGTGCCAGATGCTTGCCAGTCATCTTTTTGTCTGTGGTAGCTGAGCAGAAATAATGCGTCAGTGGTCACACACTTTTGGATCATCTTTTGAACACCTGTGGCCAGAAGAAACGAGAGTGCTTTGTGGCCAGATGCTTTCCAGTCATTTTTTGTCTCTGGTAGCCGAGCAGAAATAATGCATCCATGGCCACTCACTTTCGAATCATCTTTTGAACACCTTTGACGGAAAGAAAATTGAGTGTTCTGTGGCCAGGTGCTTACAAGACATCTTTTTGTCTCTAGTAGCCAAGCAGAAATAATGCATCAGTGAGTGGTCACACACTTTCGGATTATCCTTTAGACACCTGTGACCAGAAGAAAAGAGAGTGCTCTGGGGCCAGATGCTTGCCAGACATCTTTTTTGCCTCTGGCAGTCAAGCAGAAATAATGCATCAGTGGCCATACACTTACGGATCATCTTTTGAACACCGGGGGCATAGAGAAAAGTGAGTGTTCTGCGGCCAGATGCTTGCAGGTCTTTTTTTATCACCGGTGGCCAAAGAAAAACTGAGTTGTCAGTCGCCAGACGTTTGCCAATCATATTTTTATCACCAGTGGCCAAAGGAAAACTGAGTTGTCTGTGGCCATACGCTTGCCGGTGATCTTTTGATCTCCGGTGGCCAGTGCCCGATCTGGCTGCAGAGTGGCCAAAGTATGGCCAGCACACAACACATTTTTCGTGCTGCCTGGGCAGCCTCCAAGAACGTCGGAGAGCTCCCACACAAGCGACGAGACGCATCGCAACGACGCTTCTGCGACGGTGTCGAATAACCTTGACGTTACCATCAACGGCCACGACGCAAAGGCACTCATCGACACCGGAGCATGCAGGCTATCCGATTCTGAGTGGGAAGCTCTCTCGCCACCTTCGGAAAGTGATGACGCCATGGGATAGCCGAAAATACGAACCGCCGGCGGACATCTCATCACACCAGTGAAAAGGCGCACACCACACATGGACATCAACGGGGAGACCTGTCCAGTGAAATTCGTCATTCTCAAGGATTGTTCTACAGACATCATCCTTGGCATAGACTTCCTGTGTGAGTGCGGTGCCATGATCGACCTTGCAGCGAACAGGTTGACGCTGCGAAAGCCCGTCCTACCTTCGAAAGCATCCAAAACGACGCCAGCCGCCGTCCGGGTCATGCGGACCACGTGGACCTGCCGCGCTGGTTGAGTGTCCCTGTGCCCGTCGTGACCGATGCAGTCGCCTGCGGGGAAGTCCTTCTGAAGGGCAACGTCCAACTGCTTCTCGAAAGAGGAATCGGCGTCGCAAGGGGCGTAACCGAGCTGCAGGATGGACGTACTGTGGTCCTCGTGACGAACGTTCTACAGGAGGCACAACACCTCACAAAAGGTGCCGCTGTAGGACACGTGAAGTAGCTCCGGGACGACACCGAAATCGCCGCGATCTCCAATCAGCCCTCTTCGCCATCTGAGCCGTATACACCCTAAGAAAAAAGTTGGCCTCAAGGGTCTAACTGTAGCATTTGGTCCTCTGAACTCCCAGTTGCTCCCCGAAAGGACCATCTGGTTCAAGCTAGGTAACGTGCGCAAAAGCTGGGGACTAACAGCGCTCGACTGGGGCTAACCGATTGGCGCGCGCGAGCAAAAGCAGCACTTAGTCCCCCTCAGACAGGGTACATCTGTATGATTTAGTCCCCGAAGGTAAACGGAATGTTCGCCAGGAGGACGGATAATATTTCGCTTGTCTTGGGGATCGGTGCGACTCAGCCCAGCACGGCTGAAAGTGTTGACAAACCTGGGACGAAACCGGCGAATCTGTTTAATGTACCACGAACGTTCAGACATTACATGGTAGAGCTTCGCGCGTTGTGTGAATGCGAGATAAGGAATGTGTTGACTCGACTTCACCCAACTATCTCGTCAACAGTGATCTGTTGACATTTCACAAGTCCCATTCACGTAATTTGCCGTCGCGGAAAAAATTAGCATTTATCCAAACGCAACACCTCCAAATACTAGCACTTCCTTTCTCCTAAATGAAACTTAAGAGTTTGTAGAAGACGCGCTTTCAACACCGGAGTCTCGCAGTAAGAATAAATGGTCACCTCAATCGCTAAAACTGAGTTACTGAGAACAAGTCGAGACTCGTCTCTGCGTCTCCCCGTGACCAACCTTTCTGGGTAGTCCTATGTCGAACTCAAAATCCGCAACGACACACTTGATGCACGGCACGTTCCACCCAAAAAGCACATTCAGGGGCAGTATCCAGACGCCTTCATACCATCGTCGTCGCTGTTTCAGAGAACATTCCAGATGAACAACGAAGAACGAACCGCGCCCGGAACGTCATCCATGGCAACACCTTGCTGATACAAAACCAATGCGAACTAAAAAAAAAGGCACCCATGGAAATTGAAAATACTTTAAAAAAAGTGTTTGCTCGCACGTCACGCGACCAGCGTGTTGAAAATGGCGACCTTCTCCCGTCCTTGGGGCATTGCTGTGTCCGTGTGTTCTGTGTGGTGGGAGGGGGAAAAGAGATTTTCTTGTGCGAACCCTTCCCCCTCCCACCAACCCCTCCCCGCATTCTTTCTTGTGCTCCTCGCTCACGCGGGGGTTTGGGCAGGTTGGGCAGATAGGGTGCGTCGGGAAATGGGAAGAGGTCTTTGTTTGAAAAGAACCTCTTTTTAGTCAGTTGTAAGTTTAAATACAGCCTTTGTCAGAAGCTGGTCGCTCTACTTTCTCCCTGAGTCGTCTCCGATCATTGCGGGATCCGGTTAGGATTCGTGGTGCTGCGGCACTGCACTTGATCTGTTCTGAAGTCACAAGTCAAGGGAACTCGATTAAGGTATGTCTATGTACTTCTGTTTATGGTGTATTCATTAACTGCGGCTTCAGAGAGTTTTATTTTGAGCGCGTTCTCTAGCTTGCAAAGCGCGCGCCGTGCTCTATTCTTTTTGGCACCATGATTGCTGATTTTGGCATGCAGCACAGAGACCTGATATTCAATCGTATCGAGCGAAACGCCGGTTCTACCGATGGTTTATTTTTGTGTGTTTTGCAGACCCTGGCAGGATCGCTTGACCATAAAGGCCTGTCCACACATGCAGCGGTGCGCTACAAGCATAGTGCTGACCTTGCGCAAAGCGCGTGCTGACTGGAGGGGTCACCAAGGCTCTGGGGTCACCAGCTTTGTATCGCACCGTCAAAACTGGGTCTCATGGCAGACGAAAAGAAGCTCACGACACGTGAGCAGCACTACATCAGCGCTTCGCTGCATGTGAGTGCCTGCCTTAATGTAGACATTTATTCGATCGTACACTAGACTTTCGTGTTGCTAGCGGGAGCTCGTGCCGTCACTTTGAAGCATAGTTTGAGCACGCGCACGCTGCGTCTGTAATTCGCAGCGAACGGTCTACTAAAAATCTAATATTGCGCTGGCCTGCTGTCAACAGATCGCATGTTATATGTAAACCATTGTAGCACTTATGCAGCCTATTTGTTATTATATTATGCGTGTGTTTTATCTCATACTTTTGTCGAGCGATCGGTTACTTCACGCTGCCCCTGTTACTAATAATCCAAATTCCTCGCAAACAGGCAAGAAGCTGCCGGTGTTCCAATAAACTGCGCTTGGACCACGACCGGTTTAGACAGACGTCCCAGTGTACAAGCCATCGTCGACGCAAGTGCACTCTTCGGAATTTGGCCTTATCGTGGATTCTATAGCTCGTGAACTTCGACTGCAGTCATCCTTGAATACGATGTGTATCTACGAGGAAATAAAGCTACGTTTAACCTGAACTGCACAATTTCGTTTCAGAGATTGAAGTACACTAGGCAACCAGTAGACTTGTGCAAGGCTTATTTCTTCAGTTCTGCGCAACTTGTGGGGCGCGACTTTGAGTTGAAGGGGACTAACAGCAAGGGTTCAACAATTTATGGCTCGGGACCAAATGTAAAGGGTAAGCTTTAGTCCCAGGGGTCGAAATCCAAGGGCGCAACATTTAGACCCCGGGGTCCCAGTGCAAGGGCTAAACAGTTGATCCTCGGGGTGCAATTGAAACGGCGTAACAGCTAGTCCCAACGCTGCTAGTGCGAGGGACTAACGGACGGGGCGCAACAGTTGCTCCCGTTACCGTTGCTCCCTGTTAAGAATGGAACCTTCGGCGACCTTCTTCCGAGTTTCAACGCTGCGGAAGCGAGTCACGATCTGTCCGGGACTGTCGCCCGCCTGTTGGAGCCTGCCCGAAACGAGTCCCGACGTGTTCAGGACCGTCGCCCATCTGTCGGGGCCTGCCCAAAACGAGTCTCAACGCGTCCGTGACGTCAACGGGACGTGTGTGTGTGCGTGTGGGTTCATGCGCTCCGGAAGGGGAGAGAGGCATGGCCTAACTGCGGAGAACCAGGGCTACGACGCACTTCTGGCTACGACGCGGCGGACTTTGCTGCAACGCACTTGGCGGCGGTTCGCTAGGTCGCACCTGCTGCCCTGGCGGAGAGTGAGGGAGAAAACGGACCCTATATAAGGCGGAGCGTGAGGCTGCTCCGTTGTTCTCTCGGATTTGACGACTGTATCGCAACCATGTAATTAAACCGTTCGTTACGTTACCAATTCTCCCACCTCCACTGGAGCCCTGGGTTCTTCACTTCGGGGAATGGACGTCGTCAAAGGCCAGGAAGCCTCCGGACGTGCGGCTTAAACCCCGCCTCGAACAACTGATTGGCAGCGGTTGGGATCGGACCATGCGACATCGTGCTACATCTGTGGGTGAGCGTTTGGACTGCTTTGAGATTCGCCAGGCTTCAGATTATGGGTAATTAATTTTGAACTGCTGGGAATCCTTAGTGTTTGACTCGTGCGCTAGGTTTGTGTACAACCTCGCGACAAGTTTTAGAACAAAGCCAAAGCTAAAAAGCAGCGATCATGGATCTAATGAGGTTATTGAGAACAGATTTACTCTGTTTATGTGAAGAATTGGGTGTGGAGGTGGAGCAAAAGATGAATAAATCTGAGATCAGTAAAGCGATTTCAGAGAGCGCGGAAGCAGAGGAAATTAAAATTGCGTGGGAACTGCTTCAGAACGCTAAGAGCGAGGCTGCAGCGAGAGAGGAACGAGAGCGAGAGCAGGCTGCTGCGAGAGAGGAACAAGCGCAGGCTGCAGCGAGAGAGGAACGAGAGCAAGAGCAGGCTGCGGCGAGAGAGGAACGAGCGCAGGCTGCAGCGAGAGAGGAGCGAGAGCGGGAGCAGGCTGCGGCGAGAGAGGAACGAGCGCAGGCTGCAGCGAGAGAGGAACGAGCGCAGGCTGCGACAGAGGAGCGAGCGCTGAAAAGGCTAGAGCTCGAAATTGAACAACAGCGATTAAACTCGCAGAACAGTAGAGTTGGGGTTCCGGTACGAGCAAGTGAGACCGAGTCGTATCAAATGAAGAAGCTCCTGCAGCCGTTTAAAGTTGGGGAAGACGTGGGCCTGTTCTTAGTTAACTTTGAGAGGACATGTGAGAAGTTGAGCTTCGCCCCAGAAACGTGGCCGCAACGGCTTTTGACTTTGTTGCCCTGTGAGGCTGCAGAGGTTGTCGCGCGCCTTAGTGCTGGAGACGCGGACGACTACGACAAGGTGAAGTCCAGCCTTTTGAAGCGGTACCGCCTTTCTGCCGAGGCGTTCCGTCAAAGGTTTAGAAACGCATCCAAAAAGAGCAGCGAGGGCTACTCGGAATTCGGGTAAGGGCTTGAACCAACTTGATAGAATGGTTGAAGAGCGAGGAAGTGTACGAAAGCCGAGACAAGGTAGTCGAGTGTGTGTGCCTCGAACAGTTCTTTCGTAGCATTCCGCAGTCAGTCTAGCTCTGGGTGCAGGATAGGGTGGGAGTCGACTCTGTCGAAAGGGCCGCTGAGCTAGCCGAAGAGTACGCCACGCGTAGAAAGCTGAGCGGAGAGGAAAGCGAACCCGGCCGGAGCGATCAGCGCAAGACCTTCCGACAGGGAAACGGCTCGCGAGGAAACGGGCCCGAGAAGCCCGAAGCAGGACAAAAGGTCCCAGAAAAGAGCGCAGAACACTCGAACGGAGACGAGGCGCGGAAAAGCCCAACAGGGCAGTTCAAGGCAAGGAAGCCGTTCCTGTGCTACAACTGTCAGGAGCCATGTTGTGTGCAACGAAGGTGTTCGTCCTGACCCTGGAAAGACTCGCGCCGTAGCGGCATTTCCACCGCCCACCAGCAAGAAGGCCGTCCGAAGATTCCTGGGACTCTGCGCGTACTACAGGCGGTTCGTTCGGGATTTCGCCAAGCTTTCTGTGCCGCTCACGCACCTTACGAAAGACGCTGTGAACTGAGAATGGGGTGGAGAAGAACAACAGGCATTCGACGAGCTCAAGCGACGACTCCAGTCGCCACCCATTCTTGTGCACTTCGAACAGTCAGCCGAAATTAAAGTTCACAAGGACGCCAGCAATACAGAACTCGGCGCGGTACTAGTCCAACGAAAAAAGGGTACAGAGCGCGTAATATCCTACGCTACTCGGACGTTGTCGAACGCGGAACGAAATTACTCGACGACAGAGAAGGAATGCCATATCGTCGTCTTCATCACGAAATTTCGCCCATACTTATACGGAAGCACTTTTCAAGTGTTCACTGACCACAACTCGCAACGCTGGTAAGCGAGCCTATACGACCCTTCGGGACGCCTCGCTCGATGGAGCCTACGACCACAAGGGTACGACGTGGCCGTGGGCTACTTGTCAGGCTGAAAACGCAGCGACGCCGATTGCCTGTCTAGAGCCCCCGTCGAGTCAGTTACCGGCTGTGCCACAGGCGACGACATCGACGATCACTTTCTTGGCGCAGTGAGCATTAGCATTATGGCAGCGCTCCAACGGTACGATCCTCAACTTCGCGCGCTGATCGATCACTTGGAGGGAGGAGGGGGAACGATTTCCCGAAACTTTTCACGCGCCCTACAAACATTCGCCGTCCGGTAAGGTATTCTCTACAAAAATAACTTTGGGACAGCAACTCAACTTGGCTCTTGGTAATCCCTACTAAGTCTTCAGTGCAGAGATCTTCCAAGCCTGCCTGACGACGCGACATCTGGTCACCTTGGCTACAGCAGGACTCTCGTAAGGATCCGAGAGAAGTACTACTGGCCCAGGCTCCCGTAGACTGTCCACCTCTACACACGATCATGCCACGAGTGCCAGAGACGGAAGAAAGCGCCGACGAAGCCGGCAGGCCTCCTGGAGCAGATCGCGCCCCCGACTGCACCGTTCGAGCAGATTGAAATGAATATACTTGGACATTTCGCGCCGTCGACGCAGCGAAACTGTTCGATAATCGTAGCGAACTAATTATCTCACCCGGTCACGCGGAGATAAAAATTACTCTCGTCAGGAACCGCCGTGGAAGTCGCCAAGTTCTTAGTTGAGTCTATCGTTTTCCGACACGGCGCTCCCCAAGTTTTGATTACGGACCGAGGCGCATTCTTCATGGCGCAACTGACACAATAGATACTCCGCCAGAGCCACACCAAACGCCGCCGGTACAAGGCATACCACCCGCAGACGAACGCGTGCTGACGGAGCGATTAAACAAGACCATCGCCGACATGATCTCGATGTACGTGGACGTGCAACACAAGTCGTGGTGCAAGGTGTTGCCCTACGTCACGTTTGCGTACGACGCGGCGGGTCAAGAAACCACTGGGATTACACCTTTTCAGGTGGTGCACTGCATAAAGGTGACGATGATGCTTGACGCCATGCTGCCTCACGACACGACGAACGACAGCACCGACGACGCCCAGCTGGTCAGCCAACGGTCAGAAGAGGTACGCCAGCTAACCCGCCTTCGGATAAAGGACCAACAACGTGTCGACGCCACCCGGTACAACCCTTGTCGCCGCAACACGGAGTTCCGGCCCGGAGACAAGGTCTGGGTGTGGACGTCCATTCGCCGCCACGGCCTTAGCGAGAAACTGTTAAAACAGCTATTTTGGGCCCTTCAAGGTCACTCGCCGCCTTGGGAACTTGAACTACGAGGTGTTCCCCGACGGAACTCTGCCACCAGGACGCCACTAGCCACGACCCGAAGTCGTCCACGTAGTTGTACTCAAACCGTTCTACACGCGTTAGGATTGTGTACACTGCATGTTTATTTCGACCCACCGTAAATCGTTTAGCCGTTTTTGTTTTCATTTCGCGTTGCATCGGGACAGTGCTTTTAAAGAGGGGGATAATGCCGCGCGCAGGGACCGAACACGAAACGCTCGGTCATGAAATTCTAGAAGACGCGCGTTTATTCCTACTCTGGGCGTAACTTTTATCATTTCGTCTAAGTTTCTTGTTCTCGAAAGTGCCTGTTCCATTCTTGCCCTGAAGCGCGCGACGCTCAAAGCTTCTCTGTCGAACTTTCGAGACCGTCAACCAAACTAGACAAGGGGCTACGCGGGACCTTGTCGACCCATTCTCGCTCTCACTTGCTCTTTCTTACACCTCCAAATCATCGTCACGTTTTCTGCTGTCTCGACGGTCGTTCTTTATTTTGCTTAGCAGAAGTTCGCGCAGTAAAATTTAAGTTCGAAATACGATTTTCGCCGCTGCTATTCTTGTCATTCGTGACACCGTGGTCTGCATATAGGCTCAAACGAAGTAAAAATCAACCAAACAAAAAAACCAAACGATCGCTTATGCGGCATTTATACTACGAGCGAATGTACTACGATATTAAATTTACTGCATTTATATCACGCAGACAGGGAGTTTATTTTAGACTTTTCACATTGTTTGTATAAATTCGTTGAGTCTACACTAATAGAGTATAATCACTTAAGGTATGCGGCCGGGGAAAAATTATATAGGGGGCTAATCGTCAAGATAATTTGAATATTTAGGTAAATTTTGTTGAATCGATATAGTTAGTAAAATTAAACACATTGTTCACATTAGGAACTCGCTGAGCGTCATCGAAAACATCTAAATTGGTAAACTTTAGAAATAATCACAGCAGATGGGAAACGTGGCGGTTCGCTAAAGTAAACCCTCGTGCAACAGGCGCGTGGCTGGCGGAGCGAAAACGCGGATGATAATTTAATCATCCGCGTCTATGATGCTAAATCATCACAAATCTACGCATACCAAGTAGCACTGTCTCCAAGTGGGAATGGTTCGGCCGTTTATACGCATTCGTTCATCTTTTGAAATTTGTGCTCCCTCGCTTCTCCAGGGAACATTTTGAGATCCTCCCAGTTCCCAACTAAAGGCGGAGTACACAATGTAGAGCCTTCGATCCCACCCGGGTACTATGGCAAATACTTCAAAATGAAAATTGTTTTGAGGAAACCGGTCTCGAAGTGGGATGGTTCAGCCGTTTTTACGCATTTGTTCATATTTTGGACTTTGGGCACCTACGCCTCGCCAGAGAATTTTTGAGATCCGTCGGGTTCTTAACTGGTGATCGAAATACACAATTTATGGTTTTTGACTACAAACTGCTGCTCTGGCAATTCCTTTAGAATGAGCCATCTTTAAGAAAGCTTGTCTCAAAGTAGACTTGAATGTTTGACTGTTTTCAGATATTCAATCATCATTTCAACTTTGGGCACCTAGACCAGAAATGGCAACATTACTTTTAAAAAGTAATAAAAGTACATTACTAATTACTTTTCTGGAAGCTGCAAACATGTAAATGTGATAGATAGCCAGATGGCTCTCCAGATAGCCTGCGCACCTGGGCCGGTTTGCTCACATTGCGGCCGCGGCTGCGGCTGCGGCCAAAGAGGGATTTTTCTGCCACGTGACTAGCTCCTTGGGGACAATGAAGTACCTAGCGTCTCTGCCTAATGGCGGAGAAAACCGTATCGCTTCAAGCACAAAAGCCAAATTTCGCTCGCAGAAACTGACTGCAGGAACTTTCCAATTGACCGCCGCTTTATACTGTAGGAGCGGCAGGTAAAGTTCCGGCCCGGGAGGGTAAATATGAGTCAAAATAAAGAAAAAACCACGCAAGATAAAAGCGGTTGCAGTACATTTATATACCTCCGCCAGCATCGGCGGCTCGCGCTTTCTGTTGTGGTCGAGAGGTTAGAGCGTTGGTACTTCTCGTCGCGGCGTGAAAGTCCCGGGTTCAAATCACGCCAGAAACTCTCTCTTTTTTTTTTTTTGTATTTGACTGCACTTCCACTAATAGCCCCTTCCCCTGGCAAATGCCGAGCGCTCCGCGCTAGCGCTCGTCGAGCGGTCGGCCTCCGTGAGCGATCGGTCACGTGATCCATCCCAGTGGCACGCGCTGCGGAGCAAATCGAGCGTAACGCTCCCAGCGCCACCGCTTCCACAGAGCGTCTGCTCTCGCTTTTGAACAGTTGCGGTTCCCATTGCTATCTTGCTGAAAGCATGAAGTTCCGATCGGAACTTTATGCTTTGACAAAAAAATTGATTGTTTACTACTTGATTAACGGTGACCACGACGTTAAGACACAATTTATTTTTCCTTACAGTTATAGAAGCCCGATAAAGACAAGTAGAAGTACTTGTACGAGCCGTAGGATGCTATTAAAGGAGCTGTGCAACGATATTCAATTGGAATGTTTTTCACTTTACACGAGCTTACTGGCACTAGTGGGACTCAAGGATACTCGCATGCAATGCCACTGGCCAAGAAGCTCCTTTGTTGTGGTGTAATTTCAAGGACAAAAGCGATCCTTTTCATTCAATCTCTCCTTTGCGAAATTCGATGACGTAACGTGGGGATCGCAGTACACCCATATGACGATATTTGAATGCGGTTCATAGATTGGACCCGAGCATTGCGTGGGCACTCGATTTGGGCTCGTGATAATTGATAGCTCGAGAAGCATTCGGGTAGTGGCCCGTGTCCAATCGCTGCAACGACGACAATAGCCGAGCCATAACAATGTCAGGAACTCAGCGCGTGTCCTGTGCTTTTCCAACCCCAGCGCGTGGCTATGATCAACATTGGCGGCATATAATCGGTTCCAGATCACGTGGCCGCTTGTTCTGGCTGCGAGTTGAGGGCGTGAACGCTGCTCGTTTTTCTTTACTTTTTTTCTGGGACTTCTATTGCGTGGGGTGAAAAACGAACGCGAGTTTAATAGGTCATTAAAGTCAGGGATCCGTTCTAAGCGGTATTTGCGCATAGTAAAAAAATTGTTGCATAGCCCCTTTAAGCAATACCAAACACGTATGCCGTAAAGCGATCGTCGTGTCCGAAGGCGACTTCCATCTGCGGAGTATTTGGCGTGTTGTCTTCTAATTATTCCAATTAAGGCTTGTTCACACACTTGCAACGATTACGTTCGCATGCAACCGAAACGACCGTAACGACAAAAACACCGCAACAACCGTGGCTCATGGATTGCTTCGCGAAGCTATCCCTTGCATCACTTGCCATGCTGCGTTCGGCGAACGCTTGTCCCGGTGACTTTGTCGTTACGGTCGTTTCGGTTGCATGCGAACACTACCAACGCAGATGTGTGAACCAGCCTTTACATTACAGAGACCACAAAACGAACAAACGACATAGGTAGCTCTTCATCCGAATAGGCGCGCACAACGCCTTCGACCGCGATATCGTGGGCCTCTTCGCTGGCCATGCAAACGACTCGGCAATCACTTCGCCGAGAACGGCTGCTTCGTCGTCACTCGAGCTGTAGCTAAGCTGGTATCTTCGTCGCTGTCACTGCGTTTTATTAGACCTCCTGAAATTAACTGCAACAATGTCATCAACGCAGTATGCTCGGGCGAGTCGGTCATGACGAGGGGAACGAAAGCAAGCACAGCAAGAGTGCCCACCCAGCAATCGAAACAAAAAAGCCGCGAAACTCCTTCACTCCCCCGCGGGAATGTCGATAACGAAACTGAAACGATGCGAGAGACGACTACAGATCGTACTCCTCCGAAAAAGGCTGCGCGGAGAACTACTCCGGACCGCTCGACGCGCTCCGCCACTTTTCCACGGAGCGGTTGGAGCCGCTCGGTGAAGCGCCCCACCGGCTCCAGATCTACAAGCGGCACACGGAGAGATTGCTCTCATCTCGCGAGGGAAACAAAAATCCGCTCGGCGAGCGCGCGCCGAGCGCTCGCTATTTGCCAGGGGAAGGGGCTATAAGAATGTTGACAAGGCCCTATGAGCTCTATAAAGTCATTGGGCGGGTAGTTCTGACTCACCAGTTCGTTGATCATGACCTCGGAAGAGCGCACACATGTCTCTGGCTTTCTTTACTATTTTCCGCCACGCCTCCTGCATCTGTCGTACACTCCGCAGAAACTTGACAATATCTTCGCATGCCCGTCTCTTCGTTCACCAGGTAACTGTGCTGCTGAATTTCTCTAGAATTTGTTGTTTTCGTTTTCCAACTGCTCTAATTAATTCCATATGTTGATCCAAAGTAATTTTAGGTGTTTGCGTTAGAGAAATGGTTTGCGATGTCGACCCCTGATTCATTTTTGAATTCGGTTGCGATCGTCTGCTATTCTAACTAAAATTCAACAAGTAATGTGTTAATATTACAAAACAATTGCCAAAGCAAAAGGTAAAGAGTAAAAATATACCTTTTATCACATTCCATGCAAGTAAAATTATGATCTCTTTTATTTCGGTTTTACTACTTTCTCAGACGTTTGACTTGCCGCCTTGCCTGTAAGATTTCGCTCAATCAATGCATCCAGAGCTGCTAGTCTTTATTTTTCTTTTTGCTTATTTTGTGGAAGTTTTTTTTTTTTTTTTTAATTGTAACAACTGCAGTTTTTATCAGTACTAAATAGTCGTTTACTGTTATTGAAAGGAGTTGTAGCAAGATTGTTGTATATTTAAAAACACATAAAATTGTAGTTGCTGGGGAAATGATGCTTGTTTCGGCTCCGTTGGTGTGAAAGCCATACCGATGTTGTTATCTTGGTTTCCTTTTAATGAACATTATGAAACGATTGGATTAGCGCGTTAGCTTACCTTGATCTTTTTTTTTTTCTTCGCGGTGTTTCAATTGAACAGGTGGGACTAACTGTAGAAACAGTGTAAGGAGCAGTAGTACAAGTGGATGATTCGTAGAAAGGATCACAATTAAAAAAAGAGACACGGGCAAAATTACGCAAAAAAAAAAGAAAAGTTCCTAGCGCGATTTGAACCCGGAACTTTCAACCGCGACGAGAAGTACCGACGGTCTAACCTCTCGACCACAACAGAAGGCGAAGCCGCCGGCGCCGGCGGAGGTATATAAATTTACTGCAACCGCTTTTATCTTGCGTGGTTTTTTTCTTTATTTTGGCTTATATTTACCCTCCCTGGCCGGAACTTTACCTGCCGCTCCTACAGTATGAAGGGGCGGTCAATTAGACTTCAGTTGAAAGTTCCTGCAGTCAGTTTCTGCGATCGAATTTAAGCTTTCGTGCTCGAAGCGATACGGATTTCTCCGCCATTAGGCAGGGACGCTAGGTACTTCATTGTCCCCAAGGAACTGGTCACGTGACAGAAAAATCCCTCTTGGCCGCAGCCGCAGCCGCGGCCGCAAGATGAGCAAACCGGCCCTGGTATATAAAGAGCACGTCGCACGAGATTAAAACAGATTACCACTGGGCAAGCTTGCGTGCACTCGTCAATGCCCCGCTGTCCCGGGAAATCACTGATCATTACCGTGGCGACGAGGATAGGATAGTGTTGAACTGCTGCCGTCGGACCGTGCGCCTGTTCTGGAATGCCGGTGGTCGGCAAACTAGAGCCGTTTGACGCTGAAACGAACTGGAGTGAGTACCGAGAGCGGGTTGAACAGTATTACATCGCCAACGATGTCAAGGACGAGAAAAGGCGAGCCGTTTTACTTACGTGTTTTGGACCGGCCACATATTCGTTGCTTCGAAATCTGCTAGCTCCTGTCAAACCGTCGGAGGCCAGCCTAGAAACCATTTTCGAGGTGCTAGGTGAGCATTTCTCACCGAAGCCGTCGGAAGTCGTTGCAAGCTTTAAGTTCAATTCACGGATGCGTCATGACGATGAGACAGCGGCGGATTTCTTTGCTTGTCTGAACAAGATGGCGGACGATTGCGGATTCGGCGCGTTCCGAAATAGAATGCTGCGAGATCGCATCGTCGGAGGTATTAACGACGAGATGATACAAAGGCGACTCCTAGAGATTCCAGATTTGACCCTGGACCTCGCAAAAAAGACGGTCGTTGCAATGGAAGCAGCGAAGAAAGATTCCGAGATGCTTTCGACGTCTATCCAGCCAAACTTCGAGTCGGCTAACGCCGTGTCGCGCGGTGCAGCTGCGAAGCCAAAGCGGAAGACTGGCACCATTTCATGTTTTCGTTGTGGAGGCGAGCATTACGCCACACAGTGCAGTCATACAAGTACCACTTGTCACAAATGTCGGGCCAAGGGGCATCAGGCACGAGTGTGCAGGGGGAAGACAGCGGATGCGACCGCCGGCGGCCCGACGACGTCCACTAGAATACCGAAATCGGTCCACACCTTGGACAAAGCGGACCATTCGCAAGATTTTTCACGGCCAGAAGTCTGCGAGATGTGGGAAATGACATCATCTGCAGTCGACGGCCAGCCTTTCCGAGTGGAAGTTACGGTGAACGGGACTCCCTTGTTGATGGAACTTGACACGGGAGCTAGCGTGTCTGTTGTGTCTGAGGTAACATTTCGACGCGAATTTCCATCAAGGCAGCCCGACCCGTCGAGCGTCATGCTGAAAAGCTATTCAGGTGAACATTCCCCAGTTCAGGGAAGCCTTACTGCAACGGTAAGACTTGGAAACCGCGAGTGTCAGGACATCCTGTATATCGTCCCTGGCACCTGCCCATCTCTGCTAGGACGTGGCTGGATGATAGGCCTCGGCATCGAGCTTTCCAAGGCGAAGGATGTCTACGTGGTGACTTTTGTTGCGAACCTCGTTGCTGAATACTCCAGTATCTTTGATGAAGGTCTAGGAACTTTCAAGGGGGTGGCCGCAAAGATAAATCTTCAGGACAACGCCAAACCAAGGTTTTTCAAGCCTCGTGCAGTTCCATTTGCGATGCTTGACAAAGTCAACGAGGAGTTGCAACGCATAGAATGGGAGAGAGTCCTACGTCCAGTGAGGACTTCGGAATGGGCTGCCACTATGGTACCGGTCCTAAAACAAAATGGGCAGATTCGCATCTGTGGAGACTTCAAAGTCACTGTGAATCCTGTGACTGTACCTGAAAAGTACCCCATCCCGCGAGTGGAAGACCTGTTTGCTAAGCCGAGTGGAGGCGAGAAATTCAGCAAGTTAGACTTAAAAGATGCATACCTACAAGTTCCACCTAATGAGAAGTCGTCCAAACTGGCTACCATCAACACTCCATGAGGTCTGTACCAGTACACTCGCATGCCGTTCGGTGTGACCTCTGCACCATCGATCTTCCAACGTGAGATGGAGAACCTATTACAAGGACTTAAGCGCGTCGTTGTATATTTCGATGACATTCTAGTGACAGGGCGAAACGATCAAGACCACCTGGAGAACCTGAGCCAGGTGCTGAGTCGGCTACAGCAAACTTGGCTGAAGCTGAAGCTGTGCAAGTGCGACTTCTTGGTTCCCCAGGTTAAATACTTGGGTCATGTCGTTAGCTCTGCGGGATTCCAACCAAACCCGGAAAAGACGGAGGCAGTTCTGAAAGCTCCAAGGCCGACGGATGTAAAAACGCTGCACAGCTACCTGGGATTGGTCAATTTCTATCGTTGTTTCCTGCCAAACTTGTCCAGCGTCCTACATCCGTTAAACCATCTTATGGCGGCAAAGACGCCTTGGACATGGGGTGCGGACCAGGAACAGGCTTTTCGTCAGAGCAAGGAGTTGCTGCTGTCAGCCGCGGTATTGGCGCATTATGACCCGAAGAAAGCACTGGTGCTTATCTGCGATGCGTCGCCGTACGGAATCGGGGCTGTCCTTGCTCACCGAGAAGATTCAGGTGCTGAGAGACCAATTGCGTTTGCATCTAGAGGTCTTCTGCCGGCTCAGCGCAACTACAGTCAGCTTGACAAGGAAGCCCTGGCTCTGATTTTTGGTGTGACTAAGTTCCGGCAATACCTGTGGGGCCGTGACTTCGAAGCGGTCACAGACCACAAGCCCTTGCTGGGGCTGCTTGCTGCGGACAAGCCTGTACCTGAGACCTAGTCCGCCACGTGTGCTGCGTTGGGCACTGATGCTGTCGGCATATAGCTACAAATTGAAGTACAGACCTGGTTCAAACATAGCAAATGCGGATGCCTAGAGTAGGTTGCCGCTGCCTGTTCCTGCCTGTTCCATCGAGCGGCCAGCCGAGGTATTTATGCTCGAGGGTGCCTACCCTCGGGTACTACATGCGTCTGTCATGGCCGACGCCACTTCAAAGGACTTGACTTTGGCGAAGCTTCGAGATTATTTGTGGTCTGGAGCTGAGCTGCATGACACAGAGTTAAAACCGTACGCTGCTCGAACAGCCCAGCTGTGCGTGCAAGAGAACTGTATCCTGTTGGGGTCAAGAGTCGTCATCCCAGGATCCTTAGAACCAGAGGTTCTACGACTCCTGCATGAAGGTCATCCAGAGATCGCTAAAATGAAGGCCGTGGCTAGAAGCCATGTATGGTGAACATTATTAGATGAAGACATTGCGGCTACAGTGCGGGGATGCCGTGTGTGTCAAGAAAATCAGCGACTCGAACGATCCAGCTCCGATGATGCCGTGGCCATTCCCAGAAAAGCCATGGTCTCGTCTTCATATCGATTTTACTGGACCAATGAAGTACCGATATCTACTCATCGTGGTCGACGCCTACTCAAAGTGGATTGAGGTCGTCCCTGTGTCCACGCCCTCGGCAGAAGCCACGATTCCTTGCCTGCGGGTGATGTTTGCCTGTGACGGACTACCAGATCTCGTCGTATCCGATAACGGGCCGGCATTTGTAAGCGGTAGCTTCAAGGACTTCTTTCGACAGAATGGAATAAGGCAAATTTTAACGCCACCGTATCACCCAGCGTCAAATGGAGACGCTGAGCGAGCGGTTCAAACCATAAAGCTGAAGCTGAAGAAGGCAGCTGTTGGAAGTTTCCAGTGTCAGCTGACCCGAATCCTGCTCAACTACAGAACTACGCCTCATGAAACCACAGGGTGCACTCCGGCGGAGTTACTGATGGGTCGCAAGTTAAAGACTGCGTTGACTTTACTTCACCCGGACCTTAGGTCAAGCATATCGAGAAAACAGCTCATCCAGAAGATGGCGCACGACAAGGGTGCTCGACTGATCCCAACTGTCCAGCCGGGTGATGCCGTTTATGCGAGAAATTTTCGACAAGGTCCACCATGGATACCGGCAACTGTGACCGACACCCCAAGTGACCGCATCACAGACGTCACACTCCCAGATGTTCGGTGTTGGAGACGTCATGAAGGACATCTGCGTCCTGACTTAGCCCAACCTAGGGCATCATCGGAGCCGCGACCAGAGCCGGTAGATGAGGCCGCTCCTCCTGATGAGAGTGTGCCCGCTCTCGCTGAGGCTGAACCACTAGATGCTTCTGCCAAAGCGGTGCCTCGAACTGTAACAGCTGAATATCAGCATGAACATACTCTGCCTGTTCCTGGCACTCCACTACCGAGGAGAAGTAATCGAGTACGAAGGCCTCCTGTGCGGTTTTCACCGTGAAGATCGGTGGGACCTCCGCTAAGTTTTGTTAGGGGGGGAGGAGTGTGATAGATAGCCAGATGGCTCTCCAGATAGCCTGCGCACCTGGTATATAAGAGCACGTCGCACGAGATTAAAACAGATTACCACTGGGCAAGCTTGCGTGCACTCGTCAATGCCCCGCTGTCCCGGGAAATCGCTGATCATTACAGAAAATAAATACGTTACAAATTACGGCAGACTAAAAGTAATGAAATTATATTACACTTAATTTCCAAAAGTAATGAAATTGCTTCGACATTACTTTTGAATACCGGAGACAGTAATTCGTGCTAATTTTATTTACCGTATAGTACCAAAACTCAGACCTTCCTGTTCACACCACAACAGCCTTAGGCGCCTCAAAGTGAACCATACTGAACAGTCGCTTTGCTGGCGCACACGACATAAGTGTTAAATTTGATGAATAACTTTTTAGATGTGACTCAAAGACGAATCACCGGTTTCGTTGTTCATTAAACAGTGAATTTGGTACTTACTAAAAGGGCGATATATTCCTGACATAACCGAAGTTATAGTCCGTGTCAGTCTGTAAGTTGGGCCATGGGAGCTCATTCTTACAAGGAGTCGTCACGTGAAATGTTTCCCTTCCGCCTCAGATGAAATCTAATCCTATCGTCCCAAGCGCGCTAGTTGACTGATTCCCGGTTATTCCTCTCGAGTCTCAAGGAGTATCGTTATCAAACACTCAAAGAGCCCGAGTTTTTGCGCATTGACACACAAATGGGCTGGATAGTTGCTAAGCAGAAGTGTCGCCAGTTGAGGAAAGAAATAACGCAGCTTCCTAAATTGTGTACTTTCCCAAGAAACGGGTGGCGATATCTGCTTGTAGGCTTATTCCCGAATAAACTTCACAAGGAAAGGCAGCGAGGCAAACCGCGAGCGGCATCTTCTTTGCTCAAGGACGCACGAAATCTTCTGGGGCCTTGACAAGGCCTTTGGAACTATTTATTCCGGTCGTTCGTTGTTCACAATGATCAAAGCTTACGCGTTGACCTTGTTTGATGAAAGAACAACAAGGCTGGGGATCTGCTTGTCTTGTCCTCCGAGGTTTTAAATTGTGTTGACCTCACTGGTATTGTGCCTTTCGTCTTTGTAGCCTATAATCCGTTCACCCCTGAGCTGACAGTGCTGTGGAAGCTACGTGCTCGTTGGAACAGTCGCACGTCTATCTTTCGCCACGTAGCCACACTCTTGTTCATACGGACGCGCAGAGGAAGGGACGGGTCAGGTGATTAACGGGAGGTTTTTGATTGGATCTGCCCAGGCAGCACAAAAAATTTGTTGTGTGTCTGGCCAGCCTTTGGCCACACACCGGCCAGCTCGGCCACTGGCCACCGGCAATCAAAAGATCACCGGCAAGCGTATGGCCACAGACAACTCAGTTTTACTTTGGCCACTGGTGATAAAACATGATTCGCACGCATCTGGCCACAGACAACTCAGTTTTTCTCTGGCCGCCGGTAGTAAAAAAAAGACCTGCAAGCATCTGGCCACAGAGCACTCACCTTTCTGTTGGCTACCGGTGTTCAAAAGATGATCCGTAAGTGTATGGCCACTGATGTATTATTTCTGCTCGGCTACCAGAGACAGAGTGTTTAATTGAGAGCTAAAAGAAAAGAAATAAACCTATAACTCTCAACCTGCACTGCCAAATGGTATAACAGTTTTAAACCAATCAAAATAAACGAATAGGGTCAAATGACCAAAATTAAATTTTTTGTAAAAGCCAATTTGAAAGAAAAACTGGGGAGCATCAAAACCAGTTTCAGGAACAGGAACAAAAAGATGTCTGGCAAGCATCTGGCTCCAGAGCACACTTTTTTCTTCAGGCCACAGGAGTTCAAAAGATGATCCGAAAGTATGTGGCCACTGATGCATTATTTCTGCTCAGCTACCAGAGACAAAAAGATGTCTGGCAAGCATCTGGTTACAGAGCACTTTCTTCTAGCCACAGGTCTTCGAAAGATGATCCGAAAGTGTGTGTCCACTGATGCATTATTTCTGCTCAGCTACCAGAGACAACAAAAAGTCTGGCAAGCATCTGGCCACAAAGCACTCTCTTTTCTTCTGGCCACAGGTGTTCAAAAGATGATACAAATGTGAGTAGTCACTGATGCATTAGTTCTGCTCGGCTACCAAAAAATAACAATGTCTGGCAAGCATCTGGCCACAGAGCACTCTCTTTTCCTTTGGCCACAGGTGTTCAAAAGATGATGCGAAAGCGTGTGGCCACTGATGCATTATTTCTGCTTGGCTACCAGAGTCAAAAAGATGTCTGGCAAGCAGCTTGTTTCATGCTCTCACCGTCTTAGCTTTGACCCGTGCTTCGACGGTGTTCGAATTTGTTTTTTGTATTTATTTTGTGATCTCGCGGTCCACACCAGAAAAGGCACGCTTCTACATGAGTGGCAGTTTCAGACGCTCAAATTTGTATTACGCAAAGCAAATCCTGACGAGTCCTAGGGTGCCTACATGTCTGTTCGTCTCAGGGTGAAGACATCCATTGTTGCCCTGAGTGTGCCAAGGCGTGATGCTCTGGCGCACTCGGTGCGTGACTTGGGCGGTAAAATGGCGTTTATGGATTAGCCAAAGCTACGCGCTCGAGCTGAGTGACACCGGATTGCGCGCACTTTCAAATGCACAAAAAAAAAAACATTGGTCGGAAAAATGGCTGAGATGTCACCACTCAAGCAAAAGCGCGCGTGTGTATGAAGGCACTCTAACGAGTCCCATTTCGCGACCCTCCCTGGGCAGTGCAGGTGGCCATACAATGCAGCAGAGGGAGATTAGCTGCTTTGTCAAACCCCCTTTGACCTCGTCTTCTGATAAGCCTCCACACCTTCTTTTGTGTCTTTGTGTGGCTGTGAGCGAGTGCGAAGGCCGCGTTTAGCAATTCATAGGGGTGGTGCTAAACACGTGACCACTCTCCGGAGGACAAAAACGCTTGGACGAAAATTTGTCACGTGACTCGCTCTGACGGGCTCACTGGGGCCGTAGTCTTTGCCGTATGCCAACTTATTGTGAGTTGTAGGGGCCACGTAGGTCCGGTTTCCAAAAAGGCGCCAGTCAGTGTTCTCCTGCTTTTCGTGCGTTGCAGTCGCGGCCGTGGGTCTCCGTCGTGAACGGCCGGAATACATCCACGCCAACTTTTCGGGAATGGCCGTTTATTTTTCGGAGTCCTTGGAAATATTGTGCTGTGTTTGTTGGACGCGTTTCGTCAAAGAGCTGCTCATCGGCGGTTGCGAGACTTCCGCTGAATGTGATCGACCGCCTTCAACCTTGACATTGTGTTTGTGTTGTTTTTGCTGCCCAAATCGGATTATGCATCTATCACAACAGAGAGCTGCTCATCGGCGACCGCGAGACTTCTGTTGAATTCGAGCGACCGCCTTGATTCTCGATATTGTGTTTGTGAATCTTCTGTGCTGCCCGAATCGAATTATGCACCTATCACGGATTACATGAGATCGCTGTTTTATTTTTAAGTACTCTGCAAGCATGCTTCTGGAAGTGGTCCTGCTTCTGTCTCAGTAGACCATTTTACCGTTTACAAACATGAACTGCCACTTACGTCCCAAGCAAGCTATAAAAATTAAAAAAATAAAGGAAAGAAGTGCAAGTATCAAAGCAGATTTTCTAGCTTTATTCCTGGGTTCCTTTTTGAAAGAACTGGCTCTGGCTAAAAATACATAGCTGTTCTTTAGCCATGATGGTTGCTCAACTTTGACCAGAGTCCAGGCCTTTAGATGTCTGGATTCTGGTAAAAGTTGAAGTACCTGAGCCAGGTCTCAATTGAATAACCTATGCACGTTTTTTTTTTTTTTTTTATCAAATCGGCCTGACCGGCAAAATTTTGTCAGCCTGGTTCTGGCCGACACAGAATGGCTTTATTTTGGCCATGGTTGAACAGCCATAACCTGGTAAATGATGAACGGCCTCAATATGGTCAATGATGAACGGCCTCAATCGGCCAGAGTGGGACGGCCTTAATCTGGCCAAAGCTGAACGGCCTCAACCTGGCCAAAGGTGCGCGGCCTCAATTCGGCCAGAGTAGGACGGCCTTCAACTGGACAAAGCTGAACGGCCTTTATTTGGCCAAAGTTGAACGTCCTTAATTCGGCCCGAGAAGGACGGCCTTCATCCGGCCAAAGCTGAACGGCCTTCATTTGGCCAAAGCTAAATGGCCACAATATGGCAAGAGTTGAACGGCTTAACTGCGGTCAAGGCTGAGCGGCCAGAGGATAGCCAACTCAAACCAGCCAATAAACGGCCGCAAGCTGGCCGTCCTTTGTCCGGTCACATTTTAAGTGTCCCGCCACCTTTCGGCCTCTCTTTGGCTAAAGTTTGGCCGTTCTACTTTTACTTGGCCAAATGACCATGTCGGACCGTCTTTTGAACATCTCTGGCCGGAGCCTGGCCAGGCAAAACTGAACGGCCAGAGAATGAGTGGCCGAAGACTGGCCAAACAGTTAGTGCTGCCAGGGTGTTTAGCTCGCAGTTACCAACGCACTGTCAGCTTAGTTATGAACGAAGTACAGTGTCTTCGTAAGCAGTAGCCTTCCAGCGATGTCTACACGTAAGCTTTTATCCTTCGCCTTTCCAGCCTGCCTTTGTGCGTCTGTTTAGTTCTTCGTTCGTGGCTTTGCACTCAGGTGGCCGTCGTTTTTTTTTTTTTTTTTTCTTTTTTGCCTGAAGTCTCTTTTTCAACATCTCACCATGCAAATTATTTTTTTTTCTTGTTTTCTTTATGGCTTGCAAGCGAACTTTCTAATTTGGGACAAAAGTAATTTCAAAAATAATAAGGACTTTTTGTCAAAATTTTTGCCTGAATGTAATTCATTACATTACTAAATTATCAGCCTAGAGAAGTAATTTATTACATTACTCATTACCAAAAAACTAACTTAATTTGTGTAATTTCATTACATTATTGTCATTACTGCCATGTCTGACCTGGACCTTGTCCGGTAACGTTTCGAGATCGACTGAGTTATCAGATGGCGACGGAATATGCAATTTAAGGCCGCCGACTACAAGTCGGTTCTATTCTAAAATCTTGGGCTTCTACCCTCCTCGAGGATTGTGATTCAAGTCAAACATGTCAATAATCTCTTGTCCCGATTTTTTTGCTTTATGTGTGAAGGCAATTCGGTATAATTAATTGAATGTAAACATTTATTACGTATCTAAATATAATTTTTGACATGCGAAAGTTAAGTTCACGAAAGCAATCATTCTCTCGTAAATCTTTTATTCACCGCAGTGACTTAAATGCACGAAATTTGATGTAAATTCCTTTCAATGGAACTCACTTGGTAATATCACATAGCACTATTAATTGGAGATAATACTTCGAACAATAATTTTATAATTTTAAATTATTGTAATATGAAAGAGCTTTTTTGTTTGCCAGTTTATTGATGTCAGTAGCAGAATACTGCAAATGATCGTAATTGTTTAAACGAGAACGAATCCACCTTATTTGACAGATTGCTCTCAGAAAACCAAAAAAAAAAAAATAATTTTGAGAAGAAAAAAAAAAGAACTACCCAGCACATTATTAATTTTTCTGCTTGGGTGCCGTCGTATGACAAATCTTGTATTTTGCCATATTTTTAAATTATTCTCGCTTAAACTTCGCTCTTTCTAAAAAATGCGTAAACTGTCTCCAAAATTTAATTTTTAAACAGATGCAATACATATATTACACTCTAGAAAGCTTGCCATAACATTTGAGAGGGATTTTATTTAATTTAAAAATTCCTAACGAGTTTTTTATACCCATTATTGAACTGCACACTTGAATTAACGCTTGTACTACCCGTTGTGGCAACAGATAAAACAGTATCTGCGACTGAGAAACCCGCAGTTTACACATCATCATCTTGAAATATTTGCACAGGAATGTCGGTATATCATAGATTGGAGTGGTAGCATGGCAAATTGTTTAAAACTTAACGTTTCTGTGTTATGGCCATTTTTGTATATTAAATACGTGGGCTTCAGTGGGAGCGCTACCGTAACTCGCTAAGAGATGGCGTCATCATACGTTGGCGAACATTTCTGAGGATGAATTCGTTTATTCTATTCCAAGAATGGACAGTACGAAAGACCTATTTCCAAACCGGCAAAAATTTTGTGTCCTTTTGAAAATCTAAAGTAATCGGAAAAGTGAGAGTTACTTTTTCGAGTAACTGTGTAATCCTTATGTAATCAAGTAATCTAATTGAAAACTTTTGGACTAAGCCAAATGGTAATTTGAAATGAAATTGATTACTTTATTCTAGTAACGTGTACAAAGACTGCTATATTTACAGTGCACATCAAGCCCCCCTCCCCCCCCCCCCTCTTTTATTTTAAATTTTATTTTAGGTGGGAGAACACCAGACTTTCTGCGGGCTGTCGTCGTTCCTGTGAGAAATAACAGCGAGTGCTACGACCGGAAGGTAACCTTTCGTCCGTTCGCCATGTTTTGCGCTGGTGTCCCTGGACGAGACTCCTGCACGGTAGGCTGGTTTCTAGCTGTAATCAAGTACCGCCCTTAATTACTATGCGTAGCCACGGCCAGCTTAATAAATGCAAGGCGTGGCTTGTAATGGTTGCGTTTCTTGCCTCGTGATTTTTTTTTGGGGGGGGGGGGCGATCTCAAAGGCTGATGCCGCTATCTGATCGGCTGAAAAAGAATAAACCCACTCCCCGCATTTCTTAAGCTCTCAGTAGCTATAGTACATATTTAAAAAAACAAAAGCGCTATGGGAATATCGGATTTAGCGCTACACACAAAAAGGGAAAATGAGAGAGTCAGTACTTAAATAGTGAAGGGAATACATTCCAGGTCGAGTAAACAGAGGAAATAATAATTGTTTGAATCTTGGGTGCAAAAAAGCGATGATGGTCCGGGTCATAATTTAGATATTTTTGTGAAGAATATATATGAAAGCCATGTTCTTGGGAGGAACATTCAGCTATATATGAACGCCGTAACAATTTTTGTTCGCTGAGATATAAAGTAGAAAAGCTCGAGGAGTGGAAATTGGGAAGATTTCGCGATGCTACTTTGCACAGCCGTCATTTTCTTATCGAAGCTTTCACGCCACCATAATTTTTAATACGTTTTACAAAAGATATACAACATATACATTAAAAATTAATACATCAATCAAACATTTATATGCAAACAAAAAAAAAATCAAACATGGCATAATAATGCGTTTAAGAGACATATCCACATTTTTTTTTTTCAAATAAGCTATTTTTCATAATGCTTCACAAAACATATCAAAATGCGCGCCTTTAAATATTCTTTACGAATATATAAATATAATATGCCCACCTTTAGTTATCTTCTTGTTATTATCGCGGAAATGCGGCTGATTTCTCAAAATGTGGCGAAATTGGGCGTCAATATTTAAAAAAAGCTCCAACTTTTATTTTCTTTAAAATCACGTTGTCACTTTGCAGTAACTTTAACTAACCTGTGATGGCAAAAGATTGAGTAACATATGAGCTCCGAACGGGAAAAGCTACGACAAACCTTCAGTTGGAACGAGCCGACAATTCGTCATAGCGGCTTTGCCGCACAGCGCCAAACATTTTGAGCGTTAGTTATGGCATGTATTTTATATTATTAAAATTATTTTTTTCATAAGGGGTGAGTATTAGTGACGCGGAAAGGGACTTTGAGCTGGAATACCATTAATTAGCTTACAATTCCCAGAAACAAAACGGCCCCCTCTGCAAATACGCTAACTATGCATACATAAGCTTAAAACTCTCAGTAGCGCGAGTGGCCATGTATACTTGCGGCCCCTCGGCACATGATGACTTCCACAGATGAGATGCCTAGATTCCTCTCACAGGTTCCTCTCACAACTATCACCATTGTGGTGATAGTTGGCAGCCGGCAATTGAGCAGGCATTATCAGTATACAGGAGGCAGTGCTCCATGACACCTATTCAGGCATGTCAGTCATGAAGAGCTTGAAAAACACCATCTTGAGGTTCCCCGGTGTTGACCAAGACAGTTAAGACCATGTAAGAAGGGGCAAGGCATGTGCCCAGTTCTGTTAAATGCCTCTGGTGCAGGTTCGGGTCAGCAAGTTGGATACCAAGCAACACTGAGCACGACTTCAGATATATTATACCGTACTGCTGGAGAGTTACGTAATACTGATAATACTCGGACACAAAACAAATAGAAGCATCGGCCGAGACCACAGTGGAAGCCCAGTGCAACATCTTTGGCCGATTTGGAGAGCCAAGGACGCTGGTGTTTGACAACTGACCCTGGTTTAATAGTACTGTTTTCTAACGGTTTTTACAGCGGTCATGTACAGCACCCCACCACCGCTTTGTGCAACCCGCAGTTCAACAGGTAAACCGAGCATGCAAAATGTAGAGTCAAGGGGGGCATTCACGAGGTTCAGCTTTCGCAGCCTTGAAACTAGGGTTGTAAGCACTTCCCCACTATTGTTGAAGTCCCACTGCTGCAGACCCTCAGCGAAAGATAGGAAGCACTCCTCTGAGTTATTATTCGGCTTCTGCGTCTGATCCCAGACTGATTTTTGTCTATATGCATTTAGACTCGTCCCCGCTCGAGAGGGGCAACCACCCTTTTGGTGCGGGGGAGAATGTGTGGGCACGCAGTTTCGGCCTATGGGGAATTCCTGAAGTTGTCTGCTCACTTGATGGTATACGAATGACAAGAGTAGGTATCCCAAGAGGATACCACCAACATCATGCGGATCAGCTCTGGACAGGGCATCCTCACGAGTGGACCAGCCTGCCTGTAGTAATATTTGGATAGAGAGGCAACAATGTTGGCGATTCGGTGGTTCCACGATCAGGCTGCTCCTTTGCAGCAGGAGACATCCAAAAGGGCCGGTAGAGTGGCCAGGTGATGGGATACCCTGACGGGAGACGATTAGTGGCCGGGATTCAACGTCAGCGTGGACCCTGCCGGCGACAGAGCAGAAAGGTTTGACTTTTAGGTTTAGGTTTCATTGTAGAGCAAAACATCAGAACTCAAGAACAAGAACGGAAAAAGAGGCGCGAGCTCGGGCTTTAGTTTGCGCTCATAATAGCACAAATATTGTTTGGGATGATGCAACAATCTAGTAGAAGCCAATTATTACATTCTCCCTTCCTTATTCATTTTTTTTTAACAAAACCTCAACAAGGACATTAAGGGGGTACAGAATCGAAACTTGAAATATCGCCACAACAGTTCAAAATGGGTGAAATATGATCCATGATATCCGTTAACAGTAATCACATGCTTGTATTTTCAGCAGATGGCTACATTTGTTGTTCCAACCGACGGATTCTGGCGAGCGCTTCAAAATCAGCCATCGAGTTGGCGCGGTGCGTCTCGGGATATTTGCTCGTGACGTGACGCTCACAACATCACGGGCCCACACATCGCCAGGGGTGCCGTAATTATGGTCGTCGTCACCATGTAGTGCTAGCTTAATCGTCAACGCATTACTATCCCGCCGAGTGGGAATACCCGAGGTGTGGTGTACCTGAAAAGTGCGCCAAGTGCCGCTCCCTCCTGCGCGCCTCCATCGAACACGCCGCGCCGTAGCGTTGCTCCTGATGGCCCCGTGACGTGAGACATTCCAATGAAGCTCGGCACCCAAACTACCAGCTGGCATTGGGAAATCATTTGATTCGTTTTAAAATTGCTTTTCGTACATTTACGGACGAAGGACTGCTGTTTGTGAGCTGCTGTCATAAAGGAGACCACGTCTACACAAAGAGATAGGCGCTCAAATTTCGCTTCCGCACCTCTTTAAAGGAGAACAAAAAACTGCTGCTCTTCCTTTCTTAATATTTTTTTAACAGTAGCTACAGAGAGACTACAGTCAGAAAAACATAAGAACACAACACTTATCTTCTGAAACACACAAGCAGTCAAAAAGAAATTATATTGAAAAAACTGCATATTCGTGGAAAGTTAGTCATATTTCAGATATTTGGAGACGGAAAAAATATCGGCTCAACGGCTGCTGTTGAGGTCACAGGCGTTTATGATGAAAACGTTTTCTTAGAAGCAAACACCTAAATAGAAACAATTAATTTCACAACAATGCGATTCACCGAAAGCATTTGTCATGAACGGAGAAGATGCCACCTGCTTCACGGACGCGCAGCCGTTGATGAAGCTTAGTGGCACGTGCTGGTGCACGCTGGTTCTTCGCCACAGGGTTCGCCACAGTGAGGAGGCCAATGAAGACAGCAGCCGTCTTGTAAACGCCGTATCCTCGGGAGGCCGGAGCTGGGCGGTCATCCAGCGCGCTGACTATATTCCATTCACCCTTAAGCTGAGACTGCGGTGGAAGCTACGTCCTCGTTAGACTAATCATACATCTCTCTTTCGCCACGTGATCACGCTCCCGCTCATACGCACGCGCAGAGAACTGGGTTAGGTGATGAAAGGGAGGCGGCTGATTGGTACGGTGGGGACGTAGTTCCCACTGCAGTCTCAGCTTTTGGGTTAAAATAGTATACGGCAGCGTGTCTCAATGCAATGAAATTTCGTGAAGTCCAAAAACGGGCACAGCAGAGCAGCTGGCCAAAGGGAAAAGATCAGACGTTTTGAAAGGCCACGTCTTGCGGGGCAGGCGGGTAAACTGAACGATCACAAGCATTGGAACTCTGTGAAGAAACTTAGGGGCTTATTTACTGCCCTGCAAGAACTGAACGAACACAACCGTTGGAACACTGCAAAGAACCTCAGAAGCTTATATACTTCCCTAAATAAACTGAACGAGCACGAGTGCAAGAACGTCGTGAAAAAAAACCCGGGTCTCTTTTTCTGCCCTAGAAAGAGCTTAACAGTCGAAAGAACGGGATGGGCCGACAGTCTCGGCCAACGCACCAACACGTAGTAGCGGCCGACGCACCCCAATATAGTGATTCACTGATGGAGAGGCGACGATGTTGATGGTTCGACGATCAGGCTTTTTGGCGGCAGGAGACAACTAACAAGAGCCGGTACAGTGGCGGGGTTATGGGGTGCCCTGACGAGATACGAGGCAGAGGTGATCGACTTTCTGGTTTAGGTTTAAAGGGGCGCTGCAACGATATTCAATTAGAATATTTTTCACTTTACACGAGCTTACTGGCACTAGTGGGACTCAAGGACACTCGCACGCAACGCCACTGTCCAAGAAACTTTTTTGTTGCGCTGTAATTTTGAGGACAACACCGAGCGTTTTCATTCAATCTCTCCTTCGCAAAACCTGATGACGTAACTGGGTGGTAGCAGTACCGCCCAGTGACGATATTTGAATGCGGCTCATAGATTGGACCCGAGCATTGCATGGCCACTCGATTTGGGCTCGTGATAATCTATAGCTCGAGAAGAATTTGGGTAGTGTCCTGTGTCCAATCGCTGCAATGACGACAACAGCCGAACCATAACAATGTCTGGAAATCAGCGCGTGTCCTGTGCCTTGCCAACGAGAGCGCATGGCTATGATCAACATTGGCGGCATATAATAGGCTCCAGATCACGTGGCCGCTTGTTCTGGCTGCGAGTTGAGGGGGTGACTCTGTTCGTTTTTCTTTATTTTTTTCTGCGACTTCGACTGCGTGTGGTGAAAAACGAACGGGTATTTCAAAGGTCATTAACGTCAGGGATCTGTTCTAAGCGGTATTTCCGCAAAATACAAAAATCGTTGCAACGCCCCTTTAATGAGTCATAGAGCAGAACATCAAAACTGAAGAACATGAACGGCGGAAGAGGCCAGAGTTCGGGCTCCAGCTGGCGCTTATAACCAGTCTTGGGTAAGTTACTTTTAAAAAGTAATTCGTTACAGTTACAGTTACTTTAAAAAAGTAGCGAAGTTACCGTTACAGTTACCGCAACAAAAGAGTAACTCGTTACAGTTACAGTTACTTTTAAAAAGTAACGACGTTACTTTTCAGTTACTTTTCTTTAACGCATAAAAAGTTAGGAAAAACTAAAAAACGCCCCTCAAAAAGTTTTATTGCATAAAACTAAAACGTGTGTTCTTCTTTGTTCTCATCAACATCCCTATCCTTGGTAGCACTAGCACATTGCTGGGTCGCTAACGGTTGGGCTGGGTTCATAGAGTCCCTGGACATATTTCAGTTCGTACCCGGCAAGCCAGAAACAAACTCCGCGCAAACATCAGTAAATTTTGTCTTGACTGTTGACACCACGCCGGAGTAGTGGCGCGAATCAAAATACAAAACATGCGCAGTGCCCTCCGCGTGTATCGTTGTTTCATGGTTGATTCACCCAATCAAAAAGCGTTTGCGCAGAAAAGAGAAAAACCGCAGCACAAAGGAGAAGCGCGTGCGTAAAGATAACTCGATTTTTTATTCTTCATCAAATCTACATGTGGCTATATTCGGGCCGTGACTCGCGAGAATGAACGTATTCAAAAGTTTGTGCAAGGCCAACTGGACACTCGAAATGTCGGAACAGACAATTTGGAAAGTGCAAGGAATAGCTACATTTTACTTATTCAATGATATATTGTTCATAAAAAACTGGAAAGTAACGGCAAAAGTAACTTCGTTACTTTAATCGTTACCTCAGAAAAAGTAATAGAACTACAGTTAAGAGTTAGATTTGTAACAAGTAATTCGTTAAAGTTACAAGTTACCAAAAACGTAATGAAGTTAGAGTAACGCGTTGCTAGTAATGCGTTACTACCCAAGACTGCTTATAACAGCACAAAAAGCGTCCGTGACAACGCAACAATCTAGTGAAAGTCAATTACTACACTGTCACTGAACTGGAATCCGCTACTGAATTAAAAAGTTAACGGTCTACGTACGTACAGCTGAGAGATCAAAAGAATGACGAGTGCAGCTCAGAAATTCAGCCAGCCCGAGATTGAGGAAAACAGTACGGGCGCCACAGTCACATACCTCTGAGCATGTTTACCCTGCCCATCCTCGGTCTCAGTGTTCAATGGTTCAATACAATCAGATTTACGACTAGTGATTTAAAAAAAAATAAATAAGCGGCACAATAAAATACGGCAAAAAATATTCTTACCTCATTTCTGCAAATACTCACGTCAAGCCAAGCGTCGATCGTTGTTCACAACCATTGTTGCTGCTCGCGCTGACAAACCTTTTATTCCAGCAATTTACTCGAATTGCACAACAGATGTGATCTTGGCAGATCTTGAAGGATCCCGAAAGCTAAAGAATAACATATTTTATAGTCATTTTGTAGTTGTCTCAGTTACTAATAATATTTACGACTGCCTGCACGTAAATAACGGATTCGAAAGTGACCACCGCCCGTCGTAACCTGCAGAAAACTGGTCATTCCACAGTTGCTTGGGGTCGACACTTTGCCCAAAGGCTAGTCACTCGCTTTTTGGGGTAGTCAAAGTCACAAAACGGTATTTTGAGTATTCAGGGTAGTGATTTTTTCTTAGAGTGCAGCTCGTTCGAGAACGAGGGTAGGACCACGAAAAGGGGAAATCAGGTGCCGTCAAGCCACGACAGCTTGCGTGTGAAGGGGGTTGATTTAACGGAGACTTCTGGTCGTCAAATCTTTATTTTTGCCAACATAAATTTAAAAAAAAAACTCCAAGTGGTCCGGACCAACCGCAGAACCCGCAGTGCGTTTTCACGTTCATACGTTTGTCTGATCGCTCAAACTGTCATTTTCATTTTCAAACTTGTCTGCTTGTTCAAACTGTCGTCTGTTCGTTGAAACAACTGCATGCCCTTAGACCACAGGCTGACGAGGTAATTTAGATAAGAAGTATGTGCATGTCTAAGAACACTTACATTTAAAATATGTTTAGGTTAATAGGCTCGGTGTAAACAAAAGACACAAGGGCTGCATTCACATTAGATACAAGAGGCTGCATTCACCATGCATTGTTATATATAACCGCCGCTCGAAATGCCCACGTATTTGCTCGAGAATCAGCGTGGCGACAGCAGGGAATTCAGTTTGTTTTTTTTAAATAATAATTTGAAGCATTTGACATCCAAAAAGTGATGATGACATTTCCCATCGCGTTTCGAACGCCTCTTGGATTGTTTTCTAGAACGCGCGAAAGAGTACTCTTGTGGCACACCAGAGAAAAGCCAAACTTGGACATGCCTCTGGACTTTGTTTGTCATGTTTGGAACAGATTTGGCAGTCCTGTGGCGGATCAGAAAAAAACCAAACTTTGGCATGCTTAAGGTTCACCCAACTAGGGCAATAGTTAGGCAAAGGTCTTCGGCACTAACAAACGCCATGGAGCAAAGCCTAACTATAGTGTGGATTACGTCTAAAAAGAAGATAAGAAAAGGATGAGTGGCACACAGGACAGGGCGTAACTTTCAACTGAAATTTGTTAGAATGCATACATTATAAAATACATAGTGTAGTCTTACACTCATGTGTTCCATATAATTCATCCCAAGACTTAAGTTCGACGTACAGCGCACTGCAGTCGAACTGACCGCCCCAACCTTTACGAGAGGCTTGATAATGGTGCGATATAACATATTAAATAGCTAAAATGCGTATCAAAAACTACAAAACAAAACAAAAGAACACTGAAGTTTCAAAGGAAGGCCAAGAAAACCCCGATGAATTTTTTTTTCTTTTTTTTTTGTAGACGGTAACATTTAGATTAGCTATATTAATAAGTTGTACCACTCCTCGGCTATCAAGCCGCACTCGAAAGTTGGCACTTTCGGTTCGAAGTCAGTGCGTTTTAAGTCGAACTGAAGTTTTAAGCTGTATTAAATGGGACAAGGGGTGTAAACACTACACCCCATATTTCTGACAGTGCATATACATTTTAATGTGTAATTAATATGTAGTAATGTGTATTTAATATGAAATATTTTATATGTGTATTCTAAAAAAATGCAGTTGAAAGTTACGCCCTGTCCTATGTATCACTCATCTTTTTGTCTTTGTTTTTTTATGCGTAATCCGCAGTATGAATCATCATCACGTAGCGTAACTTGCAGTCCTACTTAAAGGCCCAATTTAGGCCCTTACGTTTGCCACACCTTTGCCAAGTTCGGCGTTTCTCTGGCGTGTTAGCTGAGTATATATTATCGCCGGAGGAGTAAGAGGGAGCGATCGTTTGATTAGGGATACGGAAGCAACGAGGGCTCCTTCCGCCATCAAATAAAAATGGGCGGACAGATTTCTTCACATTTCTCACCACGTTCTTTTTCACTGTGCCTAGTCTGACTCCGGCGGTCCAGCCACGCAGCATGAAGAGGGACGGACAGTGCAGGTTGGAATAGTATCATTCGGTCATGGCTGCGCAAGGGATCACGGGTATTACACTCGGGTGTCGAGCTACATAAATTGGATTGAACATTTCATCGCTGACATCTAGAAAATACTTTTTGAATAAAGGATATTTTCTCGGGTTACCTCCAAGTTTCTTCGAATAGACCGATCTCACTACGCGTTCTACGCATGCGTGGCGCCGCTATAACTGTAGTTCAGAGGGAACAGGCGCCAGTGCACGAGATGGCTTGCTGCGTTTCGTGCTCGACTCGCTCAGAGCTCCAGCGGGGTTGTCGCGCTTGCAGAAAGAACTACGATTGCCATGATCCATGCCGGCCTCGGCGGCAGAACGAAACTAACTGGTGAAATCGGTCTATTTAAATCGGTTTGACATTCGTGAGTATTAGTACACTGTACGGGCCGGAAAGCGGGCCCAGCAGGCCCTGCTTCGAAGCCATGTTCAAGCCATGCTTCGAAGTGACGGCACGATTGGAGGGGTAGTGATCACGTGTTCAACGAAAGTTCACATCCGTAGCTGTTCCTCTGTCCAGAGCAGAAGGCAGATTTCGGCCGTGAATTCCTCGTTCATTGTAACGCGCCTGACAGTTTCTTTTTTGTTGACAAAATACATTTCGAGGTTTTTCTTCTGTGCTGTCCCGAAAGATAAGTCCGCGTCCGTAAAGAACAGGCGTATTCTCGAAAGCCACAGAAAAGGTAAGACAGCCATTGCTTGGATTAGCAGAAGACGCTGGCGTTCGGCGCCTGAACGTCTGACCCTGATGCAGTTGCTGCTTCTGTGCAAGGTGAAGACGACGATTTTACTCGCTCTGCTTGGAGGGAGACAGGGGTAGACAAAGCAGCTAACCTATGTGTCTACATTTTGTTATTAAGGCGAAATGTAGGCGCATATAGGCCTTTGCAAGAAAATGCCCTTCTCCACGTTAGGCACCCGAGGTTATTTCGCACTACCTAAAGGGTGGCAGATTTGTTTTGGCAGAGCTTTTGGTAAAACGGAGTCTCATTCGGCCTATACTTGGCGTCAACTATTTTGTGCTGCATTGTAAAGGGTAGAGTAGCTTCCACAGTGTTTCAGCCCAGCACTGGTGCGAGAGCATGTGGTTTAGGGTTGCATCTCATTTGCATGGTCTATACAAACTAGCACAGACAGTGTTGGAGCACTGCGGAGTCCTTACAAGAAACTGTGATGATTTTCTGTTAAAAGGCTGTTGAAAAAAGTCATCAGAGGATATAAAATGTCAATAGCATTTCATCTTACTTTCTCTAGCTTTTCTGCTGACTTCGTTTTGAATATTGGCCCACTTTGTAATAAAAAAGTTGACAAATTTTTCGTCACCTCCAAGCTGCTTTTTCTGCAGCTTTTCAATTGAAAAGCTACAACTTTTCAATTAAAAAGCTGCATCCGTTTAAAGAGAACAAAACTCGTCACAGCTTAGCTATTCATGCAGCAACGTTTTGGAAGCTTACGATGGCTTTCCACTCTGCTCCGAATTGGCTGCAGCAAAATAACGTTAACAAAACGCGCGATTGTTTTTTTTTTATTTTGTTAGTAAATGGTGTCCCGTGGTATTTGAGAGCTTCACTACATAGATCCCACAACTACACATTAGAAGCGAACACAAACACAAACACCATAAAGCACTGAGCACCTGAATGACAATCCCGTTGACTGCTCCAGAGCCCTATATACCAACATATTGAAGGTAATCATTTGGCCGGTGACCACCTGAGTGCTTATTAAGGTTTCAAATATTGGATCTTCTCTTCAAGAGTCTGTCAAAGGGAAAACAGTGTTTCGAAGTTCGTCGACGATATCTCTTACTAAAAAGCATTGGTACAACTAATAATAATTCGGCGCAGTCGCTAAAACAACATCCACAAAAGCGGCTCCTAGAGGAAATGTAATCGCTTTTTTGCATAGCACCACTCAGGACTAAGCGAGTCAAGACAGTTTCTCTACTTTAAAATAGTTAGTTTTCTTTTTTTTATTAGTTGACTATTTAATATGGTCATTAACGCAGTGTTGGAACTAACGCATTACTAGTAACGACATTACTGGTAACGCGTTAGGTTTTTTTTGTAACGTACTAACTTACTCGTTAGGATCCTAGATGAGTAACGAGTAAAGTAATGTCCTTATTATTTTACGGTATCTCGTATCAAATTACGTTATCCTATGGGCTAATGCCCCACCGCCATGGATGGAAAAGGCAAAACAACACGGTACAGACATAGTGGCGGAGAAAGCAGCACGTATGGGACTAGAATGCGCCTCCGAGAAGTCAGCGCTACTAGCAAGGAGTCTACTCAAGAAGGGTAAAACCCGGCAAAACGTTCAAGCGTAAATACAGGGGCAACCCATACCTAGGGTGGAATCCGCTAAGATATACTTGTAGCATAAACCTCGGTGCTTGTAAAATCTAGAAAAAGGTCTATTGGGACGCTGTCTGCTTTTGTGTACTATCAATACCCGGCCGATCGAGTCAAGGCAATCCACTTTCCAAAGACGTTGCCATGCCGACAAATATCGCGTTCATTTAGGTTTAGGAATGGCCAGAATTGAAAGACTATCTCAGAAATGCGGCGAGGTCATTGCTCATGCTTTGCGATTTAAGTGATGTAAGGCAAAGCGAAAGCCTCCTGCACCATTCATTGCTGACTAACGCGCCCGATATTGCAGCTACAACGACATATTAGTTCCAAAGCGAGCGGCGCTCACTCACAGGGCCACCGCCATGTTTCCCCGCATCCCTACCGAGCCAGTCACGTGATTTCAAAATCCCTCTCCTAGGTACTGCGGCTAACTTTAGCCGCGGTTAGCGCTTCGAGCAAACGGGCCCTGAAACTACTTAGAAGTTTCCTAGCCGGGGTGCCTATCCTGCCTCGCAGGGAGTTTACAATGGCAGTTCTTGAGTCTCTAGTTACGGTACTGTCGTTGGCGGTTATGGCTGCAACTAGCTTGGATAGTGCTACTGCGGCTTCGTCCGCTTCGTCAATGTTGTCAGCTTCAATAGAGGCCACATGACTGTGTTCGAGGTTGAAAGCTGTGATCACATTCTTCTTGGCCCAGGGTATGGGCTGGCGTCCGCATGTAGATGGTGGGGTCCCAGTTATGACTCGTATTGAGGGCTTGTGCTCCGTCTTCCCTTTTTCCGCTGTTGTGTCTGGGATCCATGTTTTTCGGACGCGGTTTAATTACAATTATTTTACGCCAATCCTTAGAAATGTCCCATTTGGGTGGTAGTACGTGTCCGTACTGTAGCTGGACTCTCTCGAGGGTTCTACGCCCTGTAGGCGTTTGTGATAATTGATGATGTTGCGCCTTCCTTTGAGTTTCAAAGAGCTCTTGGAATGAATTATCCAGTCCCATCTGTTCTAGTCTGTCGATAGACGTAGTCTGTGGTAACCCTAAGGCGTCTTGCACACTTTTCGGATTATTGCATCGATTCCTCTTATGGCAGTTTGGGAGAGAGCCGCGTATAGTGCAGCACAGGTCTGCTTAAAGGCCGGAGACCAAACCCGATATTCTGCAAGGCTTTCCTCCTCTCACGTCTTTGAGCAAGTGGCGAGGGAAGCGAAGGATAGAAAGAGGGGACTAAAAAGCCGTGCATGAGTCCCCGCGCGCCCTCCGGATTTGGGGGGGGGGGGGGGGCTTATTGTGGGAGCTCGTGAATGGAGATAAGCCAGCAAAAAGGGTGCCCTTTCAAAGGACGCGTCACACTCTGCGCCGAAGGATTAGCAAGGAAACGCTCTAGAACCAGGAAACGAGAACCGCGTTTGTTTCTCGCACTGCTCGACGCCTTCGCCTGGAGAATCCAGTCTACCATAGACAATCTTTACGTTCTCGTTCTCGACCATTGCGGTGGTCTTCCGTTGGTACTGGTGTCCTTTTCCTTGAACCATCTCCAGTGCTCTAGCGATAATGGTCGCCAAGGGATCGCCTTTGAATATGCACTTTGCGTTGTTCAACAGATCATGAAATTTGGATCATTTCCTCTTCACAACGAAAAGTCAAGTTGAGTCTGCGACGAAAGCTACTCTCGCAAACTGTTCCCGGACATTTCATCGAACGCCATTTCGTCGAACACCGTTTCATCGAAACGAAAAAAATGGACGTTTCATCGAACGCCATTTCATCGAACGCCGTTCCATCGAATGTCTTTTATACAAAAAGTTTGAAAGGTGCTCTTTTATGCACGGATCGAGTGCATTTTCGTGTCATTCACCCATTTCATCGTCAGGTTTTTATATGTCCGAACTTGTAGCTGTTACAATTTCTTTTGATGCAAGTAACCCATGAGGATATTTGTACCGATTTTTATGTTTGTTTCGCGTATTGCGCTTATCTGTTTACTCCCTCTGTGTTACCCGATGGGCCTTGAGGGTATTGTAACAAAAAATAAAAATAAAAAGTCGCACTCCCGGTAAGAGCGCACTCAAACTCATGGAGGCCAGAAGGCGACTTAGGTTTTGCGCAGGCGCACCCACTTTAGCCAAGTGAGCCTCCTAGCCTCTCATGTCTTTCTATTGATACTGTTTTATTTCCCGAAGCTTGCTGTAGCTAAAGCTGAGGTGCTATTTATGAAACTACATCGAAACATTGCTTTTTATTGTTCTAAGACTCGATGAAGTCAAAAGTAAGTGCGTCACTTAAAATGTTATTTGAAAACTTTCGGGGGTTCATGTGCTCGTGCGACAGCCAAATTGCTCTCAGAAAGTCCCCCACAGCCGTGCTCCGTCGGTTCTCATAAAAAAAGTGGACCTTCTCATTTCTTGCCGTTATGGCCTTTTTCTGGCGAGGAAGCTCTAGGGAACTCAGCATCGCCTCCAGCTTGTCTTCTGTCAGTTGATGTTGTGCGGCGATGCAAGTCAAAAACTTCCAGAACCCGGGATGGTCACCTCCGACCAGCTTCAGGAAGCGGGAATGCCACCCTGGCGTTCGATAACACGGCGTTCGATAAAACGGCGTTCGATAAAACGGCTTCGATAAAACGGTGTTCGATGAAACGGCGTTCGATGAAACGGCTTCGATGAAACGGCGTTCGACGAAACGGCGTTCGATGAAATGTCCGGTCCCACTCGCAAACGTATTCCTTTTCAGTACCGTCACTCAGGCGTTTTCTTGACACAAAAGGCGGAGACGTTGATGCTCGGTTCATATTGACGGACGCCGTTTGGAAAGACTAAAAAATTCGCCATTCACCACTCGTAAATTTCAACGATTAAAAAAAACGAAAACCAGTAATAATAAAAACGTCACAAAAAATATCTCCAAGGAATTCCAGCGCACAGCATGCTGCCTAAAGACCTGCACTAGTCGAGGGTATTGCAACGCACGGACTCAAGGTCGCTTGTCAATCATGTTGGGGTGGCTCTTCTGTAAACTAACCCCATCCCCCCCCTCCCCCCGACTTTTTTTTTTCTCGATGGAGTCTATGGCATAGCCGCCGCGGGCTTAGCCAACACCGGCTTAGAGGGCTTAGCGGAGCAGGGCTGGAGGGCAGAGGCGGTAGAGAGAGTGAAAGTAGGAACCAGGCAATGGTGGAAAGGGTAGATGGAGGAAGAGGAGGAAACGAGGGAAAAGTGGAAAGCGCGAAGTGGTCTCCGGTCTTTAAGGGCTAGGTTCCCCAGGATCGTGTCCGGTATGTCGACACAAATCTACCTGGACAGCTACCGCCATCTATAAGTGACGGCGGCAAGCACACAACCAGTATCGTTTCCGCCATCACTCGTAGATGGCGACAAGCTTTCCAGCTATCATAGAAGAATTGATAGTTGGGCGCGTTGGTGGAATTCATCGTAGGAAACTGCGCGAAAAACAGACGACGACGAAGAAGAAGCACACGTAACGAGCGCAGCGCTCGTCACGTTTGTTTCTTGGTCCTCGTCTGTTTTGCGCGCTGTTTCCTACGCTCCTACGCTCTTATCAGTTTCGGTTTGGACTCACCATGGGTCGGCCACGCGCCCTTTCGAAGAAAGGAGACAGGCTGCGGAAGGAGCGGCGACGTACGCAGCAGCGCGAATGGGTCCGCAACCGCCGCAAAGCCGCTGTCCCCTCGACTTCCACTGCGTCCAGCGCTTCAGATTCCCTTGCCAAAGAGCACATCGCTCGCCTGGAAAGCCGCCGCCGAGAACCGAATCAGCGATGTAAAGGGCGCCGGCGGGCCAACGCCACGGACGACGATCGTGCCACGGAGGAGAAGCGCAAGCGCGAGGCCCGGCGACGACTGCACTTCACGCCGGCTGAACAGTTTGCAGGTACGACGGCGAGGTTCCGGGGGGAGTTCGTGGAGAACCCGTTTGGCGTAACGTGCGCCGTGTGCGACCGACTCTGGTTCGCCGGAGTCGTATCCACGATCGGCGGCGTGTCGGACGAGAAGAAGCGGGAATCGGCGCGTGCGCGTAGCGGCAGTGTATCGAGTACAGCTCCGCTGGTCTTCCTTCGTCACGAGAGTGGAAGGGCTGAACGGTTTTTTTTTATTTATTTAAATTATACTTCTTTTTTAAGAATTGCCAAACATGCCTGCTCGAACGACAAATGGCAAAATTTGGAGGTTTGTATCTCATGAAATAATTTAATCACCATCATTTACTTTTCAGATAGTATTCTACGTGTGTAAGGCCGCTTTTTCAAATATAGATTAGGGGAAAAATCAAATAACGATAAAGCCTGATGCAAATAAAAAAAAACACCTTCGATTTTTTTTTTTTTGATTTGGTTACCCTGTCATACTTTATTTCGGAATTCATTTCTATTAAAACATGTATTATTTTATTGAGAAAGAAGTCATAACTTCCCCAAAGTAGGGTCCTGTTTCACAGCCTACACTTACGAGTGCCCTATACGTGAACTGACTCTGAGTTCCAATTTTATGAAACTAACACACATCTTTCATATATTTTTTTTCAGATAAGGTCACTACAACTAGAGCAATTGGTCACACAGTAAAAGTGAGAAAAAAATATATACAGCATTTTACATACGGCGTATAAAGAAGTATTATTTTAGAGACATGTGATTCGAGAAAATGCGATGCAGTGTGAAGTTTTACTTTCCGGTATATTTTGTTTTTAGAAAAAAAAGAAATAACGTTACTTGCACAGACAAAAATTGTTTAGCTTGGCTATGTATTTCTGGGGACAAACCATTTCAGGTGAAGGGTGCCACCGCGCCGGACTGTGGCAGCTTCGATACTCTCGGTGTACGAATGGATCGTGGCAAGCCGAGATATTTTATCCTGCGCGAGGATAACGTTTTGTGATTCTCATATGGTGATCAGATAAAGATTATAAGCAATCACCAAGTAAAACAGTAGGTTAAATACCCCGCGAAGTAAACCAAGATAAATACGATGTCCCTGTATTCAAAATGAGCAGTCCTTGCGGGATAAAATTCGGCACTTTACTCTAAGGCTTTCCTTGCTGTACCCATTTAATAAAGTTTCTTCTAATCAGATCCGACTGCCCGTGCTACATATATGTTACAGGTCTCTTTTGTTGATGACTCGCACAGCCGCCACGCGCGCCAAGACTAAATGGCAGGAAAGGTGCTCACCGTCAGACACTGTATTTTTTTTTTTGTTAACGATACCGAACAACCTCATTTTTGTCCAGATACACAAGATGCACGCCTTTCAGTTTCTCCAATAGAACGCTCACCATTGTCCTGGCCGTCGGAATTGCGTGTATTGAACGTTCTCTCAGGTTGTTCAGCGTGTCCTGGTGCTTCACGAGTACGCCAACTCCGTCGCATGCATCTTCCCATGTCCAGATGCAGAAAATAACCACTGGGCTTGTGGGAAATCGTTCTGTGCAAACTGGTGAAGCTGGTAGCGATTCTTAAAAATACTGACGGCCCCGTCACTTACGTACTTCACGTGCGAGTATACCGCAACGTTGTCTTCAACCCACTCTTTCTTTTTTTCTAGAGCCAAGCACGTGTGACCGGTGGCGTTACACAGGTCCTCACTGATCATAATAAAGCTGTTTGTAGATGTTACACATTTTTGAAACCCGGAGACGACGGACCAAAAAGGGGACAACACACAAAATGTCTCAACTGAGACGTTTTGTGTGTTGTCCCTTTTTTCGTCCGTCGTCTCTGGTTTTCAAAAATGTGTAACATCAACCAGCTCGCCCGCCTACTTACTTTATCTGTTTGTAGGTTTTCTTGTCGTCACTACACATGTGAATATCGTAACTTGTTTTTTTTTTTTTTTCAGTGCTATGCTTGAACCTCGTCAGGAAGCGCGATGGTGCAGTTTTCAGCAAAGTCAAAATGAAAGACAATGCTGCCACGTTGCATGCACTGCTTTTCATCGTAGATTGCTTTACCTTGCGTTTGTCGGATATGGTTGTGAAATATTTAACTTTCAAACGTTACTTGAACGACTTTTAGGAAAGTCTAAGGATCCAATGTTTTTTTACAAAATCGCCGGACTCCTGAGGTGTAAGCACAATCTCTTCATCCTCTGGGATATGAAGTTCCTCGAGTGTAAGAGACTGGACTTTTGGGCAGTGATCACAGTCTCCTTACAGACACAGACCTGTTAGTGGGTCGCAAAGAAATGCTGAGTTCATTTCACCGTGTTGAGTGTTGAGCCTGTAACGTTTTCTAGAGCGGCAATACAAGGGCAATAATTGGCGCAGCGCACACAAACGCACACTTCCTGACGTGGAATACATTTAACCAATCTAGGGCGCAAAGAATGAAATGTCATTAGCCATACGCCGGAATCAGGATGCTTGTCTTTGCATGCAGGAAAGGCCTCTCGGATTGAGGGTGTCAAAAAGAGCTTTGGCGCGAACGTTTTCATCCCGTTGAACATGACACAGAATACGTCCTTCTGGTTGGGACCTTGGCGCGAATATTGTAGCTCGTCTTTCGGCAACAGACGCGTTCTCAGGGCTCACCTTGCACCTCGTGTAAGGATCCGCTCATACCACACGCCATGTTTTTTCTTACCTATAGAGCGCAAACACTACCGCCATGTTAACCTTTCCTAGGTTAACATGGCGACAAGGTTACCATGTCGAAAGTGCTAACGCTCTATTGTACTTCGGCCGGGTTCGAGTATTTGGGGATTCTTCTGTCTGTCTGTGTGTTTTTTAGTGCCTGATATTATCGCCCGTGACGCAAGCAAGTGGGATGGCGACCGACACGACTGCTCAGTAAACAGGCATAGGCGGCTATATTTTGCTGGTTGAAGCGAACGCCCTTATCATTGACCGCTAGCGGGGAAATGCGAAAAAAGATTGTATCAGCCGTTTTGCCAGAACTAGCGACGAGTGTCGTCTGCAACTTCCCTCAACTACTGCGCCATGATCGTGATCTTCGCGAGGAAATCATTGTTACTAGCCATTGAACACTATCACGCATAAAGGGAATGGTTGAATACGTTTTTATTTTAAATATAAGTCAGGGATATATATAAGAGAGAGAGAGAGATGGAGATAGAGGGGAAGAGAGAGGAGCATATAGTGTCGTAGGACAATAAAGTAAACAAACTTCCCAGTGGCCGATGGCTGCAGGATGTTTTTTTCGGATCACTAGTCCGTAATATGAAAGCTCCATTTACACAGTAGTTTCTTCTCACTTTTACTGTGTGAACGATTGCTATAGTTACCAATGGCCTCATCTGAAAAAAAAAATATATAAAATATGTGTGTTAGTTTCATGAAACTGGAACTCAGAGTCACTTCTCGTATAGGGCACTCCTAAGTGTAGGCTTTGAAAAAGGACCCTAATTTGGGAAGTATCTTCTTTCTCATTCAAATAATGCAACACGTGTTGAATAAAAATGAATGCCATAATAGAGTATGACAGGGTACCCTAATTTAAAGAAAAACCAAGGAGGTTTCTTTTTTTTTTTGTTTATTCGCATCGGAATTTTTTGTTGTTTTTTCTTCATGTTTGCCTACATATATCACGACTATCGTATCACTCAGCTACCTAATTTATATTTTAAAAATTAACCATATATAAGTAGAATACTATATGAAAAGTATATGATGTTGATTAAATTATTTCATGGGATACAGGCCTCCACATTTTGCCATTTGTCGTTCGACCAGGCATGTTTGGCAATCTTTAGAAAGAGAAATATATTTTAAATAAACATTATTGCTATATATTACAAGCAAGCTTTACCTGTGGTGTTTTCTCTAGAAAGTAATAAAATTCTTATATTTTTATTGTTTTAGTTGATCACTACCAAACGTGCCAGCTCCATCAGTCCGCGGTAATGCAATTGTTCACCTCTTCATGCCTGACGAATTTTCCTGTCGTCAAATATATTTTTTCTGATCAAAACTAAGTTTGGATTTCTTTACACCAGACACTATACAAAGGCATATAAAAGCATCAGTTGATTTAAAAAGGTCGACCAGCCACCCTTTGGTCGATCTTATCTGAAATCTCCCTAATGTCATTTTTACAAATATATATAATGCCTTGTTTGTCGGCGTATTTCGGCATAGTATAGCTGTTCTTCGTGACACGTGCCAAAGCAACATAAAAAGCTCAAAGCCGTTCAGGCACATAGCCTTCCAAGATGTTTAGGCCTGCCGGCTTGTGCATCGACTCTGGGTACGGGTGCTGAAGCTCGTGCCACGCCTGTTGAGCTCCTGTTGATACAAGAAACATTACGAGTTCACTTACCACATTTCGCTAAACATAGAAAACACTCCCTTGCTGATATTACCTTGAAGCGACCTCACTTTGAGTATTAAAAGGCATAGCTTACTATAAAACAATAACCTCCGATCATGTAGGCTCGTTTGAAATCTTGAAAATAACTCTATGCAGATTCCCTCTCGCAATTTTAGCACTTTAAATTCCGGGCATCAGAAAGCAATCAAACACACCAATGCTTGTTCGAAAGCAACTCACTTTAGCGACCATTTTCTCTAACCACTGTGAGAAATACTCACGTATATGCACATGAAATTTGTGCCGAAAGTGGCTGCATTGCAGGCATCGCTATCCCATCTTACGTCACAACGACAAAGTTAAAGCTGTCACACATTATCGTCAACGGCGGCAGAGCTAGCGGGACTTTCGAAGGCTCCAGAATTCATAGAGACAAAGCCAGTTCAAACGTGGACAGTGTTCTCATAATCTAAACCGGACCTACAAAGTTTTTCTACATACTTACGACGAACTAAAAATGAACAAATTGTTACAACACTTTTAATCCTTCTTAAAGCATGTGTTGACAGCGGTTGTGCCTACCATTAATGGTGATCCTTAATAGAACTCATTTTTGTGATCACACAGACATTTTTGTGCTTACCTGAACTTACATCGAATTATCTGTGTGATATTTTATATAGTTCGAATCTTTACGTGAACATTTTTGCCCAGTGAAAGACATACTTTCAGTGTACTTTTAACAGGGTTAAAAGACGTACTTTTAACCCAGTTGTAGATGCCCCACGGAACTCTCAATTGCACTTGTCTGAATATCTGTTCTACGCCCATGGTATTAGTGGGCCCACAGTGATAAAAAGTTAATCATCTCTCCTCTACTTTCTCTTTCATCTTTCTTCCACCTCCCTTATACCCCTCCCCCAAATCAGAGCAGTCAACGGAGGCATGCTGCCTTGGTTAATCATTTTGTTTTCATCCTCTGATCTTCTTCCAAACCATTCAATCACGTTCTCACCAACACCGTAGTAAGACAGTTTAGATAGTAACATGTCATGGTCAACTACGTCAAAGGCCTCGCATACATTAAAGTGAACTACGTCAAGGCTTTCAGACAATGCGGGAGGCTTTAGACGTGAAGGCAATCAAATTTGTTGCTGTCGACCCGCCAGGAACAAATCCATGCTGATTAGGAAGGATTATATTTCTAAATGAGAAATATAAAAACGTGCGAACAACCTTTTCGGAAGGATTCGAGAAGCAACTAAAAAGAGAGATCAGTCTATAACTGGAAACATCTCCACTCTTTATAGACTTAAGCACAGGAACAATTACAGCGAGATTCAACATGTCTCTAAACATTCCGAATCTTAAATAGTTAATAAATGTTTCACTGAGAACAGGGGTGAATAAATCACGACAGGTTTCAATCTGAGCTGCGGGTAGACCATCGTGACCTGATGCTAGCTTATATGGTTCATTTTCTTAATCCTCATAAATTTTCTCTTTTACAGAAATCAAAAGTAGCAGGTCGCCGATTCCTTCCGTATGATAATCAGGAAAGGAGGAATTTATGTGATCAGTGTAAACAGAGCTGAAATGACTAGCAAATATTTCTTATGTATTTTTTTTCTGCAGCGACATCATCCAAAACTATTGCCTTTGGTCTATCCGTTCTTGCTGCAGGCGAACCGGCACACTGCCAAAACCTTTTGGGATTCGCAGTTAAATTGTACTCCACTGTTTCTCGATGCGCCCTGCGATCCCGAGTTAATAATATTTCTTAAATGTTTTCCTTCCCTGTTTGAATTCAGTTTCCAATTTGAGAAGACCGCTTTTCGTCAACTTTCGGTGCAGGAACGTTTTTCTCTCGAAGAGTGCCTTAAAGGGCAACTCCAGTCAATTCCGGGAATTCCGGGATTCCGGGTGATCTTCATGTCAAAACTACAAATAAACGGTTCTATGTACTTAAACAATCGGAAAGAATAAACACAAATTCGGGACGAAAACAGACGCATACAACTCTTTCAACTCTCAACGACATTTATTTCGTCTCGTTCAAACGACGGCCTTCGAGCACGTTCAGGGGAGAGAGCAGAGAAGGAAAAGAAGGGGGGGGGGGGTTTGGAAGAGGAGGAGGGGGAGAAAAACGGGTTGTTCGCGGCCTTCGCTCAAGGCCTCTGGTCCCTTCCGCCCAGTTCGGGACGGAGGAATCTCATCTCCCTGTCGGAAAGGGCCAAAGAAGCCGAAGCAACGTTAGTGATTGAGCTCTTAATTGCGAACGATTCGGCGACCTCCCTGCCAAATCTCTGCCGATGTCCTCCCAATACGCGCGTACCTTCGTATCTGGGCGAACATCCGTCGCACGTTATACGGTGTGCGACTATTGGATGCATGGAGTCGTCGGTTGGTTCGCTCACCTCCCGCGAGTGTTCTCTCAGGCGGTCATTCAGGCACCTGCCGGTCTGCCCTATATACTCACCCCCACACGAAAAAGGGATGGAATAGACTACCTCCTTCTTACACTGAACAAACTGCTGTCCGTGCTTTTTGTTGCATTGGGTCGTGGAGGGTGGGGTATTCACCATTCTGCACATCTGTTGAAGCCTTTGCTTGCAGCTAAACACTACCCCTACCTCGAAGCGAGAGGCGAGTCCCTTAAGGCGATGCGCGGTGTTGTGCGAGTAGGGGATAACTGCAAAACGTTTTTTGCGCGGAACAGGAGCCGCTGGCGGTGCCCGGGAGGCGGTGATCAGCTTCTTTAGGGTATTTGCCACTAAGTCCTAAGCAAAGGCTTCAACAGATGTGCAGAATGGTGAATACCCCACCCTCCACGACCCAATGCAACAAAAAGCACGGACAGCAGTTTGTTCAGTGTAAGAAGGAGGTAGTCTATTCCATCCCTTTTTCGTGTGGGGGTGAGTATATAGGGCAGACCGGCAGGTGCCTGAATGACCGCCTGAGAGAACACTCGCGGGAGGTGAGCGAACCAACCGACGACTCCATGCATCCAATAGTCGCACACCGTATGACGTGCGACGGAAGTTCGCCCAGATACGAAGGTACGCGCGTATTGGGAGGACATCGGCAGAGATTTGGCAGGGAGGTCGCCGAATCGTTCGCAATTAAGAGCTCAATCACTAACGTTGCTTCGGCTTCTTTGGCCCTTTCCGACAGGGAGATGAGCCTCCTCCGTCCCGAACTGGGCGGAAGGGACCAGAGGCCTTGAGCGAAGGCCGCGAACAACCCGTTTTTCTCCCCCTCCTCCTCTTCCAAACCCCCCCCCCCCTTCTTTTCCTTCTCTGCTCTCTCCCCTGAACGTGCTCGAAGGCCGTCGTTTGAACGAGACGAAATAAATGTCGTTGAGAGTTGAAAGAGTTGTATGCGTCTGTTTTCGTCCCGAATTTGTGTTTATTCTTTCCGATTGTTTAAGTATATTTACCAACACGCTCGTTTTTAATGTTCTATGTAATTCGTTTCCGAAATGTTAAATACATTTCTTGCGGATATCGTGTAAACAAAAGTCTCAAAGCGAAACCGAAACCTTGCCCGCGGCAAGCAAATTTGGTCCTGCTCGTCGACTACTGGACATCACGTGGTACTGAGACGTCGGCTTGGCTGTGTCATCTACTAAAGCGACGGGCGGCATGGCGGCGTTGTTGACCCGGCACAGTCGCGCGGTGGCAGTGCCGCGTGAAGTCTCTCCTCCCAAACTCTATTTTTTTTTCTGTCAGCTCGCTCTCCGCGCATCTAAAAGAAAGCAACGAACAAAAAATGTCTCCAGTTGTTGACGTTCTACGCAGTGATGGCTGTGTCCACACAGCGGCGTTGACTGCGCTGGTCCGCACGCTGCGCGTCGCACGCTAGATTGGGCGTGTTTTGGTGACCGTGGAGCCGCTTCGATTTCGTTGGCCGGTTTAATAAACTTTAAAGGGGTCATGAAACGATTTTTCAACTTTTTCCTTCTTAGCTTTCCTCCTCAACTCAGAAAAAAGCTTTCAGCCTTTCCAGTCTGGTGAAGAAGGAAGAGCAGCGGAGCTGTAGCTTCTGTTCTCGGCGGTGGCTTTTCAGGCGAGCTATCTGCTCTTCTTTGCAAGCGAATCTGAAGCGCTCGACGCAGTGGAACTTTAGGCGATAGCGGCCTCGCGGCGGTTGAGGAACCATTCGCGCTGCTGCGCACATGTTCCGTTCCCGCTCTTCTTCCTCCAAAGAAATGTTGCCGCCATCTATGAGCGACGGCAGCAACCAGTTGTCTGGTTGCCGAGGCTGGAAAGGTTGCCACGATCTATGACCGACGGCGGCAAGCAGACAACCGGCAAACACAACACTCGGGACAGCTACCGCCATCTGTGAGCGACAGCGGCAACCGGAGTGTTGTGTCGATCACGGGTGTCGACATTTGATTGGTACCGGACACGATCCTGGGAAACTAGCCCTTAACAGCTCCGCTGGAAAATCACGCATTGTACCGAAAAGGTCAAGAAAACGGAAAGGAGGGTCTCCCCTCTTGCTCGGACCCTCGCTTTTGTACACAGACACCGCCATTCTCCCCCGTTAAGATTAGCTCGCCGCTCAAAACTCGGACAATGGTTTCTTTCCCCACCCCGTTCATCCCTAAGCTATCAGTACTGTGGAAACTACGTGCTCGTCCCCCCCCCCCCCCCCCGCTTTTTCCACGTGATTATGCTCTCTCGCGTATACCCACAAGCAGAGAGTGAGATCAGGTGATGAAAGAAAGGCGACTGACTGCTCCGGCAAGCGGATAGCTTCCACCATACTGTCAGCTTAAAAGTGAAAGGAGTAAGTGATGTAAAAAAAAAAAATTCGGTTGTCTGTATGTTTATTCAGCCTAGAACTTGGTCTGCCTCAACGGGCGACGAGTCTCCCAGCTGTAGATGGGGAATTTAGCTAGTGCAGAACAACCGCTAGCGTGGGGTCTTTAGCGTGTATCACGCAGTAGTGATACCCGACCGCACGCCGGTACGATGCTCATCAGATCGAAAGTGGCAGGGGTGTGGTTTGAACCCAGGGTCCCTGGGTTCTGCAGCGCGAGCTTTCGCTCCACGTGCTCCGAGCTGGTGTGCTCTAGCCCGCTCGGCCACCGATGCGATGTACGGTACCGTGTGACATGCGTCTGGGCCGGGTGACGCGCTTTGGGTACCGCGGATGTATCACAGTGAAAAGGCAGAGAGTTTTCGAAGGGAAGCAGTTTTACGAAATAGTCCGCTGTGTTTTCAAACTTTCGCCCCAAAACTTGTGCTCTTGACTTTCCACCTTGTTTATTTTACCCACAAAACGACATGCTATTACTAAAATTCCAATCTAAATTCATTTATCCCAGCCCAAAAATTCGTTTCATGGCCCTTTTAAGGCGGAATTGCGTTGTAATATTCTACGTGTAGGCTGTCGAAAACTAACAATGAACACCACTGGCATGAGACATTTAGCGTGGAGCTAGAAGAAGACGAGGGGGATGGGGAATCGCGAGCGCGAGCGAACGTGCGGTCGGATAAACCGTTTAACACAAGCCGGTTGTGCTGTTATTCTTTCTCGACCTCAATGTCCTCAACGAGTACCTAGCGAAAGAGTGCCTCCAAGAGAAACAATAATTTGGTGCCGGAACCCGGGACTTGGACTTGAGGAATCAACCTGAAAATGGATCGGCTCAAGACAAAACGTAAAGTCCGACGCAGTCAGAATACGAAGATAATCAACGAGATAACGACCATGCTCCAGTCCGTCGCCGTCGATGCCTCTTCTCTCGAGAACCTGAGAGACAGACTGGTAACGAGCAACGAGGACCTCCGTAAAGTCAACGAGGAGATCGAACCCCACCACAGCGATATTGACCTGGAGACAGACTACACCACTGTCGCAGAATATGAAGACGAAGTGGCTTGACCCTGTTAAAGGGGCGATGCAACATTTTTTGTACTTTGCGCAAATACCGCTTAGAACGGGTCCCTGACGTTAATGACCTATGAAACACGCGTTCGTTTTTTACCCCACGCAGTAGAAGTCCCAGTAAAAAATTGAAGAAAAACGAGCAGCGTTCACCCCCTCAACTCGCAGCCAGAACAAGCGGCCACGTGACCTGGAGCCGATTATATGCCGCCAATGTTGATCATAGCCACGCGCTGGGGTTGGCAAAGCACAGGACACGCGCTGAGTTCCAGACATTTTTACGGCTCGGCTATTGTCGTCGTGGCAGCGCGCTAGAAATAGAAAAAAGAAGTTTAACTACTGGGGATGAATGTTTGGTGCTATAGCGGCTGTGACAATTGCAGACAGTGTAACTTGATGGCTCAGATATCCCCGGCGGGGCTAACACTTTTGGGCTCCTTTTGCTTGAATATTTATATATTTTCGTTACACCCGCAGAGCATGTACGGACAGCCAACCTTTGCCAACTATACGGAGGAAGCTCATGCAGCTAATGACAATGCGTAAAACGTTTTAATCTAAAACTCGGCTGTTCTTTGAGATTAAGCTTGGCATAGTAGTTAGAACTTTATATTCAGTGCCAAAATGCAGAGCGTGGTTTTAAAACATACTTTTCATTGTCGCCGGTTGCTTCAATAAAGCGAGTACGTTGCAAACAAGCGACAAAAATGGCCCGGCGGCTTCGACGCTGCTCGCGGCGTCAAAACATTGTTGACGCAGCGAGCGAAACGAACGCTGCCAGGCAAGTTCGTCGGTTGTTCGCCGTATATTTGGAATGTCCAGAGCGCAGCACATGCGGCATTGCCAACCCAAACTCGTGTTTTCACGTGTTCTGGATGCAACTCGAGACAACGAAAGCGAATAATTGTTGAATATTTTTGAAAGCATGTTGCAGTTCGGCAACTATAACTTTTAAACTTAGACAAGACCTTAAACCAGCAATGGATCCTTCCAAATTATATTGAATTGCACTTCGTCTGGATATTTTCTGTATGAAAGGAACACTCACTTGTTTCTGGGTAGTTAGCTCATTCGTCAGGGTCGAGAGGACAGGTGCAGAGATATGATGGGGCAGAGCGGTTGTCCGGTCGGCGAATCTCAACTGGGCTAAAGGCCGATCACGATTGCAGCATGGATGTTTGGGAGTCGGTGTTCACTCGAACGGGTACAGGCACTGTCTATTTAATTTATGTATAGTCGCATCTTTGAAAGGGCTCGTTTTCCCCAAGTTCCTAGGTAAGGAATTCAAAGCCGCAGTTGCGAACCAGCAAGCCCCGCCTCTGTTCCGTTCGACACACACATATTCGCTCCTGCAAAGCCGCGCGAAAGCTCTGCCGTCAATCCACAGAAGCCTCGTTTAACTCGAAAAGTAAAGACGGCGCCAAGGGGAGACAAGGGGTAGCGGGCGCCTTTCCTAAGATATGTCCCGCCACCCTAAGTTGAAACGGCATTGTATACAAATAAATGCCTACGGCGTCGGCTTGAGGACCCCGTGTAAGCAGCCTCCAGCCTTTAGAGTGCTCGTACCGTTTAGCTTTCTTTTATTAGCTTCCCGCCACGAGAAGTCGTACCACAGGCAGTATGAAGCCCATTAGAGGAAACATCTCCCCCTTCTGGCGCTCGTCGGCTTCTTTCTGTATTCCGCGCTGCGGCGCTGATCCTCAGTGAAGGATGGAGGCGAGGACGAAAGCGGGCTTATGTTTAAGCCAAGGTCGTGGGGAAGTCCGGAGCGTCTTCAGGAGAAGCCCAGACCCAGACTACACTGTACCCAGAGCATTTGCTTCCTCTCTCAGTTGAGAAGAAAAGCAATTGGTCACCTGATTGTACAAGCTGCATCCACCCCCCCCCCCCCCCCTGGAACGTCTCCTCCAGGTACGTCCCCTCCGCACTTCCCTTGGCAATGAGCACACCGTGCCAATAAGAGACCTTTAGTGAGCCCGTGGGCGACAGCATCTCAAAGCAAGCCAAAAAAGACAAGCCCAGAACCACGAAGAAACCATCAAACGAAAAGTGATGAAAAGGCGGCCGCTAGAGCACCCTTGAGGAAGGCTGCTTGGCGTCTGCGTTTGGGAGCTTTCAGGGCAGAAATTTTTCGCAGACAACCTCCAAAGAGAGAGAGGGAGACAGAGAGAGAGAGAAAGGGGACTAGATATGTTGAAGGTATTTTCCCCCCGTGCTCGACGTGCTGGCCTTTTTTGGAAGTGTGCCTGCAGTCGAGGACCCTGATATTTGGTGCGCCTCCCCACTGTCTCTCCACTTCGAAACTCCTGGCGCCGTCCCTGTCGGGAAGACGTACCGTGACCCTGACGGAGATAAACCCCACTTTGGAAGCGCCCAGCAGGCGCGTCCACCCACCGCTGTTTTCATCTTTTGTCCCTCGCGTCGATTGCTTACGTTTTTTCTTCGAGCTGACGAAGAACCCCCGGGGGGGGGGGGGGGGGGGGGGGGTTGCCTGGCGAGGCGTTTGGGGGGGGGGCGATCGCCCCCACCGCCCCCCCCTTGGATCCGCCACTGGTCCAATCTATGAGCCGCATTCAAATATCGTCCCTGGAGGATGCTGCTACCACCAGGGTACGTCATCAAAATTTGCGAAGGAGAGATTGAAAGAAAACGCTCGCTTTCTCCTTGAAATTACACCGCAACAAAGAGGTTTCTTGGTCAGTGGCGTTGCGTGCGAGTGTACTTGGGTCCCACTAGAGTCATTAAGCTCATACAAAGTGAAAAACGCTCAAAACGAATATCGTTGCACTGGCCCTTTAAGAATGGAACCTTCGGCAACCTTCTTCCGAGTTTCAACGCTGCGGAAACGAGTCACGATCTGTTCAGGACAGTCGCCCGCCTGTCGGAGCCTGCCCAAAACGAGTCTCAACGCGTCCGTGACGTCAACGGGACGTGTGTGAGTGTGCGTGTGGGTTCGTGCGCTCCGGAAGGGGAGAGAGGCATGACCTAACTGCGGAGAACTTTGGCTACATCGCACTTGAAAGGAAGAGAGGCAGGGCTACGACGCACTTCTGGCTACGACGCGGCGGTCTTTGCTGCAACGCACTTGGCGGCGGTTTGCTACTCGCACCTGTTGCCCTGGCGGAGAGTGAGGGAGAAAACGGACCCTATATAAGGCGGAGCGTGAGGCTGCTCCGTTGTTCTCTTGGATTTGACGACTGTATCGCAACCATGTAATTAAACCGTTCGTTACGTTACCAATTCTCCCACCTCCACTGGACCCCTGGGTTCTTCACTTCGGGGAATGGTCGTCGTCACGAGCCAGGAAGCCTCCGGACGTGCGGCTTAAACCCCGCCTCGAACAATCCTCAGCGAACTGCGCAACAAGATCGCGCGGTTGCAGGTCACGCCAACCACACCCGCTACGGGAGCCGACGGCGACAGGGGCCACCCATCCCAGGCTACGGGAGTGAAGTTCCCCAAACTGCAACTTCCACAATATCAAGGGGAGCTCACGCAGTGGCAACCCTTCTGGGAGCAGTTCGACGCCTCAATAGATCGGAACACCAAGCTCTCTGATAGAGAAATATTCCCTTACCTGCGGTCGTTTCTGATCGGGGCTGCCGCCAGTGCCGTCTCCGGGCTGCAGACTACGGCAGCGTGCTACAGAGACGCAATAGAGATACTTACTGAACGCTTTGGCGACAGGCAAAACATTCAGCGGAAATATCTGGAACGGCTTCGAAACCTTCCAACGGTAAAGTCAGTGCGTGATGTCCAAGGACTGCGTAATGTGTACGATCACGTCCAGACAAACATTCGCGGTTTGCGCTCCTTGGACGTTTCAAACGCGAAGTACGCCACAATGATGGTGGACATACTCCTGTCCAGTCTTCCAACGGACATCGTTGTAGATTACCATCGACACAAACGTTACGGAACACCACTTGTAGTTTTCGCCGGCAGAGAGGAGGGAGCTAGCACGTCTGGCGATGAAGCAGTCAACGTCGCTGCATCGACAACGGATGCAGGTGAGGAGCTGGCGAAACTTTTGCGGTTTCTACGCATGGAAATCGAGAGCAGAGAACTATCAGCACCGCTCGAGAAAAGACCAGCCAGGGTGCCGATGATAGCTGCTAAACCAAAACAAACTGTTTATCCACCATCAACGTTCGCGTTGCAAACCATCGGGACAGACAACTACTGCTTTTTTTGCAACCAGGAGAGTCACAGTACCGGCGCCTGTACTGCTGATATCGCACTTGATGAAAAGAAAGAAAGATTAGCGCAAGACATGAGATGTTTTCGCTGCACCAAACGAGGGCATCGGTCCAAAGACTGCCGCAGCCAAACGAGATGTTCTGGATGCAGGGGACGACATGTCTCGTCAATGTGCAATCCTTTTTGACAGACAACAAGACCGGTTCCAGGAGAGACCGCCAATATAATCACCACTAGTAATACGACGCCTCACCGAGCTTCGAGCGTTTTACTGCAAACTTTCAGGAGCTGGGCCGTGAGTGATGAGAGCTGCGCATATATCCGCGGTATTATCCATGGTGGAAGCCAGAAGACGTTCATCCGAGAGTACTTGGCAAGAAAACTTAACTTGAAAATTATAGGCCAACGAAGCATGAAGCTTAACACGTTTGCCAACAGCGGCTCGGACGTGATAAAACAGAACTTCACACTGGTCAGACTACGACTTCGAGGCCAGTATGCGATGACGGAGTATGTTTTAGAAGCCGTTGTCGTCCCATTCATCTGCCAAGATCATATCGAAACACCCGCCGAACACTCGTTCCTTAAAACTATAACGGGGTCCATCGCTGACGAGTTGATGTTTCTCTCCGTCCAAGCAGAGGAAGGCATAAGCCTGCTCATTGGCGCTGACCAAATGTGGAGATTGTTAACTGGCGAAACACGCCGCTCATCATCCATCCCCGGTCTGGTGGCCATTTCAACTAGCCTAGGATGGACCTTTCAGGATCCAACAGGCACCATGAGAGTCTTGTCGAATACTACCGCGAACTTGATGGTATGCGTGTTAGGAGTGGCAGTGACCACCGAAGACGACGGGGCAGCGTTAAGAAACGTCTGGGAGCTGGAGGCCATTGGAATCATGGATGAACCGACCAGTACGAAACAGCAAGATACTACGGTACTCGAATAATTCACAGAGAAAATAAGTTGAAAGAATGGCCGCTACCATGTCGCTCTACCATGGAAGGAGACAGACAACACTTGGAAATAATTACATCCCTGCCAGGGGTCTAAACTCCACAGCCTGATCCGGCGTCTCAAGCACGATGGCTCCATCGCACTATATGACAAAGCGATACGCAATTACTTTGAGGACGGACACGCGGAAGAGGTGAACGAAAAGTCCCCATGTGACGGACGCTTTTATTATATGCCTCATCGAGCGGTGATTCGGGCCAACTCGGAATCGACAAGAATTCGAGTGGTGTTCGAAATTCATCACACGCGCCAAACACCGGATCTCTCAACGACCATCTTGAGAAGGGGCCTACCATCAACACAGAACTCTTGCCGGTGCTGCTCCGATTTCGTATGCAAAAGGTGGCTCTCACAGCTGACATACAAAAGGCCTTCTTACAGATAGAAATCGCAGAATGTGACAGAGATGCTCTCCGGTTTCTTTGGTTTGAGAAGACACCCAGACCAGGCGAGCCGCTGCCCGATATAAAAGAGTGGCGCATGACGCGAGTTCCTTTTGGAACAACTGCCAGTCCATTCCTACTTGGGACGACAATTCGTCATCACTTAGAGAACGTGAGTGATTCGAACGAAGACATCGCGGCTCTTTTGCTGGACTCATTTTACGTGGACGACCTACTGATTGGAGCCGCAAGCACCGATTAAGCCCTAAGGCTCGCTTACGGACCACAGACATTGCTCAGGGAGGCCGGCATAGAACTACGCAAATGGAATACCAATTCCAGCCAAACTGCACAGCCTATTCAATCAAACGTCGATAATTCACCTCACATCACGTCAATCAGATCCTACAAAGTCACAAAGGTACTGGGACTGGTGTGGGACAAAACCACAGATTCCGTCACGTTCTCTAGTGACCATCTCTTGGAAATTCTCTCAACAAACATGACTACAAAACGCTTCGTCCTCAAAGCCTCTGCTAGGATCTTCAATCCCCTAGGGTTCCTCTCACCTTATGTCATACGAGTAAAGATTTTGTTCCAACGTATATGGCAACATGGTCTAGGATGGGACGAAGAACTACCAGAAGCGCTACGGCAAGAGTAGACAACGTGGTGCGCCGAGTTAATGGACTTGCCACGCATCATGGCTCCGAGACACTTACACAATGTGGATGGTAAGAGCAAGCTGGAGCTTCCCGTCTTCACAGACGCCAGCCCTCGGGCTTATGGTGCCTGTGCCTATCTTCGCTCCGTGGACAGAAAAGAAAATGTCAGCGTCAGTCTGGTGTTTGCCAAGTCCAGAGTTGCCCTGCTTAAGAAGCTGACCCTCCCACGACTAGAACTGATGGGAGCCCTCTTGGGAGCACGTATGGCTAAATATCTGTGTACTGTTTTGTTTGGTGTCGTAGTTACACTATGGTACTGGACAAATTCTATGATAACCCTCGGTTGGATTAAAGGATCAGCAACTGAATGGAAACCTTTCGTCGTCAAAGGAGTGACAGAAATACAAGCTCTAAGCGATCCCTCTAATTGGCACCACTGCCCGGGCGGCGCGAACCCAGCAGACGCCCTTACTCGAGGGAAGACGGTAATGCAGCTAAGTGCGTATAAGTTATGGGGGTCTGGGCCCGAGTGGCTTTCCCGAGAAGAAGGAAACTGGCCAATTGGCAGTACCTCAGAAAATGAGAACCTCAACGGAACTGACGAGGAGAGACGACAACAGGTCGAAATACGGCTGACCACTGTGAGTGCATTAACCGCACTCTTGACATTGGAAAATTTCAGCAGCTATACCAAGACGCTGCGTGTCACAGCGTGGATAAAACGATTTGTTCAAGGTTGTCGTCGACAGAACAAGTCACCTGAACTGCCCCTAACGGCAGATAATATTACGATGCAGAAGCTTTCTGGGTCAAGAATGTTCAACGAGAATGCTTCGACAGAGAGTTCCAGGAGCTGGTTCAAGGCGGAAGTATCTCAAAAGGATCGAGAATAACCGATCTGCAGCCCTTTCTTGACGACACAGGAGCCTTACGTATTCGAGGCAGACTTCACCAAGCCACAGCCTTGGAGGAGGTCAGACATTCTACTCTTCTCTTAGGAGATCACCCTTTCATTAAGTTGCTTGTCATGAATGGTCACCTCAGAGTATTACATGGTGGCTTGCAGGCCACTCTGACAGAAATCCGTGACAAATTTTGGCTCTTAAGTTCACGACGAGCCGTGAAGATCATCGCGGAATGTCGCTTCTGTCGACGATTCCAAGCGAAACCGGTCACGGCCCCCGTAGCTCCGCTACCACGGGACAGAGTGGAAGAGAGTCAGCCCTTTCAAGTCGTGGGAATCGACTTCGCGGGGCCACTGTTGGTCAACTCAGCGGGCAGTGCGTTAAGGCCTACGTTGCCTTATTCACTTGCGCGACCACTCGGGAACGACACCTCGAGCTGGTATCCAGCGTGGCCACGGCGCCATTTCTCTTGGCCCTGCGACGCTTCGTGTCACGAAGAGGTCTCCCAAGCACCATTTATAGCGACAATGCGCTGATATTCAAGAGAGCAGCGAAGGACCTGCCGGCCTTGTGGGAGGCTATTCGCAGTGCGGAATCTCAAGCCTTCTGCAGTGTTCACCGAATCACCTCGAAGTTCATCGTAGAACGGGCACCCTGGTGGGGAGGCTGGTGGGAAAGGATGGTGAGGTCGGTGAAAACGTTCCTCCGGAAAACTCTTGGACGGCACAGCTTGTCGTTTGAAGAACTAGCGACCGTACTGACTGACATCAAGGCAGCGCTGAACTCTCGGCCACTCACCTACCTTCATGCCGATAATAGTGAACCAGGGGTCTTGACTCCCGCTCACCTACTCATAGGAAGGCGATTAATAACTCTTCCAGAGGCGGGGCCAACCCACGCGTCATCCAAAAATTCACTAGCACGTCGGTGGAAATATAGGCAGACGCTCATGAACAACTTCTGTGTACAGTCAGAGGCAATTTGACCTGCGACAACGTGAACGCTGGCGGAGCAGGCAAAATGCCGCATGGGGCGCAGCGGTCGCCGCGGCGTTCTGGGAACGAGACTCGGCGGACTGGTCCACTCTGTAGAAGCGGGGGGGGGGGGGGGGGGGAGAATTAAGACGAAGAGGGACATGAAGAAGAGCCGGCTATGCGGCGCGGCAATTCGAAGCGGTTAGCAAAATACGCCGACTTATATTTTTTTAAGTATTTTTATTGTTCCCTTGGAAAGGCTATCTCGGTTTGCTTCCGTTCTGGCGCTCATATCTTAGCATGAGTTTGTAAAGCCGTCGGGCATTACTATCAGTTCTTTCGCACGTAATGATTCCAACTTGATCTCAGTTTACGGTTCGCGGTTCAGTCTAACAAATATATAACTGAAAGTAAACGTATACCTTTTCCTCACATATCTGTGGAAATGTTATGCCACATTTACCGGCCACATGTTCATTGTTTTGTTTCAGAAATTTAAAAAACATTTTGCAAACACATGAAAAGTAAGCGTCAAATTCCTGTCAAGTGCTGGCCGATTGGTTTATCAAAAGTTATCGCGAAGTCGCGAAGGCTGCTTAAGTTTCTTAGTTTTCATTCAGGTGTTGGAAGCATGGAATAACGCAGGAAAAATATTGTGCAAGAAAGAGCTTATCTTATATCATAGAAGGCCATTCTAGCGCGAGGGGCATTTGTTTTGACTCGACTTCCCCCGGCAGCGAAACGTGGACTGCTCCCGCAGCCTCTTCCCCAGCGCGAAAAAGCGAACACAGCGCTGCATACGGCAATTGTTCCCCGTGGCCGCTCGCTCCGTTGTCGCAGGTCAAATTGCCTCTGACTGTACGTTGGAAGAAAGAATACCTACTTGAGCTTCGTTCGACGCAACTTGCCCCACCGCTCAGCAGCCGTGCACCGAACGTTGGTGATGTAGTACTGTTGCATGACCGTATCACTCCAAGACATCTTTGGACCTTGGTACGAGTCGATTAAGTTTTTCCATAAAGAGATGGAAATGTAAGGGCATGTGCCGTTAAGCTGCCGTCTGGTTGTGTAATCCGACGGCCAGTGCAGCTGCTCTACCCTTTGGAAACTTTGTAAATCTTATCCCCCATTTCCTCACTTTGTGAGCGGGGGGAGGATGTTGAAAACTAACAATAAACACCACTGGCATGAGACATTTATTCTGGAGCTAGAAGAAGACAAGGGGGATGGGGAATCGCGAGCCCGAGCGAACGGACGGTCGGATAAACCGTTTAACACAAGCCGGTTGTGCTGTTATTCTTTCTCGACCTCAATGTCCTCAACGAGTAGCTAGCGAAAGAGCGCCTCAAAGCGCAACATAGGCTCTTCATATATAAGACGCAGGTCTGCGTTGTTTTTTCAAAATCTAAAGTTGACCGGAGTTGCGCTTTAACTCAGCCGAAAACCTGCAGTAAGGAAATTTCGCTCTGCGGTTTGCTCTTAATGGGATATATTTGTCCATAAATCTCTTGAATTACTTTAATAAATATTGCGGCCAGATAATTGACATCTTGGCATTGAAAGGTTGAGAACCAGTCGACTTCCATGAACTGGTGATAACGTTCGATGTAATCTCCCTTGGGAAAGTTATATGTCTTGCACGATAGGATATTGTATGTGGTAACACGGGTCAAGCCTGATAAAATTGGAAAACCACATTTAGAGCGGCGTGATATTTATCCAGCGCTACCATCGGTACTTCACTAGAGGTTACGCTAACATCATCCACTTTCAAAAAACACAAGTGGAGAACTTTCCCTTCGTAGTTATGTTTCCTTGTCCTGTTTTAAGCCCCCAAAAAACGGCAAATTTGATGATCTGATTAGACTTGGATAAAAAATAAAAGTTGGTCGACAGATTTTTAGATTCGTCCAGTTTATCCCCAGGGCAATAAAGTGTCATAAGATTCAATATTTAAATAAGTCCAGCTTTTTTACCATTTCTTCTATGTTAGTGAGACAATTGCTAAACTTATCCGGGGCAACTTGCAGAGAGAGATAGAAAACGCCGATCAAAATACGCTCTTGGCAGTTGCAACAAACCTCCACCCACAAATATTCGGGGTGATTTTCTAAATCAAAACACCTGGTTGACACGAGACTCGTGTCCACGTCAGACACTACGATTCATTTTTTTCTTTACAAAGCTGTCACGATCGCGGCGATGCACATAAAAACTTGGAGGAAAGTAACGAGAAGACGATATTCCTAAGCACAGCAAGGATTCCGTAAGACAAATCATTGAAAAGTTTGATAAAGTAACATAAAAAAGTATCGGCCTTATTACAAAACCTTCGAAAATTCTCATAACCGGTACGAAATTTCGATAACCATATTTGCTGAATGTATGAGCCATGTTCAGAGAAAGCTATACTCGCGTTTGCTCCGCCCTTAAGGGGCACTTTGGTTGAGGTGGCATAAAGCCTTGTTAAGAAAATTAAAGGGATACAGAGGCAACGCCGCGACAGGAATACGTCGAGACCGGCTTTATTTCCGTATATGCACACTGCCACGCATAATCTTATTAATAAGCTGTCGCGTGTGTACCGTAGGATCAACGATCCCAGTGATTCTATAGTTTTTTTGCAAAACTAGGCACTGCACCACATGCACAGAGTGCACCACTGGAGTAGTGTATGAAATACCCTTTTTATGTGGCTCTTCTTATATCGGCCAGACAGGTTGGTGCTTCAATGATCGTTCGCGAGAACATGCCGCGGCCACGCAAGATACTTCGTCGGACACCTTGCCACACACTACGGTCGTTGCCCATGCAGCCGGTCATTTAGCGACAGCAGGGTTTTGGCTATGTGCTAAGATAATATTTCTAGAGAGCTACATGAAGCTTTAAAAGTAAAAGAAAAGGGTGATAAGTGTATAACTGACACGCCACTTTCTTTACTGGCAAATGAGCATTTTTTGTTTAATACGGGGGTTACACCGGAATTAGCCGTGGCTCTTTGTTTTGCCGCGGTTGGGCGCACTTCTTTGTCTACTTTCTTGCCCTTGTGTTTTTTGGAGCTTACCTACGTGATCTCGAACTAACTTGCCCATATTTCAACTTTCATGCAATTTATTTTACTTGCAACGGGTTCTTTTGAATGTTCCCACACTCATCATTTTACGGTATACTCCATTATCGACCACATCGCTCTTGCGTGCTGCAGCTCCAGGGAATACACCTTTGCCATCTGCCACGGATGCTTCCTTCGGGAAGTCGTCGCCCTCTTTAACGTAGAGCAAACATTCACCGGCCACGCAAAAACAATATGCAGAATTTTGAGCTCCAAACCTTGGAGGCAGGTAGGGATATGAATAGAGGCCCTGAGAATGAAGTGCCAGCGCGGCTGAAATGTCCTACAGACTTCATCTCCGGACAGCGGCGCAATACACCGACTCGTTCTGATATCAGGCAAGAACAAGGCTGAAGAAGAAAATCTTTGGCAGAGCGAGGTTGCCAGAAGAAGTTACCATTCTAGAGGATGGGATTCTTCCTCCACCAATCAAGTCCTGCTTGGAACATGGGCTGAAATTCAGCCAGGAACCGTGCTTGCGCCCGATCACCCCGATCACGAAACAGACGCTCGTGAGATGGACAGGCAACAAGGCCAAACCCGATGACAGAACAAGATGTGTGGCCGAAGGCGTTGATGTTCTCCAGCGCTCTCTTGGCCGAACGACAAAATAATTCAAGATCAGCTGCATCGTCGACCACTTCTTGGACAAATTAAAGTTGCTCACTTCGGACAAGGAGGGTGGCTTCGTGGTCGAATCGGATGCCCTCTACGGTACCAAGGCAAGAGAAGCCATACATAAGAACGTCAAGCATGTGAGTCCACCATCATTATCTAAGGTCAAAGCCCGTGCTATGGAGATGTCCAGGGCCACTGAACTACTTCGGCTACTAGAAAGTGTCAAAGCGAGCATGAAACTGCAACTGGTCATTTTCTTCAGCGCCAAAACCCATAAAATCAAGGTCCCTTTTAGGGCCATTGTTACCGAGAAAATTTCTTGGCAGTTTTACGTGGCTAGCTTCCTGTGTTATCCTTTGACCGCTCTTGAGTTGCGCGATCCATTCAGCGTGCAATGTCCCTAAACTCGTCAAACAGAAAGTTGGGGCCGAAGTTGACGGAGCGCAGCGATTGGACAAGCACGACGATGACTTCGCGTTTTTGCCGCCTACGTCCAATCGGCGCTGTTTGTGAACTTTCGGCTCCTACTTCCTGTTTGTCGAGTTTAGGGCCCCAAGTCTCCGAATGCATCATCGATTTTTTGAGAGAGGGTGCGCAGGGACTTCGAAGTGCATTTTCTGTTGCCGTTGAAGACCTTTTTATTTCGTTTTTTGTCTGCCGGTCAGTGCATTGAACATAACGGTATTCTTGCGTTCGAGAGCTCCTGTTGTTTTAACGTGGAACATTTTCTGGAGCATTTAACTTCATACTTAAAGGGATACAAAACAAAATTTCGGCGCTTATTTCTTGGTCAATTCGTGTTCAAGGGGGCATTATCACATCAGACACATCAATCTATTGCTGAAAAAGACAGACAAAAAAAGGATTTTTAAAACGAATTAAACGATTCGCAAAGAGACCCGAGTAGATGTCGCTAACGCCTCGTTCATAAAGCCCGTCTAGGAAACTTGACCGGTAGTGACGGTAATTATCTCGCCTCCGGCCACGACGAGAGAAGAGCTGAAGGAGGCCCAAGATTATAGAAGATTGTGGTGGCACTTGTGGTGGCCCGTTCACTGGTGTGCTTCGGCAGCTTTTAGCGGATGCTACGAGCCATCGGGGCCTATCCTGGGCCCCGATGGCTCGTGATTTTGGAAAGGGAATCTCCAAGGTCACGTGAATGCCAGGTGACCTTGGAGAGGGGGCACAGCGACGCGCTGAAAGCGTATCACGGCCTACGTCCACAGAGTGGGATTGGCTGGGATAGCTCGCAGCCATGGGCGTACCAACCGGGGGGGCAAGGGGGGCGCTTGCACCCCCAGTTCTCAGAGTGGGGGGGCAAGGCATGTGTTTTGCCCCCCCCCCCCCCTGAAACAGCCGCCACTGGGCAGGGCGAACGCTGGCCGGCGGCGCCCAAGGAATACCAAGGGCACCACCCCCCGACCCGCGGGGGCATATTTTTAACGCGCAGGCGATACACACCCTAGCAACGGCGCTCACTCTGAATTGGCTGGTTTGTGGAGATAGGCGCTGCCGCCGTCAACAAAGGCAGGGGTTACAATGCGAGTTTCCGAAGCGGTAGTGTAACTTAGTTGTAAGATGTCTGCCTCACACGTAGCAGACCAGGGTTCTATCCACAATGTGGGCTTCTTTTTTTTTTTTCCTCAAACATTTTGTTTTGTTGAGGCATTTGGCGATATTTACGACATTTCTTTTTTACAATTAACACTTAAAAAAAGAAAAACAATGTTGTCGACGAAACATCGCTGAAATAAATCGTATGGGTCTCTATTTACGGATGTGCATGGGGGACAGCGGGGCTTGGGTTGCCGGCTGCAAAGCGGCGTGTACGGGGGTAGAAGAGGGAGGGGGGCTAAGTGGGTTAATAGTTTTGTAATTAGCAGCCGCACACTGTCGCCGCGAAGCGGCGTGAACGCAGGCACGGGGAGGGGGCGGGGCCCGGTTATATACACGCGCTGTCCGAATCCGAAATTTAAGTTCCCGCGCGTTGCCTAGCAGCCAATCCGGCGTGAGCGTCGTTGGTAGGGGGTCTATCACCTGCGCCGTAAAAGTTAGTGATGGACCGAATCTGCCGAACTTTGGATTCGGCGAAGTTCCGCACACGCCGAAATTTAGAAGGAAAGTTCGGCAAAAATTTGGCAAAAATTCGGCAAATGTTTTCGCGCGCGCACAAACGCGACGGGGCCATGGATCGCAAATGGACGCCGCGCAGTCGCGCGGTTACCATCGTACAGTTTAGTACAACCAGCGGTTACGGCGAGGTGTGGAGTAGGCGACACGGTTACTGTGCGTTTGTGAGCTATTGAGAGTGTGGTTTTCTTCAATATTTTCTGCCCCAAGAACAGAAGATCGACCAGTAATGTACGCAGTCCACTGCGCAAGTGACAAAATGATGCGGTGCATTCTGGATAACGTGATTTTCATTTGATCTTTCCATTGATGAAACGAGGTGGTTGAAACATTAACTGACCAACTGACAATTACGCTCAGTGTTCGCAGCCCACTGCCGTCAAACGGGGCAGAGTCACGAGAGCTTGCCAGAATGTATGGGATGCAGGTGGCATCCTCGTCATTATGTGATACATGTTTTCCCGCTTCTTTTCTTTCCTTTTTATGCACTTTCTGTAGTGTGTATATTCTGTACATTTAAATATCGGTTTTGTTTTTCCACATGTGGTGGCGGGCTGGCAGGCGCTCTGCGTAAGGGTTTTCACCTATCTGCCTAGCCCGGGCCGTACACCACCACATGGGCCCCTTCCAGTTTGTGCAAATAAAATTATTATTATTATTATTATTATTATTAATATTACAATTATTATTATAACAATGCTATTTTCGGCTCACAAGTAGTTTGTGCCAAAACAGAATAATATTACTTTTTAGTTCGCGTTATTTCGCGATTTTCATGTATCTGCATAAACCTAAACACAGAACTATCTATCATCAGTGCTCGACGTTGCACATCCGACATTCCTAACTCTCCCATCTTCCTAAACGTCCGTGTGTGTCCTAACACCAGATACCGGAATTTTAAAGGTTAAAAACGGCACGTTCCGAATATGGAACGCACACTTTCATGCAAAGCTGACGTCAAGTGACTCAGATCGAAAAACATGCATATTGACAATATTGTTACCTCTTCTGGTGAGGGCACAGCAACCGTTGCATTCGTTTTCGCGCACGAAACGGCAACTCTCAGAGAAAGTAAGAACGCAGTGATTGCCTTTATTTATTTTTAATTTAACAATGTAAACAGACTTGCGGGCGGGCGCTGATGAGGTCTCAAAATCAAAACTCTGGTAGCGTGATTCGTGACTGCGCCGGCTACTACCCAACCTCGTTGTCACGCCACTTTCTGGAAGCAGACACTAAAATTGCAAGTAAACATACAAAAGCGACACCGACACAATTATCTGGCAGAATATCACCTTATTTAGTAATAACTGTGTCAATAGGCACTACATGTTGTATTTAAGCTAAGAAAAAAAACATAAACCTTTTTTCGTGAGAAAAAAACTAGATATGAACGTTAATTCTGGAAAATAGCTAACGTAATACCTGTTCACAAAACTGGTGATCGCCAACTAATAAGTAATTACCGTCCCATCTATCTCACCAGTGTTCCATCTAAGCTCGTGGAGCATATACTTTACTCAAATATAATAAACTTTCTTGACTCTCATAATCTTCTTTTTGAACATCTGCAAGGATTTCTTAAATCTTACTCTTGTGAAACCCAGCTAACCGGCTTCCTTATTGATATTCATTCAAGCTTCGATTCGAATACTCAGACCGACGCCATTTTCACTGACTTCTCCAAAGCATTTGACAAAGTACCACACCAACGTCTTTTAACAACGATATTAATATCTATCCCTCTGTTGTTAAGTGGATTTCTGAATTCCTCATTAGCCGTAAGCAATATTCCTCCGTTAACAACGTAAAATCTCCCACCTCTGCCGTAACGTCAGGTGTTCCCCAGGGAACCGTACTTCGACCCCTCCTGTTCCTAATCTATAGTAATGATCTCCACCTTAATATAGGTTCTTCTGTGCGCCTGTTCGCCGACGATTGTGTCATTTACCGACCCATTCATTCATACCATGATCATCATGCTCTCCAGGAAGACCTTCAGTCTGTAATCCATTGGTGTGAAAAATGGAGATGATGTAAACTTCAATAAATGTAGTTCCCTACCCTTTCCCCGCAGTTCGCGTGACACACCATTTTCGTATTACCTCACTAACACTGAAGTAATAGCATGCTCATCATATAAAAACATGCGTGTTCATCTCACCTCTGACGTATCGTGGACTACTCACATAACTTCTGTTATTTCTGATACTAATCGTTCTCTCGGATATTTGCGCCGTAACCTCAAACTTGCTACACCCTCCGTAAAACGACTAGCGTATACTACTCTTATGAGATCGAAGTTAGAATACGCCTCATCTATATGGTCCCCCCATGGCAGTTTTACCTTGCAAATAATCTAGAATCTGCGCAAAACAGAGCCCTTCGTTTTATTAATAACAACTACTCACCATATACCGGAAAATCAGGATTATGCCAATCAGCAAACCTTCATTCACTTTCCCTTCGCCGCCGAGTAGCATGCCTTTCTCTCCTCCATCGAATGTTTTACCAGAATAGCCACCTCAAAGAATGACCGCTATCACCCCCCATTGTATTTTCCCGCGTCTAGATAACCTATGTAAATTACGTCCATTCGATCATCAACTCTTTCTCAACAGACTTCCACACTACCATTGGCCATCGAGGATTGGAATTCACTACCTCATAGCATCGTTTCTATTAGTGATACTACTAAATTTGTTGAAGCCATTACCCTCTCTTTATCTAACCTACCTAGCTAGCTTACAGTGTTATAATCGTGTTTACTGTTCTGTTTGTTTTTGTTCTATTGCCACCCCCTTGTATAATGCCCCACGGGCCCTCAAGGAAAATAAATGATGATGATGATGAACAGCGTATTTTGGCCGAATCTCTAGAAAAGTTCGGCAAAAGTTCGGCTCCGCCGAATTCCCAGATGCGGCAAAAGTTCGGCCCATCACTAGTAAAAATATGCGACCCGGGGGGGGGGGGGGGGGGGGGGGTTGGTTTGCCCCCCCACTCAAAAACAAGTTGGTACGCCACTGCTCGCAGCGACCGCTGCGTACGGACGTAAAGACGTAAGGACCCGAGACAAATACGGCACGATTGCGGCGGATGTAACGTGCTCTCCGCTGGCTGCTCTCCGAACGTTGCCAGAGTGGGCCGTTTATAACGAAAAACACAGCCATCATGCTCAAAATACAAACTTGCGATTGTCATTTATGGATATTGCGGATCATATTCAGCCTATTTGTAAACACGACGGGTATATATATATATATATATATATATATATATATATATATATATATATATATTAAATTTCGTTGAAGTATCCCTTTAAAGCACAGACTGGTTTCTTTTGAAGGGGTTTTCTTTTTGCAAAAATAAGGGCATCTGCGTCAGCTCTTGTGCTGCGCCTGTTTTGTGCAACATTTTATAAGTGTCCGCGGAAGATCCATTTCAGCAATAGTGCGGGACTGGAACATTTTCAAAGTCTTCATATGTGTGGATGATCTCCTTATTCTGCCTAAACAGTCTGACAAACTTACCAGTGACGCGAAGGAGGTGTTGGAGGTGTTCGGGTCATGTTGTTGCGGCTCACGCATGGGGAGCCAAAAGAAGGACGATTGCAGTTGCTGAACTTCACTTTAAGTCTACAGAAGGACCATATTTGAGGGATGTATGAGCCACGTTCAAAGAAAGGTGTACTTACGTTTAACTCCGTCCATTCAAAAACAGTAAAAAGAAGCATTGCCTCTATGTGTCTGGAAGCGGCTCTCAAGAAGTCGTGCAGGCACAGTGCCCAAGAAAGTTTCGAGAAGGAGGCAGCGCGGCTGGAAGAGCGGGTTTCCCTCGGGGCACTTTGATTGAGGTGGCAGAGAGCCTTGTAAAACAAATGAAAGGGATACAGGGGCAACCCTGCGACAGGAATACGGCGAGGCCGGTTTTAATTTTGTATATGCACACCGTGAGGCATTATCTTAAGAAAGTGGCCGCTCGGTACGATGTACCTGTGGTTTTCACTGCAACCAATAAGCTGTCGCAGCTGTACCGTAGGATAAACGATCCCAGTGATTCTACAGATCCTTGAAAAACCAGGCACCGCATCAAATGCACAGAGTGCACCACGGGAATAGCGTATGAAATATCCTTTTCATGCTGCTGTTTTTATATCGGCCAGTCAGGCAGGTTCAATGATCGTTCACGCGAGCTTGCCGCGGCCACGCAAGCTACCCCGTTGGTTCAAGCTGCCACTCACTGCGGCCGTTGCCAATGCACCCCGTCATATAGCGACACCAGGGTTTTTGGCTAGGTACCCAGATAAGGTTTCTAGAAAGCTACATGAAGCTTTCTAAATCAAAGCAAAGAGTGAGAAATGTATAAGTTACACGTCCCTGTTTTTATAGGCAAATGAGTATTCTTTTTTGTTACCGGGGTTACACCGGAATTAGCCGTGACTTCTTGCTGCTTTGCCGGTGCTATATATGTGAGTAGATGTTTTAAATAACTATTTGTTGAAAGTGCGCCCTTGACTGTATATGTTCCTGTCCTTGTGTTTTTTGGCGGTTACCCACGTCTCCAATGCTCGCTTAATGAATAAAAAATCTGTTGAACTCATCGAAGAGCGCGCGTCTCCGATGTGGAGATGTTTAATTTCGGTCTGCCTACATCTGTATTTGGTCACAAGAGCAGTGGAACCCATTACCACGCACTCCAAAACCTTGAACATATATATGCTGGAGCGACCTGCTTCGAAACAACCTTTCACTGGTCTTCATTTCATATGTTCAACCAAAGAGAAGGGTGGTGCGAATCATTATCAAATAATGGTTTTTAGGAGAATTCAACTCATTAGCATAGCCCTGTGATTTATTAAGACGACAAAAGTGAATCTTTGAACTATCAAAAGAAATAACCTTCTGCAACCGTAGCAAGAACAGTCCTAATACGTCAGTGGCAGACGTCGCAGCAATACAGAGGAAGCGCCAACCTTGTTTGAGAGGTGTTTGGCAGCTCTCCTCGAAATTTTCCAACTTTCCGAGCTTGCAAGTCGATAGAGCCGTCGTAAACTTAATCATTTAGTTTCTGCCGGTCGCATTGGGTTCATGCAGCGCCGTCCATCTTGCGTCATCGTGGTCGCGCCAGCGTCTCAGAATGATCCCAGCACGTGGCAACGCCAACAGGTACACGTCTGCCGCTTTGCCGCGACCTCTCGTTCAGTTTGAATGTGTTTGCCGCTTGGGGGCGTTAGGGAAAGGGGAGAGGGGAGGGGGAGACAGTCCTAAACTATCGATCACATAGTATGAAGGCCTTGACTTCTATGCGGGACGAAGGTTGGAGGAGAGGAGGAGACGAGAGCGCGCGGGAATGTCAGAACACCGAACGCGTTCCAAAGCGAGCGCCAAACGCTGGACGCCAGCGTTCCACGTTCTAACGCGTTCGACGAGTGCAGCGGAAACGAAGGCAGCTAGCTTTGTTGTCTACCCACTGATCCTTCCAATCAGAGCTCCGCGATCTCACATCGACGCGCTCTCTCGACTCCTCCTTTCCCTCACTTAGGAAATGAATTTATTCTGTTTGCTATTTTCAGCAAACAAAAACATTCCGTGAAATATATCTTGATGGAGCTTCCTCACAATATTAGAAGCACCTTTTCAGCGATGCATCCGGGTCCTCTGGCAGAAGAGTCGTTCGGCGGTTGCTCTGGCCGGCTTGCCGCATTGGTACGAAAAGGCCGCTCACTACTGTTCTCTCGGCTCTCTCGGAGGAAGAATAAAAAACCGGTTGGGGCCCCTCATTCGTAGAACCTACTTGCTGATGAAAGTCGGCGGCTGGATCAAATAATGCCGGTCGAGGGTTTCTACCAAATATTTCCAAAGATACACTGAGCTACCGTGCCCCAAATGTTTCTGTAGGCGCGGACCCTTCAGTTTTTATTTCTTCGTTGTAAATCTCAGTGATTGCTAAATATGTGTAAATAAAGATAGGAAATAAATAATCAAAAGGTACACGTATTCAATGTAAAACGAACCTTTTACAATGCCGGTTGCTCTTTACGATGCGAAAGCATGCGAGTTATCCCAAGTGTGCGCCTGTGCAGTTCCTCAAATGTGTGTCGCATTATTCTAGACCTCGTGTCAGGGCTCGTTTCCCATTTGCTCTTTACACTGAGAAGTGCGAGATAAAAAATATATAGTAACTCACTTTATAAAAAGATATACACATATATATGAAATGAATGCAAGGGTGCAAATGAGCTGGTTTAGTGTTAACATGACATAAACCCCGGTCTTAGGGTTTATGTGGCTGACAACCACCGTCATTCGTTCGATCATATACAGCAAAGTTCGGTAGCGCCATCTGTCATTCTGCGCCAACGGTAAGTGTCGGGAACTTTAATCACTTTTTAATATGCAAATCGGCAGCGCATGAATGTCATTTGTTTAGTGTGCATAGAGCTCGTAGATTGAGTTATGACCATTAATCGAGGATCTCAAAAAAAAAAAAGAAAAACATTTATTGCCCCTTTTATATACACAAAGAAACAGGCAAAACATTACCTGTGAGATCTTTACTTTTTTTTCTAGCTTTCCGGAAATGCGCAGTCCAGAAAAATAATATTGACAAGCGCTTGAGCAACTTGAACTTGTTGCGGCTAAGCGAACACGTCTAACGATTCGTCTGCTCTCTTCCACTGCTCTTCTGTCGCTCTCTCGTTCTTTCTCTCCGAACCGGCGATGTCAGCGCCCCGGATTTGCCGCGTTCTGCTCCCGTCTTTACCACCCCTGCCACTGTAAGCGTCGTCGATAATGTCAGTCGGAAGACGGCATGTGAGTTGAAAGATACCAGAAACCTCAAATTGCGTATTTGTTAAAAGTAAAGAAGTAGCTCATGTAAAAGTAACAACAACAAACAAACGAAAAAACGTGTTCGGCTGTCAGAAGGGAGAAAGTGCCGGCGAGCTGGTCAAACGGCATAGTTGAAAACCCCAAGAAAAGGGGAAATAAAAAAAAAACAGACAATACAAGCTGTGTTGTCTTTTCCCGTTTTTTAGTACCTCTTTTCCCGGGGTTTTCATCTATGTTCTGCTCTTTTAGAGGTGACAGACGAATTGCCGCATTTAAGCGGCAAACGTTCTAAAATTACATCACTGACCCTTTGAAGGGCCACTTGAGGAGAAACACAAAGGTTTTTTTTTAAGCAGTCTCTTTGGGACATGCGTGTGGAAAAATGAATTTTACACGAAAAAAAAATTAAAGCAATATTGACGGCGCGAGATTTATTTTAAGTTCTGTGCAGCAAAGTCCATGACGGCACGGAATGGTTATACACTCTTTTCCACCTCAAGGAGATGGTCATGCACCCTCTCCAACTCAACGTGAGGGCCAAACCGATCCAACTCTGCTCCACGTGCCTGAAATGCCAAGAGGGAAAACAAGTGGAAAGCAGGTGACTACCCACTAAATCGCGGCTTGCGACGTCAATATGGCTGGCTCTAAACAATTTTTTTTCGCGTAAAATGTTTCTCTTGACACGCGTCTCCCAAACAAACTGGTAATTTTTTTTTTTTCAGTGGCTTGTAAGGCCTCTAAGTTTTCTCCACGTATTTTTAACGCCACGTCCTCCATTGGAATGGAAGACCTCACTGCTTCAAACATATTGAGAGATAAAAAAAAAAAAGTGGTTTAGTCCTTAATTTTTTTAATCTTTTTCACAACATCATTTTACTGAGCGTTATGGGATTTTCTTACTTCTAATAAATAAAAATTGGATAATATTTTTTGTAAGCCGTGTAAGCTCAGTATTACGCAAAACTACAATGAATAATGTATGCCGGTAATTGACGGGTGACGCGTGTCACGCAAGCGAGTATTTAGTACAGGCATAGTCTCCTATATAAGGACAAAGCCTGGCAGATCGCCACGAGAAGCGCCCGCCGAAATACAAAAGGGGGAGCCGCAGACAACAAATGAGAGGAGAGCCACGTGACTGGCGCCCCGCAGCCGCGAGACGCCGAAACACACTTCTCCCGAGCGAACGAGTGTGTTTCGGGTCCTCGCCGCTGCAAAAGCTGTGCACTGACGTCTATGTTCCCCGAGAAATGGGTCTTTGATGCTCTGTGCTACCAGATACTCGCACTCCAAATCTGCGACCGGGCACTCCATGGCTCCGTCGTCGAACTGCCAGGCTTTGTGAGTATAGAGGAGGCTATGGTACAGGATGCCCTGCCGCCAAAATTTGCAAGGATCTTTTTACCGCAAAAATAAATTACGCATCGCCGAACGCTTATTCTGCCCCCAATTGTAGCGCTAACGGTCCCAAACAAATGCCGAAGTTTCAGAACTGACGGTTTCCTTCTGGGAATTTCGAATTTTCTAAAGTTTTCAATGGGAAAATTGCGGCCCACAGAGCCCTCGAATACATGAAACTGAACAGCGCCGGTTCACAAAAACGGGCCCCATTTTACCACTGAAATGTTCTGAAAATTACTTATACATTTTGCATAAGATAACGGTTTGTTCTCAAACATTCGCATCTGTGTTGGACTGCTGGCACTACACCTAAGCGAAGGCTGACTAGTTTATTTACTGGCAAAAAATCTTCGTAATTTGTTTCGGGACACGCTATGTATGATCATATGATAAGTAAATCAGGATATCTTATGGTGCGGGCATTTTTTATAGATAAGCAAACAAAGATTCTTTCCGATGGGTTGCCACAGCATAAATGCGAGCTCTATACCTCGACATATGTAGGCATAATTTTTCTTCTTATCAATTGCTATGCACGACTTTATCGCACGTCGACGCGAAATTAGGTAAGTCTTTATAACTCGTTTCTAACGAATATTGAGCGCCTCGATGTGACGCCTTGTAAAAACGGTATTGTGATACAAAGACCTCGAACTATCGAAGTGAATGTATGCCATAGTCATCGGGGAATGAAATTAATTGATGAGTTGTGGGCTGGGAATTATTCTCGATAACATAAGCTGTAGCACCAAGGGACAAAAGAACTTCACACGTTCTGAGGCATCGGCGTCTTTGTCTTTGTGCCTGATCCTCCATAAGGTTGATCAAGGAAGATTTGAGAACTCTGTCGATGGGGCCGGTCCGCTCTTTAGGTGAATCCTGAATTTCACTATTAAGACTTGGGTTCAGGTTCTGAGGCACGGGAGACGACGCAAATTTGAGAAACACAAGAAACAGAGTCAGCTGGCGGTAAGTGTGACTTGAACAATTCTGTTGTGAACTCGGTCTTCTTGCAGTTTAGTAAAACAATTTTGAGCAAACAGCTAAAAGCATAACTTGTACTTTTTTGATACAAGTCATCACTGTGGAGGGTTTTTAGAAGTATGAACGTTGTTTACATTAGACAGGGTATTTTACGAACGATACAAATAAAAAGAAATGATCTTAATATAAAAATAAAAAAAGATTCGGAATGACGTCGTCGACAGCGACGAACGTTAGATCAGAAGTGCAAAGTGTTAATTAGCAAGTCAATCACCTGACATAACTAAATAACGTGCAAAGTTTTCCTCTTATTTTGCACAGTCCAATAAGATATTCATGGCCTATCCTCAAGGTATGCCAAAACTGTTAAAAAAACCATAAAACTGACATCTGCTCCACTGCTCCACAATATATTCCAGCAATCTCGGCATAGTGAGGACACTATAACGACACACGCACTGTTTTACAAACAAGCTCGCGTTTTCCCACACCGGGTCTGGTGGGCATTGCGCGTGCGCAGAAACAAGATTCCTCCGAAGCGAATCATCTGCGCATGCGCAGTGCCGACATCAGCGCCACTGCAGTGCCGTGACGTCATCTTATTACCGCTACGCAGCCAATGAGGCTGCTGCATTCACCGGTTAGATAGCAGAAGAACCAATCACGAAGCAAGAAGCTCGTGAACATGATACATCGCTAGTGACTATATATATAAGCCAACTCAGCTCTCTGACGTCACGCCACTGCGGTGGCGCTGCTGTCGGCACTGCGCATGCGCAGATGCATCGCCTCACCGGAGTCTGGTTACTGCGCTTCTTTATCAACAGTATGTTGTTAGTCAATTGTCTCAACATTTGGATTTTCTTTTTAGTTTTGGTATGGCGGAAACTGCCTAAATTCTCCATTAAATAGGACGAGAACAGTTCACGCTATTTACTTCTAGAAACTACTGGTGAATAGATGAACGAGAGACAAGACATTTCTAGTCGGAATGGGTCAAATCTAGAGAATAATAATAATAATAATAAATATATTAGGAGGCTGTATAAATTTGTTAATTATAATTCGTCATTCACACCCTGATGGTTGTCACGTCAGAAAACGTTAACCAAACGGAATCATTTCTTTATTTTAAATGTACCTGTTTCTTGTTATTCTCAAATGTTGGTGTAAAACCCAGCATACAGTTATGAAAAATATAACGAATGGAAAAATGTGACAAATATAAATAATTGCTGCATGGCAAAAAAAATAATACGAGAGGGGTACGATAACATTGAAATAATACATAAGCACATCTATATTGAAAACGTAATTCTCATGATCCCAAAACCGTCCGCACAACAACTCTTTCGAGGGCAATCAACAAAACAATCCCCTGGTCTTAAAACAAAAGAAGAAAAAAAAAGTAGAAAAATGGCGGATTAAGGAAGCATTTTTTCCTATTTCCATAGCACAAACACCATTATAAGGCAGTTATATCTGTGCCCATAAACAACAATAAACAGATCTTACTAAGCGTTCGGCGCAGGCGTGACGCCGCCATAGCTTGAGTTCCCAGGAGGCAAACTCCCGTGCATGCGAGGCCTCGTGCCGTCTTGACGCATTGCGGCAGCGGTGGCGTAGTCAAACTGGCTGGTGAGATCGGCCTATTCTCTTTGATTTGGCACAACGTAATAAAATAATAATATTTAATTCTTAATGAAGCGCCGTTTTAATCTTTCACATATTTGTTTTCCTCGAAATGTCGCTTGTTTAGGCTGGGGCGAATTTAGGTGTCAGGCATAAAGGGGGGGATATAATTTCATTTTCTCCTGGAACAATTTTTTTTCTTCACAAAAACAAAACTTGGCGTGTGTTATTCTTATACAAAAATTAGTCCCCACCCCCAACCCCTCTAAACCTGCCTTTTTGTTTGTAGTACGTCGCAATCGTTTCTTTTCATCTATGGTTTGTACTAAATGATCTGCCAACGAACCTCACTACTATTTGCTTCGACAGCCATTAATGAGCGCGTCTTTAGTTATGGCTAGTTTTTCATAGAACTATTTTTTTATTTGTATATTAAATAGTCGTCCCACATGTTTTTTTCGAAAATTAAGATGTTTTGCAACCTGAAAGCAGGCCGATACAGACACTGAAAACTTTCACGCTTGGTGTTTATGCCTTAAATTTGGCAGCCTTGGAGCGCTCCATTCATCAGAAGCACCTTGGGCGAATGTGCAGACATCGACAGTTTGCAATGAAACTCATCCTCCTGCTGACTTGCCTTTACGGAACATTCGAGACAAGTAAGCTTGAACTACGGATCTAGACATTTTTATTAACAAAATCTTACTTTGGATAAAATTGGTTATAATACTCCTGTTACACGAGCATTCTCAACTGTCAGTGAGCTAAGGAAACAAGACTTAATCACAATCAACGGGAAGTACACGGCGGCGCCAGTTGTCAATGAGAACGACAGCTGAACTCAACTTATCATGCCTATATTAGTTAAACTGAACAAACTTGAAATAACTGGGTCCAAGATTGTGCCAACGGCATGAAACCGTTAGTGATGCAGTTACTGTTTGAGAACTTAGGCGAAGATATCCAGATACAATCGTAGCAACTTAAAAACAGAACAAAACGAAAATCTAAAATGGGCCATTTGCAAAAATCGCCGGTTCAAGCAGTTCAGTGGTGAAATCTCGGAAGCACTTTCCCAACGAGCGCAAAGCACGATCTTTCTGGCTCCATTGAGCCGCAGTGACCTCCATTGGGCTCCTCCGAAGCAATCTTGCGGCCGTTACTTCAAGAACGTAATTAATTAGAGTTAGAATTAATTGGCTTAGAAAGTAATAGATTACCGTTACATATTACTCCCCGTAAAAAGTAATCGAATAATTACTTCGTCACTTTACTCGATTACTTTTGCGTTACTCCAAAGAAACACGAAAAAGACACACTATATACTGCGTGTTTATAAAGGACTTAAACAGGTGCTCCAGATAAACGAGCCTTGCCGTGACATAACTCAATCTCATGAACCTGCGACGAATGCACTTGGGCGGTGGAGGCACGCACACCATTAGAATTAATCCGAGTTTGGCATCGGCCAGCTTCAAAACACTACTCCCCAGAAAGATATGGTTTTTCTCTGTGTGCTGCATGTTGCCTAAATACGGGCTGGTTTACCTACTAAATCGGACTGGCTGTGAGACCAAGATCCGGTACTTCCGTCTGGGTACATTTCAAAGACTCGTTTTTGATGAAGGCTGTTATCCGACCAAATGACCCACTTGATCTTCTTTCTTGATTACCAAACTTATCAGAACCAAGACGTCACACGAAATATTAATGCACAATCTCTCAGCATGAACTGATTTTGCATTTATAAATTATTTAGAAAAGCACGATTTTCAGTGAACAGCACCCTTTCATGTCTTTCCCGCGTTTACAGGCGGCTTCTCAACTCCAGTGTCCAAGTCAGCCACTGCGTATTCTCAGAAAACTCGGGCTGTGTTCCCTTTCCCTAAACTTTCGGTCTAAGTTCCCGCAGGCGCAATCCGCTGACGAGGACTCCAGCTTGGATATCCCAAGCCGTTTTGTTGTGCTCCCCGACCAGCTTATTGCCTGCTATCGAAAGCTACTGTTTAAACTGACCGCAGGGTTGACGCTAATTTTTTTTTTTTGTTCCAATAAACTGCTGCCATCGTACCCCTTATGTTTTTGTCTTATGCATTTGTGTGTGTGTAAGCGTTGTAAGAATAGAAGGAGGGGGGAGGGCCAATAGTGCTCACGCACAGGGCGCCTTGGTCCCTATGCATCCGCTAGTGTGAAGTCAAGTGAAAGAAGCCACATAGATGGTTGGTCCAGCCAGTATTTAGCTTTCACAGCGCTGCCAAGGATCAGCAGGGGCGAGGTCTCATTAGAGCATCTTTTTTTCGCGTATGACGGGAAAGGGGGGGGGGGGTGGGTGGGGGGGGCCCTAGGTGGAAACATTGACAAGCAAAAGACGGTTTCGTGTAACAACAAAAGAAAAAAACGAAAAAAAAACACTGATTGGTATTTGGGGGACAAAACTCAGAGGAGTGGGGAAGAAAGGAGGAGGCGAGAGGGGGGAGGGAAGCGGACGTAGGCACCACGGTCACAGTGTTCGCGGCCCTAGTCCTCACGAACCCCACGCGACGGTTTTATTGGCCATTAGCTTTCCGCTCTTTTGTACGGTCGAAGCAGTCCCTTCGTTTTCCAAGAAGTCGAGGCCTGTTGCCTTCATGTAGACAGTCGAATCCGCCCAGCTTGGCTGACCGTACGATCGAGTCCCGAAGCGGGCTCTGGCTGGGCTCTTGTACTTTCCGTGAATTCCTTTCCTTACCTACGCCAGTACCTCACCCGAGTCTTGTGTTGGCATGCTAAAAGCGCGAAGGCAGTTGCATCGCCTTTCTTACACTCTATTTCTCTCTTTGATGGGACGGAAGAAGCTGTAACGAGTAATCTCAGTAATTCGTTACTGAAAAAAGAATGAGATTACATTAGAAATTACATTTTCAAAAAGTAACGGAAAGTGTCCATTTGTGTTTCGGACGTGTTTGCTTTTGTGTGCGTTTGTCGGTATAGGTTGAGGGTTATGGCACACTGTGAAGTGGGTGAGGAGGTCTTTTGAATTGTGACGGAGGTCTGTGACATGTATATAGACGATGGTTGTTAAATAAATTTCAAGCTGTGTTAGAGACTTCGTTGTTCTGTCCGTTTTTTTTTTTTTTTTCCTACGTCTCAGGGTTACTATGGATATCATTCAACAGCTCGCCCGTGTTTTGTTGCCTTTCTTCACTTGTAACGGATTACTTCCAAAGTCTGCTCTGAAGTCACTTTTGTGTCTATCGTGGCTTGTTTTTTCGCCCTTAAGACCGTGCTAAGCCAATTTTCTCTGCTCCCCCTTAAATGCACACATGTTTTTACCATATGAATGTTCGAATCCTATTTTCCGCCAGGCGGCGTCAGTTATGTCTAAACTAATAAATTTTCGTAAAAACAAAACAAAAAAAAACAGTGGGTGCATTGGCGCCTTAAAAGAACTCTTTGAGTAGATGAGTACGCATCACATTGTTCACTGGTCAGAGCTCGACTTTGACTTGAGCATAGTTCGGAAGCACCCAATACAGCATGTTAACTAACGGTTTTAAAGCTCCTTGGACGACCCGGAATAATCAGGTTTTCAACTTATCGCGTTGCAGTTTATTAGAGCGGTGCAAGCAGGTGGTGGACGTTTACAGTGAACAAATTAAAGGGGTCATGAAACGCTTTTCCAACTTTCTCCTGTTTAGCTTTCCCCCTCAACTCATAAATCGCGGATTCTACCAAACAGTTCAAAAAGACTGGAAAGGGGGGATTCCCCTCTTTCTCGGACTCTCGTTTGTGTACCCGGATACTGCCATTCACCTCCTAGAAGATTTGCCCGTCGCTCAAAATTCAGACAAAGGTTGCTTTCCCCACCCCGTTCACCCCGAAGCTGACAGTGCTGTGCAAGCTACGTGCTCGTTGGGCCAGCCACACTTTTGCCACGTGATCACGCTCTCTCGCGCATACCCACGCTCAGAGAATCAGGTACGCGTGTAGCAGCCACTCCGTGACGTATAATACCCACTTTTTGGCGCACGATTTCAAACGGACGAAATAGCCGCAAACTAAAATCAGTCTCGCGCAATAAATATCACTGTGAAAAAAAAAAAATCGGAGAAAAATTGTTTTTAGACATGCTTGTCCCAATTAGGCTGTTTAAAAAAAAAAACACTTTTTTTTCGCAGTTACCCTTTAATGTGAAAGAAAGTACAGTAAAGAATGATAGATATTTCTTGTTACGTTCTTTGAACCTTTAATACACTTTCCTTTATTGTTTGTTTTATGCCTTAACATTTCAGAAATAAGGAAGCAGTGTGCCCGTCATCGTCCGTAAATAAATTATTTCTTTTTATGAAAATATCTTTTGTTTGTGTTGTCACAAACTTCATTCCTGAGCAACGATTTAGATTACCCAGTTTTACTCAGATGTCACAGTGACAAGAAGAGATGAGGCGTATTGCAATTATACTACATTTTTCTAGAGATAATACTAGAAAAAAACAAAACAAAAAGCATGGCCACAGCATTAGAGCTAACAGAAATTATTAATTCAATTTATTCAGCTGGCGTTTTGCACTTTTGAAATATTAGATGTAACTACCGCGCTGAATGAACCTGGTTGTGGCACTCGCCGCATTGTGAGAGAAAGCAAATTTATCGTTGGAGGACGTCGAGCAAAAATGGGCGAGTTTCCTTGGATGGTAAGCAGAAAGATCGCCGTTGTTTCGGTTATTAGTGGTTTAGTACGTGAACCAGGTAAGTCTCATATTAGTCTAAAAATTAGGTCCTGCACATAACTCATAATATTAATAATAATAAATAATATTAATAATAATAAATAATAATAAATATTCATAATAATATTAATAATGTTTATTTTTACATCAAGAAAATAATGGAGGGAGTCCGAGTAAAAAAGCGGCATCGTGCAGTTTGACGAGTCCCCGGCCCCCCTCTCACACAAACGGCAGTGTCACAAAAAACAACAACAATAAAGAAGACGCAATGGCATTCAAAAAGTAATGAGGTGGCAATATTTAGGTTTTTCGTAGTAACAAATGATACATACATTGAGAATCTATGTAAATATGTTTATATTTACATGATACATACCGTAGATACGTTGAGAGGATATATCCTCTCAACGTATCTATATCTAATTATATATAATATATCTAATTTCTCACACTTTGACATCGATTCTGGACCGCTACGCACATTCGAGCGCAGACTGAGCGTCGAGCGACGCGTACATTATTTATTGGCGAAAAAGAAACATACTCTGGAAATATTTCTAGGGGCATGCTGTATTAAGAAAAAAGTACCTACTATTCTTACATAAATAAGTTTAGTGCCACGTAACCTACGAAAAAAGACGACTAATACTGTAAACGACTTAAGTTTCGCGGGCTAGAAGTTTCGCGAATCGGGCCAAGGCTGAAAATTTAAAATTATTCGCGGGTTTTAATTTCCGCGAATCGAGTGTAGCTTTCGTAGCGTTCACATATTGCGCAAATTGTTCGCGGGACGTATTTCCGCGAATGGTAGGCGATTCGCGAAATTCGCGAAAATTAGGTAATCGCGAAAATTTAGTCGTTTACAGTATTCACTAATGAACACCTTGTTTCAGAGCGCAGCTCTTAAGGCTGAACTCCATGGGACGAATTATGTGACGAATAACTGGCGAACGCCGCCCGACGGCACGCTCGCTTTGCGCGCGACGTAGCAGCCACTGTGTTGATTCCACGCGCAGAGCAAAAGCCGCCGGGCAAAATTCGTCGGTTATTCGCAGCATATTCGTCCCATGGAGTTCAGCCTTTAGGCGCCCGTTTCCGACTTGAGCGGCTTCGCCGTCGGCGTAACCGCGCGTTGCAATATGGGATGTTTTCCATTATGACGTCACACGTGACGTCACGTGTGACGTCGCGAGGGTCACGAAGGTCACTCGTGACGGTCACGACGCCTTCACGAGTGACTTCACGAAGGTCACGAGTGAAGTCACGAGGGAGGGTGAGGGAGGGAGGGGGGAAGGAGGGGTGGAGTAGGAGGGGGAGGAGGAAGGGAGGAGGAGAGGAGGAGGAGGGGAGGGGAGGATGGAGGAGAGGAGAGAGATGAGAAGGAGGGGAGGGAGAGAAGAGGAGCAGAAGAGGGTGCGGAGGAGGAGGAGAGCATACCCTCCTCTCCGTAACCTCCCCTCCTCCTCAAAAGCTGCGCTCTAATTCGGCATTGCAGGAAATTGTAAACGTCTAATTTTTTTCCAGAGTATATACTCGTCACCGAGAGCTTAAATGTGAACCCCTACAGAAGTGTCTTCTGCCGGGCAGAAAACCGGTTCCTAGTTTCCTTCTCTCCATTTCTCTCTTCGCTCATTCTCTCCCCACAGGAGCCGGTCTCTGAGCTACTTCGAGCAGAAAGGAGGAGGGTCGCCCTCCTTCCCGAATGGAAAGGAGGAATTGGGGAAGATTTTCCTTCTTTCTGAGCGGGGCGGGACTTGTACCCCTTTCAGACGGGCACCTAAACGAACCTTTAAAGGGGTACTCCGGCGATTTCTTCATGGTCCCCGATTTGCTTGAAATTTTGCTAAACTCGCTAAACAACATCACTGAAATATTATCCCAAAGATTAGGTCAAAATAATTTTTTTTTCACGAAGTTATTGAATTTACAATTTTGGTCCTCACCGTGTTTTTCAAACTGAAAGTGTCTACTAGCAACAACGAAAAAGTGACGTCAGTGGAAGGCAGGGGTTCACTTTTTGGGCTGTAGAATTTATTCCCAACAGATTCCAAGCAGTTTCATGGTGTCAAATCAATGCTTTGGAAGCTCGTTCCAGTACCCGCGCGCCAACACGGATCAAATGATTGGCATATTCTATTTTTTAGACTGCTTGCTCGACTGGCAAGCCTGCCTGCCACTCACGTCACGGCACTGAAAATTGCGGGTATATTTGAATTTTGGTTTTTGCATCATTTTCATTTGCCAATTTCACAATAACTAATATGAATTTCGCGATACTAAATAGCATACTGGAAAGGGTAAAGGCCGGGGAGTCAGAAAATATAGTTAGTTGAGGTAGCTCAAAAAATCGCCGGAGTACCCCTTTAAGCCAAAGGACCGTTAGTGTAAATGTCATTTAAGCAGTGCCACACGACAACTCAATTCGCATTTAGCGTAAAGATCCTGTTCGTGAACCTGAATTCCCGGAACTTCTTTACGGGTGCTAAAGGCGTTGTCTCGTCAGCAGCAGTCTACAATAGAGAAGCGAATTGAAATAAAAGATCGTACTGATATCTAAGATCAATGTTTTTGTATGTTTATTATTGAAAAAGAGCGTGTTTCACGTATCTTCTGTACAAACCTCGCTCTACTAATAATAGCATTCTGTACTCACCGCCCCAGCTATCTAGAAGGCCTCGTCGTCCGGCTGCTAGCCTGCTCGCATCGTGCGCTTCCGCACTTTGTTTTTCCTCCTCTCGATTTTTCTTACAACCATAGTTAGGCAGCTTTTATTTATCTACTTTATATTTTATCATCATTTAATATTGTATTGTTAACTGTACTGTGTATATTTAACATTTTTTTTGTACATATATATTTCTGTATCTCACTCTCGCGTCTTGCATTATGTCGAACGACGGAGGAGCGTCCACGACTAGGAAGAGGTCGCCGCGCTTCCATTGGAGCGTTGAGGCGACCTGGGCGCTGATACGTCTTTGGGAGGATCGGCTGGAGCGCTTATGGTCAAGAGGTTCAACGCGTCAAGAGATCCAATAGTCACGTGACAGCTGAGTCAAGAGGTCCAACGAGTCAAGAGTTCCAACGCGACAAAAATCCAAAATGGGTCGACAGGTTCAACGAGTCAAAAGGTTCAATAGCCGCGTTTACATGAATGCGACTTAGTCGCATCGAATCCAGTTGTCGCATTCAATGCGGTCATGTAAACGACATAATGCGCAAAGAAAGCGCATCGCATTCAAGTCGCTAGACAGAGGTGGATCGAGATGGCGAGTGCGCATTCATTCAGCCCATGTAAACGGAGGTCGCATCGCATTTTGGAACGGGGAGGATTATGGGAAGGCGCTCGCTGCGGGAGCGAGTGAACAGCTGAGAACATGGCGGCGGCCAACCTCGTCGGCGGCGCGCAGAGCGGTCCCGTATGGTCGCCCGCAATTTTTTCCCAAGAACAAACGCGAGCTTTTATTGCCATCATAAGTAAGCGGAATATAGCGGAGCTGCTCGGTGAGTGCGGCCCCCGTCCAAGCCTTGCGAAGTACGACTTGCGCGTCCGAAGGGGTCCCAGAGGCTTCGGCGCAAGCACGAACGACACCGAGAGCTCCGATAACTGTAGAGCACTGCATTGTAGCGCAGAACGAGCCGCTCCTACCTCGGTGCCGTTCCTGGCTGCGCAGGAGCCTTTCGGACTCGGGGTCCGGTCGCGATAGGCGAGGTCTAGCGCGGCGAAGCGCGGAGGCTTCCTCAAAGCGTGCACACACACGTCGCCTCCGGTCCAGAGTGACCCGGCGGCCCGGCCTGGGGCCCTAAACGCTTGGGTTTTGATGTTTCTTCCGTCTCGTAACTTCTTCCACAGCACCGAAAACAGCGGGCACGATCTTTACGTTCACTGAACGCGTCAAAAGATCTCCACGTGCGATGCACCGGAAAACGTGGTGCGGCTGTTGACGGAACTGCATAACTTCGAGCTTTGACACGGCGTGGCGCCACCTTCTAGTGCGCATTCATGTAAACGTTGCCGCGTCGGCTTCGTTCCAAGAACGAGTGGAGTCGATGCGCTGAAGTCGCTTTCATGTAAACGAGGCTAATGACTCAGCATGTTCAACGCTGCATCTCTCGACTCGTTGGACCTTTTGACTCGCTATGCCATTGATTCCGAAGGAAGGGGAAGAGGGGGGGGGGGTGATGAGGGCGAAAAAATAAAATGAAAGCGAAACGCTACAAGCCGCGCAGTTTTGGGGGAATTTTAGTAGACCGTCCGATAGCCCCCGTAACGGTACCCGATAACCAAATGACGCACATGGAAAGGCGCCGGAGGAGTATCGGGTATCGTTATCGGTGTTATCGGGACGGTCTACTAAAACTCCCTACTGGTAGCCTGAATCAAAAACACAATCAAACAAGGAAACGGGATTTTATTTTTTATATTTCATGCGTGTGGCACAGGTGCTCCCACTAAAAGCCACTTTTAAAAGGCACGCTTTAGCGGCCGTGCCTTCGCTTCTGCTGCACGCAACTTGTGAGATGGAGTATAGTTTTCGCCACGTTTGATTGTGCTGTCACGGCGATATCGACGCCCGCGACACCAGTTATTATTCCCTTCTGTCTATTTCTTCAGTTATTTGCCGCCTACTCTTCTGTCATTCGTGACAATATTTTAGCGGTAAGTGGTTGTCGCATTTAGATTTACAGGATGGAAAACTGGTATCTAACTCATTCTTAAGAACCTCTTTAGCTTACTTTTGATGAATTACTGGAACCTATCAAAAATAGTCTGTCAGTCATTTTTGTCGATCATAGGTGTTTCGATGGTTATCAATGGTTGCTAGTGACTATCACTGGCTGCTTCAATTATTTGGGTGCTTTTGGAAAACACGGGTTCTACATCGCTGTTGGTGACAACTGGATAGATACTATTAGTCAGACTTTTCAGGTTTTTGAGCGTTAAATATTAAGTTGGGGTAGTGTTTGGCAACATATTCTGGGCTTGTGTTAGGTCATGTACATTACACCGCATTATTAAATATACTTGCGAACAACAAACAACATCGGGAAGAGAAGTGTCTGCATTCCAAAATACATTTGGCTTTTTTTTTTTCAAGATTATCTTCCACATTTTTTGATACATCGAGGCTTTTCCGAGATCCATAACACTCCCCAGTGATATTGTCACGAATGACAAATGATTAGACGGTGACGTTACTGGAGAAACTAAGCGTTTAAGGGAGGCGAACTTGTGTCCAAAAGTAAATAGAAAAGGCTAGTGTCGTAGGCGTCGAAACAGCAGGATCGAACGCTGGGGCGAGACTGACTGCGGCTCGCCAGGCGGAGCCCTTTATGTAGACGCGTGGGCTTCTGGAACAATCGGTGTAGAACATTCGGCGCCTTGAAAGTTCTTACCTCGAATAAGCAACAAAGTTCTCGAATTTACCAGAACGCGACATTAGAGAAACAACAAAAAGGTGTATCGGCGGCCAGGCATCGAACCTCGGCTTTTCGCGTGGGAGGCAAGAACGATAACCGTTAAGCAGGGAACACACGAGCCGAGGAAACGGGCGCCACACGCTGATTCCCATAGCAACAGCCCAGGACGCTGTGACCTGGACGTGTGCCAAGCCGCTACCTCACGGCGTGCGCGCAAGTTGTCATGGAAACTGCCGCGCGGCGCCCATTTTTGTCGCTCATGTGTTCCCTGGTTTAGGCCACGGGCGCACAGCCATATACTTGGCCAGCTGCTTGCGCGGCAATATATGCTGTTATCTGGCGTTTTACTCGGACCTTGACAGAGATCCCCCAAACATGGTTTTTGTCTCCCTTTGCCCCGAAGTTGATACAAGGAGGTTCTTCCGAAGCATATAACTGAATGAAGGAAAAGTATTGTTCTGGGGTTCAACGTCAACACTGTTCGTGGAAAAAGATAACATGGGAATGTTGCAAAATGAGCCTTTTTTTTTGGTTTGGACCAGCGGCACCGGCCTCGTGCACGCGTAGTTGGGGGGGGGGGGGGGGGGGGGGGGGGGAGTGTCCTGGGGATTCTCCATTTCTTGCCGTTTTTGTTAGTATCAGTTCGCGTTCAGGAAAGGGGGTGATTATCTCATTGCTTTTGTGTTCGCAGTAGTCACGGGGCAGAGTGTAAAGGCCGGTTCAGCGTTAGAAAGCGCTTCGTCCGCTTGCATCTTTTGTAAAATAATTAATATAATCCCCTTACGCTGGTAGCTTGCGCCGTCTCAAGTAAGTATTTTTTTTCTCATAAAACCTACAGCGCGCATAAAAAGAAACGAATAGAGGAACAGAAAAGAGACACAGGAAATGACAAGGACGGCGCTGACTTTCTTTGTCTCCCCCCCCCCCCCCCCCCCCCCCCCCTCTTACGATAATGCCCTTGAAGCGCAAAAAGTATTCTATGAAAAAAAAAATAAAAAAAAATAAGAAACCTTTGCACCAATCTTGGACGTTCCGAGACCAAACGTAACACGCGCAGCAGGACCTGCATTGCGAGGTAAAACGTCGCATGGGTCAAGGTCGGGGAGGCCGACGCAAAGCCCGTGGGTTTTTTTTTCCTTTCCCTCCTCTTTCTTTTTTGTCCCGTATTTTTTTTTTTTTTTTTTTTTTTATAGGCAGCCCCCCTTCACACCTTCATATCATCGATCGAATGGCGAGTCAAGAGGTCTAACACGTCAAAAGGTTCAATATTGGACCTCTTGACTCGTCGGACCTCTTGACTCGGAGTCGGCTGGAGGACGTCCGACGCGTGCGATGAAACTCAAGCCCGAGCACGACGCCCGAAGCGAACAGGGTAAAAGCGTAGGAGAAGCACGGAAACGAGCGGGAGCACTGAGCAACGTTTTAGGACTGAGTGAGCGGAAGACGCTCAGGGTTGCCGCTAATTGCCGAAAAAACACTTTGATTGGCTTAAAATGAACTCTGTTGTAATCACTCGACTGGGCTCATCATTTTTTTTTAATATTTTGCTTGCTTAAGAAAAACTTAAAAATTATTTATATCGCCAATATATATATATATATATATATATATATATATATATATATATATATATATATATATATATATTGCTCGAACGTAATTTATGCGTTTGAACAAGTTACGAGACTTGAATTGCTGTAAACATCGTCGAAATAACATTTACTTGCCCTGCTCTGGCACATAGAGGCCTTTGGCGTAAACGTCATTTTAGGTGCCCGTCTGACAGAGGAATTACTGCGCTCACGCCTTGTCATTTGCAATCCGTTTTTTGGCGGCCTTACCGGCTAGTCTAATTCTGTCTGAACGCAAGGAAAATGTTACTTGGAGCTTGAAGCACAATTAAAAACAAAACTAAAAACGTTAGTACACAAGCGCTTGTAGTGTGTGTGAGTAAACTCTTTTATCATCCTTAAAAAAGCACAATTCACCTTTTATACTGGCACGAGCGATATTAATTTTTTTTTTTTTTTCAATTTGAAGGCGTTGCTATTTTTCTCTAACCTTATATTAGGACAGAAAGAACAATTTTACGCATTGTACGTAGAAACAAATCTCCTAATACTATTTACTGATACTGCTAGCCTCGTTCATGCTGTAGCAGGAGCGGTACAAACACACAAAAATACCATTAAGAAAGTGCCATCGTAGAAGCATCTCGGCATATAGTTTCAATACGCGTGAAAAGTCTTTGCTACATATTTTAATTCATCACATGTCCGAGCTCAGTCGAAGTCACGAACAGATACCACCACGAACACGAATAATAATAGCGAAGTCACTGGGCCCTCCCTGTACACGGTTGGTTCAGCGATGACAGTGTGCACGTACGGAAACACGAAAAACACCAGGACGCTGCCAATGTGACGCTGTTTGATTGCTCCCATTCGCTGGCAGTGACGGCTGCGTTCTCACTTAGGATGAAACCAACGATAGTTGATTCATTGCATGAATCAACTATCGTTGATTCATGCAAGAGAAATGGTTTCAACAGAAGAAACCATTTACCAGGTATATCGTGAAAGTTCCCTGACTCAAACTGCTCTGGCTGAATTGACGCGAGAATGCAGGTGCTTCGGGTAATATTTTTGTAACGAGAAAGAGATAAACATATTAATCTGCCTATGTCTTTTTATAGGTGGCCTTGCGCTTGCGAGAATTCGGAAGACATTTCTGTGGTGGATCTTTAATCAAAGCCGACATTGTGCTCACTGCCGCACACTGCCTTAATTAGTAAGTGTATACTCAAAGATCACGTGAAAAACAAAGACTTGCAAATATATTTTTGTTTAATTTTTTTTTTTCTTTTTAGCTTGAACGCAAGTATGTTTAGAGTTGACGCCGGGATAATAGATTTGTGGACGGGCGGAACACCTTACCACCAAGCACGCCTTGTGAGTTGGGTTATTTGTGCGAAAAAGCTGCCAGCTAATAGCTGCTTAACTATGCTTTGTTCACCCCCTAAGCTGACAGTGTGGTAAAAGCTACGCGCTCGTCGGATCAATCTGCCGCCTCCCTTTGATTTCCTGACCCCGCCCTTTCTGGGCGAGGCTATGGGGGGCGGGATCGTGGTCGCGTGGGGGAAGACAGACGTATGACTCGTCCAACGAGCTTGTGGGTTCCACCACGCTGTCAGCTCAGGGCCGGGCCGAGTGTTCACATGAGGCTCCATTGAGGCCCTGAAATAATTGAACTCAAATCGGTCGGAGGCGAGACGTAACAATCTAAAACATGTAAGGAAAACGAAAGATGCAGGCAATATTGAAACGTTTTATATTGCACATGTAGCACCAAATAGCAAAGAAAACAAATAATTTAATCTGACTTTTTTGTACACTGCGCGACACTGTTTGTGCTTAGAAGCAATTGTTGGTTATTTCACATCTTTTAGGGTAAAATCTAAAAGCTGTCATTAAAATAATTTTGTTGGTGGACATCTTCAGAACCCTTGCTGAAGATAGCATTGTTTTGATATTCTTGATGCTGGTGTCAGCTTCGGTATCCCAAATGAATTGAGTGTCTTTTCTCAAGAACTTGCGCAGGGGCTCTACTTCTGCGGCTAGACGAGGAACAAAACGGCTGTAGTATTCTACCATCCCAAGGAATGATCGGAGTTGCGAAATGTCTGTTGGGATGGGAGCTGCGTTGATGACGTCTATCTTTTGTTCAGGTGGGGTGGTTCCTTCGCCACTGACATGATGGCCTAAGAATGAAAGTTCGGCAACGTCAAAAACACCCTTGTTGTTAAGTTTGAGTCCACTATCAGCGATTCGGCGGAGGACATGGCGCAATTGCTCCAGGTGTTCTTCTCTAGTCCTACCAAAGACTATGACGTCGTCCAGGTAAAACAAGACCCCTTCGCATCCTTCTAGAATCGTTGCCATCATCTGCTAGAAGGTAGCTGGAGCAGAAACGCGACCGAAACAAACTCTCTTGAAACGGAATAAGCCTTCGTGCGTTATAAACGCGGTTAAGTCTCGGCTGTCAGGGTGAAGTGTGACCTGATAGTAGGCTGACGCCAAGTCCAATTTGGAGAAACGTCTCGCGCCATGCAGCGCATTCAGAAGCTCCTCAACATGAGGAAGAGGGTAACTGTCAATAACGACAGCCTTATTAGCTTCCCGAAAGTCCACACACATCAGAATTGATCCATCTTTCTTCTGGACCGCAACAAGGGGTCAAACCCATTCTGAGGCACTTATGCGCTCAATTACTCCCTCTGCCTCAAGGCGTTTGATTTCTTCAGTCACAGGCTTCCGCGCCATCAATGGAATGCGACGCATTTTATGCTGCACGGGCTGCACTGATTTTTGAATTTCACCTTGTGAGTGTAGTCCTTCACGTGACCCAGCTCGGGAGAGAAGAGGTGACTGTATTCCTTCAAGGACGTTGGAAGACCCGGTTATGCTGGTGGGAGTCTCGCCTTGTTCTCGCGGCCTGGAGGAGCAACTTGCGTCAGACGTCCATCGGACGTAGCTGCAGATTCCTGGGGTTGAAGACAGGACATCCACGCAGCTTTGATGGAGTCCGACGACACGTCTCGCTCTGAGGCCCGTGAAGGTACAGTTGTAGGCAGTGTCGTCTGCTCGTTGTGATGTTCAGGAGCTCCTGTCGAGCTGTGATCCGAAGATGATGGGTCAAAAGGCACGACACTCTCAGAGCTCGGTTCGGAGGCTTCTGTTGAGTCCTCAGTTTCCGTATAGAGGCAGCTCATTGTTGATCCTTGAATCTGAAAATTCAGAGCTTTTGCGGCATCCATTCCCAACAACGATGTGCCGTTATTCGCTATATAAAACACAATCCTGGCTGAACGCTCCTTGAACGTGACTGTTGCGTTGAACGCTCCCAGGACTTCAATACGTTGCCGGGAGTAGTTGAGGAAAGTTACCGGCGGTGGAATAATCTTTGCGTCATTTCTGAAATACTTTTGAAAGACTTCCTTTTCGACAATGGACACTGACGAGCCGGTATCCAAGAGGAACGTAAGTGGTCTACCGTAGACACTTACGTTGATGTAAATTCCCATCCGGGAAGGCGTAGCTACATGGCAAACCTGTGTCTGGTCATCCTTTTCGTCGGAAAAGATTTTGTGGATTCGCACGTGACTTTGACGGTGGACAGGTCGGTGCCTGCTGCGGCACACGCGCTGGAAGTGTTTGATCCGGCCGCAACCGTTGCAAGTCTTTCCTCGTGCTGGACACGTGTCGTAGCTCTGACAGCGGTCCACCCCAAATCCACAATTTGCACATAATCGATCGTCGCGATAGGTTCCGCGCCGCTTAGGTGTTCGGGCTTGAAATGCTCGGCGCGGCTGTCCAAACGCAGTGGCTAGAGTCGATTGCTGGTCGTTGTACCAGGGAGCGCGATAGTCAGATCTACTTTTGGCAAAAGGGACGCACTCACGTGACTCTTGATGAAATTGCGAGCTGTGCTGGTCGCCGTGACGCGGTGCACAGTTTTGCCCCGCTAATTGACAGGAGGACGAAGCTCCACGTGAAGGTCGGTAGTCGACGGTATGGGCGGCGTGCGTGACGTTGCATGTGAGTACCTTTTCTGTAGTCACGGTTATCTCTTTGGCTTCGGCCTTGACTCTTTCGATGTTCAGAACGAGTTTCACCACTTGCTCGAAGGGAAGGGTGCTATCCAGGAACAGCCGTTGTCGAATTGTAGTAGATATCACTCCAGTCGTGAACTGTTCCCGGATGTTTTCGTACTGTTGAGAACCGAAATTGGCCGGAACTGCCATGTCTCGAAGCGCGGTCAAGATATCAGACAAGGATTCTCCAGGCTGTTGATGGAGCCGTCGGAAGCGGTGACGCTCCAGGCTGACGTCGCACGACCTCTTGAAGTGCGCGCTGAGGGCGTCGACAGCCTCTTGGTAGACACTTTTTGTCAGCAGTCCAGAAGTGGCTGCCGCTGACGTCGTTGCAGAAGTGGCTGCCGCTGACGTCGTTGTTGGCGACGGCACAGCGCGGGAAGAAGGCAGGTTGTCAAAGACCCGCTGACCCTCGATTCCCAGGCAGTGGCGGAGCATTTATCGGCGGCGTTCCACGGGCAGTGCATGGGCACCAGATGCACCCATGTAACGTTCGAACAGCGAACGCCATCGCTCCCAGGGAATTTCCGGAGTCCCAGGTTTGTTCAAAAAGTCTGGAGGCGGCTTGAGTCCGTATCCCTCCATCTTCGTCGCCAGAAAGGATGTTGTGTCTGGAGACGCGGAATGGAACAACCCCACTTGAGAGCAGTTGCCACGAGACTCTATCGTAACATTATAAAACATCATTAAGACATCTTTACGAACTACACGAGATGAAGTAGGATTAAAAGCTGGGAAATGCGTACACTCTAAGAAATGCCTTGCGCGTCTACTTACCCGCAAAACACTATATGAGCCAAACTTTGCGATCTACGATATCAGCTCAGTGAATTATGACGCGGAACATCTGTTTATACCTCAAAATTAAGTCTGCGCTGAGGCATTACGCAATGCAAGCCTGATGCTTTGCACTGCGTAATGCCACAGCGCGGACTACATTTTTAGGTCTAAACGGATGTTTCGCCTCATCACTCGCTCAGCTGATTTCCTAGATCTCAGAGATTGACTCTTTGAGTGTCTTGCGGGTAAGTAGGCGCGCAGGCATTTCTTAGAGTGTAGTTGTAAATCGGCAGAACATAAACCCATGTCGATTAGGGATGTATATATTTAGAAAATGAAAAGACGACAAACTTACGCGTGATATTTTCGAAACACTTGGAAAATAAGGAAAGAAGGTAAATCGACATATAGCTAAGAGCATCACCGCTGTTCTACGAGTTCGGGACCGGAAGGACCAAGGCGAGATTCTACAGAATGAAAAGTATTAAATGAAATTCTTAAAGGTACACTAAAGAGGTTTCTGTGATCGTCTGTTCTTGGTGATAACTCATTCTACAGTAACTTAGCATCCCAGAAATCGAAAAATTATGCTCGTTCAACGTCTATTTTCCCACGAATAATGTCATAGAAGTTCGCGCCACGTCCCTTTTTGAGCAGAAAAATCTGGAGCACAGAATTCATCGGAGGTGCCGGCGGCGTGACGACGGGCGCGCGTCAGCCAATCACAAGGCGCCTTTCCTAGAGAGGCGGCTTGCGATTGGGTGACGCGCGCCCGTCGTCACGCCGCCGGCGCGTCCGATGGATTCTGAGCTCCAGATCTTTCCGCCCAGAAAGGGGCGTAGCACTAACTTCTATCACATTTTTAGTAAAGAAAGTGAGGTAGCACGAGTATAATTTTTCGATTTCGAAAATGCTAAGAACCTGTAAAATAAGTTATCGCCAAGTACAGACGGTCTCGGAACCTCTTTAGTGCACCTTTGAATGTCGTAAACAACACACGTGAGAACTTCATAATATGATCGAACAATTTCAGATGGTATTCAGTTAATACCCACACATAACGTGCATCTGATTTTTTGATACCTATTGGCGGCGTGTGCGAACTACGGGGGGCGCTTCTCTAGCTATCATTCTCATCGTTTGTGACGTCACGGATAGGACAGGCCAAGACAGACCGCACTGATCTGGGATCCGTCGGTTCGTCAGCTCGCTTCATTCGCTGTTGGGGTAACGCGCGGCAAAGCCTGCTTCACGCGTTGTGTTTATTTGGTGAAGTTACATTTGTAGTAGGAGATTTTACCAAAGTTTGAAGCCACACTTGGCACGCATAGTCGTGCCAAGAATCACTTTTGGAGCTGAGGTGTCGAAGCGCTTGGATGGTGGTGTGCTGTTCTCTAACCCAGTGCAAAAAGCTGGATGATGAAAAAAAGAATATCCAGCGCTTTGTCCCACTAGAATATCTACCACGGCGAATAGGGTGTATTATATTATTATGATTCGGAAAAAATGAAGCTAAGAAAAAAATGTCTCATCAGATAGAAAATAGGAAAGCGAAATTTGAGATCTTCTCGCGTGTGCAGTAAATATCTCAGTGAAAGTGACTACATGTATTGTGTTGGTTCCAATGTGTTCTGTGAGTGCAGGTCTCTTATTAGTTTCAAGTTGATTTCTTTTTTGAATTTCGTAAACCAGTAAACGAACATTACTTCAAAATAACTGGCAGGAAGAAGCGATGGCTGGCTTTCGAAGTCGTTTCAACTTAATCCATGCTTTTTCACCCGGTCGACGCGAAACGTGCCAGACCCCCTCGCGATCGAAGTCTTAACTATAAGTCGGTGACACTTCAGCGTCCTCAAAAAATAAGGGATAAACCCGCTATGAATTACTACCGTTTGTATGTTTGATTTTCGCGGACCCAAATGCACATAATGCGTGATGCGCTTCTTGGCGAGCTATTTATATTCCTAACTAATTCTTAGAAAAAATAGGATAGAACAAATTAATCAATCGACTGAATTTGCCGAGCCATGGCCGACGATTTAAGAATTTATAAAAATGTCTGCTTTTCTCTTGAGCAGAAGTCGCTATGCGACAAACGTCTTCGCCACGTATTTGATTCAGGAAGAGCTACGCGTCAGTTGCTGACGAGCATTTGCTCGGCAGCAACTGTCGAGTGTCATTTGAATAGAAGCGTCTGTATCGGCAATCTCAATGTAGCTAAAACAACTATGTGGCGCTTTGCAACGCAACTGTGCGCGCGTGCACAGCTAAGAAGACAGCGCGTCATTTACTCTGGTGAATGCTAAACTTTTTTTTCTACAGCAACCCCCACTAATTCCGACAAAAAAAAAAAAGGAATTAGAGAGGTTGTGAATAGCTCCGACGCACGCCGAGTGAGCTGTAATGTAAAGCTCGAGGCTTGTTTTTGAACATTTTTAAAGTTTTTTTTTTTTCTAATATAAAAACGCAACTTCGAGGCGCTGTTATTCATTAAAAAAAAAACTAACAAAAAAACGTCGTGCGCGATTTTCAAATGAACAAACCGTCTCTTCATCGACATAGATGCGAACTAACATAGCCACTCCGTGCTTTGACATAGCGCGTCGTCTGCTCGCAACTACAATGCTGCGTCACAGAAGGGCGCCCGCAAGGTGGCGCCACCAAAACATCCGGTCGGCAATAGTTCGCTTCACAGGAAGTCCGATTGCAGTCGACACCATTCAATGGAGCCAATCAAAGAGCCCTAAAAGTGCTTCGTCGCGGCTCTCGTCGCTTTCGTGCTCGTGCTATCACTGGCGAAACCAATCGCGTACATCAAGAAGTGCAGGAATATGGCGCATTCTCTCTGCGTCATTGGTTCAGCCCGTAGAACACACGAGCAGAAAGATGGTGGTGCACCGTGACGTTGCACCTTTTGGCGTGCTTGATAGGCGACGGCTGCGGTCGTAATTTGAAACGAGCTAAAGCTACGCACCTTTCTCATAGTCTCCTATATGCTGATAAAGCCTGGCAGATCACCACGAGAAGCGGCCGCCGAGATGGAAAAGGGGGAGCGGCAGGCAACGGATGAGAAGAGAACCATGTAACTGGTGCCCCGCGGCGGCGAGACACCGAAACACACTTCTCCCAATTGAACAAGTGTGTTTGGGGTCCTCGCCGCCGCAAAAGCTTGGCGCTGACGTCAAGGTTCTACGAGAAATGGTTCTTAGATGCTCTGTGCTACCAGATCCTCGCGCTCCGAATCTGCGACCGGGCACTCCATGGCTCCGTCGTAGAACTGCCAGGCTTTGTGAGTATATAGGAGGCTATGGCTGGTGTCGCCCGTACCGTCAACGTCCCTGGATACTTCTTTTTACAAGTAGCGAAAACCAATAAAAATTACGAATCCCATTCCGCTGGAACAAAATGGCGTCATTTAGTTGAGTCCTCTCCTGTGCGCCGCCATTCGCTTGTAGCGACAAAGAATGTCGCTACTTGTAGGAAGCTCTTATCCAGGAATTACCGTTGTTGCACACTCGACTAATAACGACCGGCGACAAAAAAAAGCGCTTTTTTTCTTTTTGTTTTTGTGAGCATACAAAAATGAACTTTCTACCTAATGTGCTTATATAAAGCGGTATCTATAACGTATGCCTCAAGATTTTCTTCGAATAATGGCCGAGTTTTGAATCTTCCGTATCACGGTATACACCCGGCGATACCAGTTTAAGGTATTCTTGCAATGCTTTCTACGGCTCAGGCGTTTCACCTTGCAAGTAGGGTGACCTCTTTCCTGAAAAGGAAGCTAAAGAGGTTCTTGAAAAAAGAAAAAGAAAAAAAAAAGAGTTAGAGGTGAATTTTTGGAGTATTCTTATCCCGTGAATCTGAATATCACGTTTGTTGTTGCCCGAAGATGTAATTAAACGCGAGAAAACAAGGAAAACCTCCGATCCAGTCGTTGCGTCATACTAGGATCTTTCGGCCACCATCCCGCAGGGGGCACCTGTGAAAGCAGGTGTTTGGTGAGTGGCGTCACCACGGACCCCGAGCCATGCGGGTTCGCCCGCCCACGTCTGGCTGTGCGTGGCTTTCCCGTGTCCGGGGAAAAGGTCATCCCGGTGGTTGAGTCAAGCCCGGGGTAGGTTTGGACCCTTCGGGGTCCCCCGGGTGAGGCAATACACCACTTCGGCCCCCGCTTCCCGTAGACGGGTGTCCTGGCTTTGCCCGACCAGGATGATTCAGTCAGTCGCCACGTCTACTATCCGCTCCCTTCTTTCACCCTTGTCTTCTCCTTCTTTTCACTCTTCTCATTTCTCTTTCCTTTTTCAACTCCTTTGGTGGCAAGGGCTTACCTTGGGTGGTGACAGACCCCATGTCCAAAACCACACTTGGTTATAGTACCTGGGCAGTGCTAATAGTGTAGCGGTTCCAGCAAAGCCCTTTTTGTTATGGTTCGTTAACTATTTCCTTGTTGGGATCCGTGGTGGGCGGCACACCACAGGTTCTGAACACTTTCCGCCTCTTCACTCTTAGAAAAAAGGGGACCAAAAGGAGGTAACAGACCGCCTTTACCACCCTCCTCCCGGCCAGGGGGAAGCGCTCCACTTGTTACCTCCTCAGGCGCAGCAGACACTAGCGCCCTCTATTAAGAATGCGTTGCCACAAGGTGAAGGTCGCCGGGAGGGAGCAGCAACGAGGTAAATATTACCTCCCAGAGGGTGCACCTGTTAGGGCGCTGCCAGAGCCTGGCCGCTGCGATTGGCTGTGGAAAGGCGCAAACGAGTTCGCTAATTGGTCTCCTCGTATGACACGTCATTCTTCGCGAATGCGTGGGCGAGCGCCTGCCCGGTGCCGAGCGCGTACCCCGTCGACGCTCCCCTCCGGTCATAACGGTCTTTCTTCTCGAACGTTCGACGGAGGCGTCCCAGGGCAGGAACGTTCCTTATTGTTCTGTTCGGATCGGTCTCTTCTTACGATATCACCGAGAGCGCTGCATTGACTTCAGTCGAAGATCCAAGTCGTGTGCACCGTATGCAAGTAGGAAAATGTACTGCCTGTGCGACACTTGGCTTCGGTTATGACGGCCCCGGAAAGGCGACCCCCGTCTTCCCTTGACAAAGGGGAGGGTGTCACCTGGCGTCTTGGGCCTCAATCTCCGAACAAAGGCTAAAAATTGGCCTACGCGGCTCTTTGTTTGGTTGTCATTCAGCATATCTTTGGGTCCCAATTCCGGAGCAAATGGAAGTGTTTGACTTCATAAAGTATATCATGATAAACCAACATCTTTGGATCATATATGGCAATTTGTCACTCCTGTGGCGCGAACCAAAGGAAAGCCAACCTTTTTAGTTTTTCTCTGGCAAGTTAACTATAGCGCCTTGGAGCAAAGCCCTATTAGGCCCAAGTGAGGCTTCTTGAATTAACGAACCTAGGTGAAGTTAGGTTGTTATTTCTGACGTGCGCTGCACGGGTGATAAAGTCAATTGCCCTTGAAACGTCGGAAAAGAGCGTTCAGGTACAGCTTCTACATAATCAAATTTGTGCGTTATGTATAGAAGTCGCTCGGCACGAGTGCAACGACTTATCTTTTTTGGCCAATATTCGCTCGACATTCGGGAGAAAATAAAGACTTATTTAGACTCGTTATCCAGGTCCTTTATTTTTTGTCTGGACCCATCACAATGTAGATAACCCCTGACCCATACCGCTGCTTCGATTGCACAGAACGCACTGGTACCTATCAGCGGGGAAAAAAGAAAAACGTGGAGCGGGGTGCGCTAAACTTCGCTGGGCACGGCGTGTGTGGACGGCTTCGGCGCGATCGCGTTCGGACCCCAAATCTAGGACGATGGAAGGGCTAATGGGACGGTGCGTACCCGTGTCCTCGGGGCGAAATGCAGGATCCTAACTCACAGCCAATTGGCCAGCCGCTTCACTCCAACAAATAAATCAACACGTCACGGACGTAAGATGTTTTACTTGTTGATGCAATAAATGCAAAGGTGCAGGCGAGATGGACAGAATGAGCGATAATAATCCCTTGAGAAGGGTAACAAGGGAGACAAAGGACAAACACAACTTTCCCAACAAAGCTAGGTGACCGGTGCGCCCTGAAAAAATCTGCCTGTTCTTGGTATCTGTCGTGGTCGAGATAAGATTGATGAACGGAGTAGGTTTATTCTAACATAGCAATACAAGTAGGTGTGAGTCGTGCCGTGTCTGGTCGCGATCTGGTGGAGAGAGGGTCCGCACGCGGAAGCGGCGGGCAGAGTCCAGGGTCACCCGGCGGCGGTGGCGATGATGATGACGACGGCGGGGGCGATGATGATGATCTCCCGACACCTCCCCCACTTTGGAAGAACAACACTCACACTTCCCCAAAGCGGTCAGGTGGACGGCTTATACGTTCACTCCTTGTGACGGTAGGGGCCACGGCCGGTTGCAGGTGTCCTCTTGTTCGCCGTCTAGTGCCGGTCGTCGTCTGCACCACGTAGGAACGGGGTTGAGGCGCTGGCCCTAGAATGTGGCCGTAAGACGCTGCTCCCGTCGGAATTCTGACCGCAGTTCCAGGTGGAATGGTGTCGAGCTCACGTATTCTGCGGCGCTCGTCGTAGTGTTGTCGCATCTTCTTCTTGTATAAGGCATTTCTGGAGCGAAAGAAAGTGGTGTCCCAGCGAGGTTGGAGAGATTCTGGTTTTACTGGCACGTTTGTGCGCAGTCTTCGTCCCATGAATAGCTCCGCTGGCGCGTAACCTTCGATTCCCGGGGTCGCACGCTGGGCCAGCAGTGCCTTGTGGATGTCTGTCGATTTCCCAAGGAGTTGCTTAGCCGTTTGGACTGTCCTCTCGGTCTCCCCGTTGCTCTGTGGGTAGTACGGGCTTGACGTTGATTGGGTCACGCCCCATTCCTTCAGAAACACTGCGAATTCGCGTGGGGCGAATTGCGGTCCGTTGTCTGTTCGGAGAATTTTCGGCGCTCCATATCGTGCGAACATCGGGTCGAGGACGGCGATGATGTCCCTGGTCGTCGTCCACCTCAGAGCTTCCAGCTCGAAGAACCTTGAATAGTAATTGACAGCAATCAAGTAGTTACTGCCTTCGTGGACGAAAAGGCCCATGCCGACGACTTGCCATGGGTAGTTTGGCAGTGGAGTCGCCAAAAACGAATGGTTGACCTGGTTTCCGGTGTTCTTGACAAAAGGGGCACTTTCGGACGAAGCTGTCGATGTGGAGCCCAATGCCTGGCCACCAGACTGATTCTCGTGCTCTGGCGCGGCATTTGGACACACCCTGGTGACCCGTGTGAAGCTTCTCCGGGATTTCGAAGCGTAGGGCTTCCGGTATGACAAGTCGATCGCCCTTGAACAACAGTCCGTCTACTATGGCTAGTTCGCCGGCGACTTCGTAGAATTGGCGGACTCCTTGAAGAAGCGTCATTTCATCCGGCCATGTCCGGAGAGTGTACTCGATTACCCTCTTCGTTACCGGGTCTGTCTGCAGCTCGTTCTTGATGCGATCGAGCATTTCTTGGGAGGCTGGAAGCTGTTCCAGCGTGAGGAGCTCGTCCTATCTGGTGTTGAGTTCCCTTGTACGAGAGGCCGTGTCAGGTAACGGCTTGCGTCAGAGCACGTCGGCTGTGTACATCAATTTTCCCGGAACGTGACCTATGGTGTAGTCGCACTGGAGCAGGCGCATTCGGAATCGCTGCAGTCGTGGGCTCAGCTCGTCGAGTCGCTTTGTTGTCATGAGGGGAACCAGCGGTTTGTGGTCTGTCTCAATGTGAAACTGCAGTCCTAAGATGTACATGCGGAAGTGATCACATGCCCATGTGATCGCGAGCGCTTCTTTCTCGATTTGAGCGTAGCGTTGCTCCGTCTCAGCGAGAGAGCGCGATGCATAGGCAATGGGCAGCCGCTTGCCGTCGGTCTCTTGTAGCAAGACCGCACCAATTCCGTAAGATGATGCGTCCGCTGAGACTATGAGAGGCTTCTTCGGATTGTAGTACGTCAGAACTGGCGCTTTGGCAAAAGCTTCTTTCACTGCTTGAAAGCTTCGCTGCTGGTCGGGTCCCCAGAGCCATGCAGCGTCGGCGCAGAGGAGATCCCGCATTGGCTTCGTTGTGTGTGCCAGGTGTGGCAAACACCTGGCAAGGTGGTTTGCCATCCCCAAAAACGATCTCAGTTCTTTCACATCTGATGGTGGAGTGATCTTTGTGATCGCGTCGACTTTTTCAGGATCAGGCTTCACACCTTCGCCGGAAACGATGTGGCCTAGGAACTTGATCGTCTGCTGTAGGAAGGCGCACTTGTCGATGTTGAGTGTTATGCCGGCTTTGCTGAGTCGTTCGAAGACTTTAACAAGGTTCGCGTCGTGCTCAGCTTGTGTTTTCTTCCAGACAATTATATCGTCTTGCAGGCAAGCTTGGCCTTCCACTCCCTCAAGGACTCTCAGCATTTCGCGCTGAAAAAAATTAGGTGCGGTCGAGATTCCAAAGGCAAGGAGAAGAAAGGTGAAGCGTCCGAAGGGCGTCGGAAATGTCGTGTATTTCTGCGATTCCTCTGCCAGAGGTGCTTGCCAGTATCCAGCTCGGGCGTCGAGTTTGCTGAAGACTTTGCCATCGGAGAGCTTCGCCAGACATTCGTCTACGTTAGGCATGATTACCCGCTCTCGGACGAGGTACTTGTTGAGCTCGGTGTAGTCTACGCAAATTCGCAGTTCGCCATTTGCTTTTTCTGCGACGACCATCGGAGCGCACCACTCTGTGGCCTCGGTGACGCGCTCTATAACTCCAAGCTTTCCCAGGCAGACACCAATGTTGGTCCGACATTGGCCTAACATTGGCTAACACCGGCCTCAATATTGGATAATATTGGAAGCGCTACCCCATCCAATGTTGGCCCAGTCATTGGGGCCAATGTTGGGCCACTGTTCAGCCATCGTTCCAGCCAATGTCGGCCCCATCGTCGGAGCCAATATTGGGCCATTGCTAAACCATGGTTCTAGCCAATGGTGGTTCCACATTGGCAAAGACCGGCGTAATATTCGACAATACTGGAAGTGCGACCGGATCTAATCTTGGCCGTCATTGATGCTGATGTTTGGCCATCGTTGCACTCGCCCAGCTGTTTGCAAGTGCACTCGCCAAGTTTTTTGTAAAAAGAAAGGTACACAGACACAAGGGATATTTTTGAAATCTCCTAAAAGTTTATTACACACAGCCTACTCTGTAGACAAGTACAAACTAAGCAATTTGTAATATGTGAAGAGGTACTACTCAGCTGTTATACAACTGAGAAGATTGCAAAGCAAACAACAACAGGGGTAATTTTTGGGTAGTGTCCAGTCTCCCGACAGCTGGCAGAATTTTTTCCCCGAAATTCTACCGGTAGTCGCCCCTCATTGGCGGTGCAATCGGTTCATCGAACGACATTTCATCGACAGATCGTCTCATCAACACGCGGTGTTTCATAAAAAAAAAACTCAGAATTGCTTTTTTTTTCTTTTGCAAAGAATTGTTGCAGATTTACCATGAAGCGGCGTGAAAGGGTGGGCTGGTTCAGTGAGCACGCGCCTCAGGAATACACGCGCTTTGAAATGCCCCTACAGCGTGAAATTCGTGCAACGAATGTAAAGGAAACGCTGCGCCTCAGGAATACACGCCCGACAAAATGTCTCTACTGCGTGCAATTCGCATAACAAATGTCGATGAAACGTGAATGTCGACGCAACGTGTATTCACGAAAAGGTGGCCACGAAACGTGTTTTCGCGAAACGCAGGGTGAATAAGGAAGTCAGTATTCAACCTGCAGTTGTGACATTATTTCAGACATTATGGCAAGCGACTGTCGGTAAGATTGCAGGAAAATTATTCTCCTGGCTGCCAGGAGATAGGCACTGCCTAGTTCTAGAGGTTATCCGGAAGAGTATACCCGTAGAAGAACGGACAATGATCACCAAGTAGGTTGCAGCGCTCTTACGTTGAAAATACCAGACTTGAAAGATGTAATCCGAGGCAGATGTCGACACGGGCACTGCAGACCAACCACACAAACTTGAAGGAAGTAATCCGTGAAGATTCAACACGATGTAGCACACGCTGCCGTTTGCCGAACCGAACACACAACGATTCACAAGAATGTCTTGCGCTTCTTTGAAGAAATCGATACGGGTAGGACTTTTCGAACCAGATACCATTTACCACAGAAGCGAAATCCACAGCAGGCCCGCAGGCCGCACCGCACGTGAAACTAGGTCCGGTCTTTGCAGTCATTCTGGGTTTGTCAGCCGCTAATGCGTCATCCGTTAAACCACGTGATCACGCTTCTGCCGTTTCCCGCGCACAGAGATCGGATTCAAGAGATAAAAAGTACACGGTTCATTGGTCCGGCGAGTACGCACCGTCTACCACGCCTTCAGCTTAGGGAGAGAGAGAAAACGAGAGAAGGAGTAGAAAGGAAGCAGGCCAGAACGGGGCTGCGCTTACAAAGGCTAATCTTCAGGGACATCTCAACAATGAACACTGCGAAAGGATTTGCCACTTGTACCCAAGATTGATAGTGCAGTGGATGTTATGCGTGGCCTTGGGCTGGCAGGTTCCGTGCTCTGCCTTATCACCAGCTTCGAGACTGTAGTCACGTGACTCTAACCGGAGACACGATTGGCCTAAAACAAGCATAGCGTCTATCCTGCTGTCAATACCGATTGAACAGGACAGCTCTTTGAAGGCCAGCTTTTGAACTTCTAAAGAAGCTGTCCAGCCCAAAAGTGATTCTAAACGGGGCAGTTTGAAAACACTATGTTTTACGTCGTACAACCCACAGTATTATTTAGAATGAAGAACTTAGCGCGACTATTTCTTGCGCACGATGTCCACAAATATATATATATATATATATATATATATATATATATATATATATATATATATCAATAAATTTAAAATTATTTGTACACTGTTAGGTTCGCGTTTTTAAACTTCAAAATTTTTCACGAAAGAGTTACACATAAGAGACACCACGGACAGCACATCGTCCGACTTTCAACACACGATAAATCTCCGGGCGCAACGGCTTCACGACCATTCGAAGGGCAGAGGATTCGCGACGACAAAGTAGCGTCTTGCAACTTCAGTAAGCTAACGGAGCTCGAGAGTCCCACGCTCACATTTCCGCAGAACGAGCGCGGCCGGCCAGATCGAGGCGCAGTATGCTCTCGCGTCACTATTGCTATGTCGTTGCTCTGCCTACACTGATGATATGTGCACTGGCAGTCGAAGCAGACCTCTTGAGACTTCATTCGAGTCCAATAGACGACTTTATAGCGCTATAGACTCTCGTAAAACTGAGAGTAGAAGTCACTTCGCTTGCGGCGTAAGCGGCGACTTTATGTTTGTTGACAACTGCGTCGACAATGACGAAATATGCACAGAAACATTAAATATAATAAATAAAGCACGCAGAAAGAAATCCAAACATGGCAGGGCACGGACAAAGTAGAAGACGTTAACGCTACGTAATGTATATACATACAAAATACACTGGGAAAGACAAAAAATAATTTAATCTAAAAAACGAAATTAAGTTTTCAACGCCGAGGTAAGGCAATGCGAAGGACAGCAGCCGGCAAAAGAACTGCAATAGTCCTATAGGCAGCTAAGGACGTACTTGTGATCGCGGTTACAAAGCACCGGTGACGTACGCCACATGAAGTTGGCTAAATGATATTCTCGCCCCGAGCGAGCGCATGAGGGACTCTTTTTCACTTTCCTACCTTTGAAAGGCAAAAAAGAGGGTCGCGGGTCTATAGCCTAGGCGACACAAATATCGATAAGCCATTGGCAGTAGTAGTACAATATTGACCAGCCTATACCAAGACATCACCAATATTGATGTCTTGGCTTTGACAGTTTAATGTTAACCAGCTTAAGCCAGCGTAGATTCAATATCGGAAAGCCATTGGCTCCGACAGTCCAATATTGTACAGGTTATGCCGGCGTATATCCAATATTGGAAAGCTATTGGCTTTGACAGTCCAATATCGGACAGCTTATGCCGGCGTATAGCCAATATCGGAAAGCCAGTGGCTCTGACAGTCCAATATTGGACAACTTATGCCGGCGTATATCCAATATTGGAAAGCTATTGGCTTTGACAGTCGAATGTTGACCAGCCTATGCCAACGTATCACCAATATTGGAAAACCATTGGCTTTGATAGTCCAATATTGTCCAATGTGATTCCAATATTGGGAAACATATGGTTCAGTTGGGCCATTGTTGGGCCATTCTTTGCCACATCAAATCCAATGTTGGCCCAATACTGTGTGCTGCCTGGGTTAGCATCTTGGAAAGCTCATTCTTCACAGGTGGTAGCATCGCCAGTGGCACCCTCCTTGGGAAGGTAAGAGCGAAGGGCTTCGCGTCTGGTCGAAGAACCACCTTGTACTCGGCGTTCATCTGTCCAAGCCCTGAAGTCAGCTGAGGGTACTTGGCAAGTAGTTCGGAGACGTCCTCTGTGCGGCTTGTCTCACCACTGACGTTGAGGAGCTGTGGGAGAACTCCGAGAGATCGGATGGCTGGCCTTCCGAGGAGAGATTCCTGTAGACCTTCAACTACGAAAACATCCTCTTGAACTTGTTGATCGCCCCATTGCATGGAAGCTTGGAAGTGTCCAGCGGTCGAAAGCTTCTGATGACCAGGACCGAGAAGTGCTCTTTCTGGCTTTCGCAGAGGGCCCATCACTTCGCGATTGTAGTCGCGCGGCGCGATGGCAGTGACGTCGGCGCCCGTATCGACCTTGAATGTGATCGAGATGCCGTTCACTGACGGGGTGATTCTCCAAGCGTCATGAGCTGAAGTGTCTTTAAGTTCGCCGAGGTACACCTCTTCCACTTCCGCAGTGCGGTGAGCTGGGCGAGCTGCTGTGGAAGTACCTGGTCTCTCTTGACGTTTCGAAGACAGGCAAACGGAAGCGTAGTGGCCTTGTTTTCCACACGACCTGCATAATTGACCGGATGCCCGACAGGTCGTTTTGGTGTGAACCGAAGCACTGCCACACCATCTGCATGGCTGGCGGACACCTTCGTTGCCTTTTTTTGAACGAGCCGTCGGCGTTGTTTTCTTGCTCCAGTTTTTCTTTCTGCGTGCGGAGCTCAATTCGTCGACGGCGGCGCCGTGTTGACCTTGCGTACCTCGCATTTCTTTGTGTTGTTGCTTGACTGCTTCGGAGTTTCGCGCTGCAGCCACCGCGGTCTCGAAGGTAAGCGCGGAGTCGAGTTGCAGCTTCTCGCTGAGAGCCGTATCGAGGAGGCCTACCACGAGTCGGTCCCGGATGAGCTCATCTTTCAAGGTGCCATATTGGCATCTCTCTGCCAGCTTGAAGAGGTCGGTAACGAAACTTTCGACTGTCTCGTGACTTCCTTGCTTTCGGCGGTTGAAGGTAGCGCGTTCGTGTATGATGTTTCGCCGTGGAATAAAATGCTTTTCAAAGGCATTCTTCACGCAGTCGTAGTCGAGCTTTTGTTCGTCATGAGCTTGAGAGAGGCTAAAACGTCCTCCGCCTCGCGTCCCATGGCGTACAGGAGAGTATTTACCTGAGCAGCGCTGTCTTGCTTGCTGAGCCCAGAGATAACTCGGTAGCGATCCCATCGCGTGATCCAGGGATGTCAGTCGTCTGGACGGCGGAAGTCGAGCTTCTCTGGGAGAGCGACGACAAATGGGTTGAAGGCTGGCGTTGGAGCCGTTGCTTCTGGTTGCTGCTCAGACTGGGCAGGTAGGTGCCGTGTCTGCCGTGTCTGGTGGAGAGAGGGTCCGCGCGCGGAAGTGGCGGGCAGAGTCCAGGGTCACCCGGCGGCGGTGGCGATGATGATGATCTCCCAACAGTATCGAACCAGGGACCTCTTGATTCCTAGTGGAGTGCTCTACCAACTGAGCTAACCCTGAGATAGACGTCAGAAGAGAAAATGGGTTTTATCAGCTGCCACCAGCCTAACACCAACACGAGTGAACGGCCTGCATTTTAAGGCTATGATGTTAATGCAATAAATGCACAGGTGCAGGCGAGCTGGACAGAATAAACGATAATAGCCCCTGGAGAAGGGGAACGACGGGTTCGAATTTGTGTGGCTTGTTTTGTTTGTTTTTCTACTCTTAATTTGCTTATAACTCTCAAAATAAGTCGCATTAAAAAATGTTTTTCCTCTGTGTGTCTACGTTCAATGAGCTCCGTCTTAGCACAAGTTCCAAATGAGTCCAGAAATTATTAGAGGGCTCATATAATGAAGAATTGTTTTTAATAATATTCATCAATGACAGATCTACAAAAGAAATTTATTTGCATGTGACACGAATTGCTGACCATCTCAGTCACTCCTTTGCAGCTGTTTTGGTGTATTGCATCACGAAACCATTGTGGCTCCTAAATCGAGACCTCATTGTGTGCTCAGCCTCCGTCTTCTTTGAACATATCTGCAAATCATCTACGTACCTATACTTTTTAAAATTTTGTTTTCTGTGAATAGCAAACCTGGGGCTGGTAATATTCGGCTCGGCAATTTTATAGAAGATTTGAATAACCTTCTATAGGTATTAAATGAAACTTAACTCCGGAGTCATTTCTTTCAGCTTAAAATGAGCTGCTATAAGATTCCTTTACAAAAGGAACACGCGTGATTGCTAAGAAAGTTATATTTCGATATGTATTCTTCTGTGTGGAGCGCTGATATTTCAAAAGCACATTTCAGAACAAATTACACCGTTTCTTGCAAAGTTTAATCTCTTAGCACCGTCCAAGCATGGCTTTATTCCAAAGTACGAAACCCAATTCCCACTTGAAGACCTTGAAACACATTACGCAGAAACTTCCATAAAATAAATTCTGACGGCTCTTGCCAAGACGTCCCCAATTGCGCGTTTGGAACAAAATGGGTGGCCACCAGAAGTTGCGCTGTTTCTGCCGTTTCGTATTAAAATATGATGTGCTAATATTGCTTGAGTACTAATTGTTTCCCTAGCAGCCCGACCCACTTACGAGGTAATCATATAAAAAGCGCAGAATGTCAAATATCGTTGGAGGCCCCTCGAACCTTGTTTCCAAAGGTTTTTAAATTATATTTGATAGAAACGTTGATGATTTTTTTCTCCTACATTGGCATTAACAGTATTGACTTGATTTGGTATTGCAATCTCATCTCGATCTTCGTTGTCAGAAAAAGAAATAGTCATCGTGTTTATACGCATTTATATATATTTTGTAGCACAAAGAACATACGTGGTTAGCCAAGGTTTATTTTTTGGTATGTCAACATTTCTTGTTCTCATGAATTTGAAGTTTCGAAAGGCATTCCCTAGTTTTATGTAGAAATTATGATAGTTTGACGTTTTAATGAGTATATCCAAATAATTGATTGAATCTAACATATTAAAGTTGCGTTAATTCTATGACTGCTGTTTTATTTTTATTTTTATTTATTAAATACTGCAGACCACACGTGGTCCAAGCAGGATGGGCAGAGTACAAACTCAAGAACCCGTACAAAAACAAAACGACAAAACAAGAAATAAGGCATACAAATCGGCAGAAAATATGAAAAAGGCGGTACGATACAGCAAAACAAATAGCTAACCAAGAAGCACAATACCGAAGCATGTAAGCCCTAAATATAAAAACACCAAAACACATCTGGTAGTCTTATATCTTGCGATAAACTCTGAAGTTAATGCGACACGTATTTTGTAAAAAAGAAAAAAAAAATTGACGAAAAGGTAAAAATTTGAAATCTTCTAATATACAGCATGTTTCTTTTGCTTAACATAATTCTAAAAAAAAAAGTCATGAGAGACTTTTATTGGGTGTGTGCAAGTGAGGTATACGGCCAGGGAGACATAATCTAAGGTGCTAATTTTCAGGATAAGTCAAATAATTATAACTAAGTTATGTTAATTATCTTTCTAATTAGTGAAAATAAACAGACAATTTCAATTAAAAACTGGCTGAGCGCCATCGAAAACCACTAAGTCAATAATTTTTAGAAAAATTTTGCGCTCGTGTGAAGCACAGTAGTGCTCTGAAGTCGCCACTGGTGCAGCAGGCACAAGGCTGCGGTGAGGAAACACGAATGATAAGGGAGGAGAAACCACGTCGCCACGTTAGCGCACCGGTAGCCTCGCTCCTTCTGCACGAGTGGTGAATTTAGCGCTCCACAATGCTTCCGTCGTGTTCCACTTCGTTTTATTCTTGACTGATGTGGTGGTAATCGATGACACTCAGATATTTTCCAATTAGAACGATATGTTTATTTCACTATTTAAAACGTTAATAGACTAGATGCGAAATTCTTTGTAGCTATCATCATCATTATACTCGGGAAAGACGCGCCGCCATGTTGGGGGGTTCTTGTCTACTTGTGTCGTGCTCTTTACTGCGTGGTCTCGCCCTCTTCTAGCAAACTCTTCGTAGTTATTAGTTCTGGCGATGGCATCGGACTGGACTCAAGAACTTTCCAAGGAGCTAGAGCTCCCGGGATGGGTTTGTGAATTCGTAATACGAGTCGAAGACGACCTCCCGCAGGCACAAGCATCGGAGCGGTAGCGATGGCTCCCTAATCTTTCGATTCTTGATACCTTTCCGGGTACGCGCTGAAAGTCTGTCGAAGAGGTAGCGCGAAGCACCAGCCCTTACGTTGCTGCTGCCAAAGCGAGATTTTATGCATGCACTCCCGCTTTCGATATTCTTGCTTTCAGCGCGAGCGCACTGGCGTTCTTGGTGCAGCGGCTGCGCGTACACGAGCAACGTACATGTACGGGTGCAGTCACTCTGCTGTGAGAAGCAACTCGCACGAGGCGTTCAACAGCGGAACAGCTCTAAACGGTTGTAATAAATCGCGATAGCCGGATGGACGTTCACTATAACAAAATTACGCGCGCATGAAGCTCCCTTTGTGTCCGAAGGGATATTTGTAGCCACTCCGCGTGCATCGCGGAACACAGCAGTACCGGGGCATACTTCTGGAGCCTGCACTTTCCGCTTCAGCAACGTATACGCAGTTAACATAAGGTCACTCTATACTTTAAGCTAACACGGCTGGGACGCTAGGACGGAAGCTCGGGCACTCGGTCGAGTATGGACAGTACGGCGGAGCACCCCCCTACATGGCGGACATATGACGCTTGCGCACGGTAAACCAGATGGCACTATTCATTTTTGCATTTGAAGGCGCGGTCGAGTCACGTTCATTTTCAAGAAAGGTGACAGCAAACAACATCTGCGTGACTACCACCCACTTACTGTCACGGCTGTGGTATACAGGGTGTTTGCGACAATTATCAATTGGCGAACCTCATCTTGGGCCGAAAAAGCTGGTCTTCTTACGCAACTACAAAACGGTTTTCGTAGGGATCGTCGACTCGACTAGAGGACAACTTAATTGTTCAATCTAACTCAATGCATAGAGATCGCTCGGGCGGAAAAGCAAAATCTCATATGTTGCTTTTTGGACATAGCCAAAGCCTACGACTGTGCACCACATACGCTGCTAATCAGGAGCCTACAACAACTCGATATGCGGGAACCCTGGGTGAGACTTATCCAGCGTATCAATGATAGAAACCGCGTAATGGCAACGTTCAACGGGACCACATCTGGGAATGTTCCGGTGCACAGGGGACTACGTCAGGGCTGCCATTTATCCGCCGTTCTGTATATGCTATAGATACGTCCGGCATAGAGAAGGCACTGGAAAAAACAGGAATCGGTTTCACTCTACAACACATGCAGCACGGGGACATGGTTAAATGGCGGCTCCCTGGTCTTGCTTTTGCCGACGATCTTGTGCTGATGGCCGACATTGTGGCAGACATGAAGGTACTGTTGACCACCTGCGAAGCAGAAGCGGCTCAGCTTCGATTGCATTTTAATGCCAGTAAGTCAGTCGTGGTGCTGTTTTCCGGGCAGGGCGAGGTTCTTGAATCCCTTACCACCCAGGATAAAGCACTTCCTTTTATGGTGTATTCGCACGACGGAGTTTCTTCCCGAGGAGAAGAATAAACGTCATCGAGTTTTGAGGTCACGTGCTCCGCATCACGGATGTTCGCTGATCCCCCGAGCTCGCGGCATGCTCGCGGGGGCCCGAGGAGAATCTGTGACAAGTCTACAGAATATCCGCCGTTCCGCCGGTATCCGTCAGAGCGATCGCCCCCCCCCCCCCCCCTCTTTTGTCACCTCTCTTTGGGGAGGGATGGTGATGAATAGCTTTCAAGTGTGGGATGCCTTTTCTTTATTATTTTTTGCCTGCCTTTTTGTTCGATGAGCCCCCGAAAGTCGCCAGCAGGCTTGAAGTGTGGGGTGTCTTTTCCTTATTATTTTTTCCCTGCCTTTTGTTCAATGCGCCCCCGAAAGTCGCCAACAGGTTTGCGAAAAGAAAAACTCCGGCGACTCAACTACATGCGACTCCGTCGTGCGAATGCACGCTTGGATTTTCTGCACTGCGTCCTCCTTCTCGTGCCCTTTCCTTCTCTCAGGTCTATGAAGTACTCGGTTTTCTCCGGGGATATAGATCTCTCGTGCGAATACACCATTAGTACCCGGTACAGATACCTTGGTGTTACACTGACCTGTTCCGAAGATTATCTAACAGAACACCATGAAAATCTCAAGTCATCGGCACTAAGAAAGCAGAACATGCTGCGTGGAAACAGTTTTTGGAGCTGCGACCGGTATCTAATAACTCGAGAACTTTAGAAAGCAGTCGCTGTAACAGAATTGACTGTCGCCAATAGTGTTACGTGTACACCCAGCGAGATCCGGGAATACATTGAAAGACGACAAAGAGAGATTGGACGCCACGCACTAGGATGCCACAGGAGGGTTGCCAATCAACTTGTTCAAGGAGATCTCGGATGGGCCTCTTTCGAGGCACGTGAAGCCAGCGGCAAACTTGAATATTATGCCCGACTTTGACATATGAATGGAGACTGCTGGGCGAGGAGAATTTTCGTATACCTTCATCTAAAAAACGTACACACAACGTGGAGGCGACGAGTCATTTGACTTGGGACAAAGTGTGGTGCCTTCTCAATGACCAACGAGCCGTCCACAAAGAAAGACTGGGCAGCCAAGGTTAGAGGGCAGATAAAGACTGTCGAGGCAGACCGCTGGAGCGCAGACATGCAAGGACATAAGTATGCACCTCTACGCGTCTTACAAGACCGACATCGCTCCTATCCACTGGTGTAGAAATACGTTGGGAAGTCGACTCCTCGCCGAGGCCCGCGGTGGTGCCTTGCGTACCCGTCTGTACAGAAGAATTAAGATATGACACCAATGTAACGGACGTGCTGTGCAGTGGATGTGGTGATGCGGACAAAACTTTACAACGTTTGCTTCTCGAGTGTCCAGCACTGGAACCTGCAGCAGGCGTCGGTACTCGCATTGAGCAAGCTCTTGGATTTACATGAGAAACCAAATTTGTGGCGTGCGCGAAGCGGAGGCTCGAGGCTTGGTGGGCGATCCACTTGTAATCCTCGACGAGAAGGTATCGCTGGAGACGCTGCTACGAGACTCGTGCCAACAGATCGACTACTCGGACAAGAAGCGGGAAGCTCTGCTTAGGGTGAACGAGGAAGTGGCAGGCAAGATAACTTCAATGCACAACACCATTCACGGTTTAGAAAATGCTTTCCGAAGTAGCGCCATTGCTGCTTCCGAAGCAAACAAGGTGGTAGAGGAGAGGAAGGCGTTGGTGGAGGAGATGGTGGGGTACGTGCTGGAGGAAGAGGAGTACACAGGCAGGCCCCGGAGAAAATGCGACTAGAGTTTGAGGAGAAGCTACACTTGTCGAACGAAGCACTTCTTGTTGAGCAGGAGCATGCGGTGAAGGTGATAGAGAACGAAGCGGCGCTGATACTGTACAAGCGTCTGCTGCCCTCTCTGAAGGAGGAGGTGCTTCAGCTCAAGGCTGTGGCGCAGGAACGCGTGGACATGCTACAGAAAGCCATCGAGGAGTCTAAAGATGACCTGGAGCAGTGCAAAGCAAGGCAAGGTTCGGACGAATGCACCAAGTTCAAATCGCAGCTGGACGATGCCGTAAAGGATCTCACCATTCATCTGAAGATGTCAAACAACCAGAAGTGCGATTTCAAGGAGAAAGCAAAGAAGCTGAAGCAAGAGCTAAAGGACAATATCGAGGAGCGCAAGATGCAGCACAAAGAGGATTTTCTACGGCGAAGGACTTGAAGAGGACGTTCCAGACGGAAAGAAGACGGGCAGACAAGCTTATGGAGAGACTTCAGGAAGTTTTTAACGGCACGAGTCTCGGGAGATCTGACGAGCTGTTTCAGCCCATTAGCTACGAGGAGCGCCAGCGCGGTGACTCCAGCAGCAACAATACTCGAATTTCTTTTTCTTTTTTCTTTTTTTTTAGGGGGGTAGGTGTGTCTGTTTTGCAGACGCTCGTTGCAAAGAGCAAGCGCCGCATAAATGCAATACATTGCAATGCAATATGGCCTATTAAGATGTTTAGTTAATAGGCCGACTGATCGTTATGATTAGCCACCCATACTGTGTCCCCCTGGCCGTATAACTCACATGCACAAGCCAAATTAGTGTATAGTTCACGGCTTTTTTTACCCAAATCTGTTAATCTTAAAAAAAGAAAGAAAAACAACAAAAACACCGCGTACACGAGTTTTGATTAAAACGTCCCGAGATTGATTTTGTAGCGTAAAAAGAGAGGGCAGCACAGTGATTTGCGCGTTAAGCCTCATTAAGCCAAAGGGCGCCGCTTTCTTAACATTTGGAATTGCGCTACACGAGTTTAATTGATGACTTGCACGAGCATAATTGCGATCTCTCCGTAGACTTCAAACCAAAGCGAGAGCGAACATCAATTTAATGTAAAATCCGGCAAACCTAAAACAGAGAAATCTGAAAAGATTTAGAAGGCTTATGTAAAAAGGCTCGAGGTGCACCTAGGCATTTCTTATGAGTTGTGAATGCGAAAGCATGCAAGCCGCTCGCCCGCTCCCTTAGTATGTGTGGCACAGCAACGGAAGGGTTCTTGTGCGCAAGGTTGACGGAGAACGACCACTGGTGATCTCTTCAGGTTTACGACCTTGAGAAACTAGTTAAAAAGGAACAAAAAAAAAAGAACTAGTAAACATGAAGTGTACGCACAATGAATGCTACGTGCTGCCACACAGTTTTGAAAAATATGTAGGTAAGGCGTATTTGAAGTCTTTCAAATGTTTTTTTTTTGAACGTAAGGTCAGTGAAAAATGAAGAATCGGATTTGTTTCTTTTCTTTGATCAGGAATTTGACCTAATAATGTTAACCGAAACATGAACCACGGACAGCACAAAAGCACATTTTGTGAAAAAATTGCCGAGGTTTCTTGGGATTCCGTTTTCAGATCAAATAATAGAAACGACGCTTATGAAGAATTTCTTAATATCTTGAAGCCCATATATGCATCTAGTTTTCCCAACGTACATATAAAACAAAATACAAAAACACGGAAGCCCTGGGTAACTGCGGAGCTTTCAGCAAGAATAAGAAAGAAAAACATTCGATTCAACGTTTTTATTAAGACTAAAGATCCAAAAACACTTCAGGAGTTCAAGTCATATCGAAATCGCTTAGATAAAGACTTAAAAAAGCGAGGCGTGATTATTTTTTTTACATTTATTTGGTTCTGCTTCTGGGTGTATTGATCAGATGTAAAAAAGGCTTAATTCTCTCTTGAATTATAAGATTTCCCGTGACTCTCTTCATGAGATAAAACTAAATGGTATTCAAGTATCCGGTAAACCGCATGCAGATTGCTTTAACTATCATTTTGTAAACGTTGTGTATAAACTAACGTTAAATACCGACCTTGGACATGTTTCACACAATCATAACTCAATTTTTCTTGAACCTGTAAGTGAAAAGGAAGTCATCGATATATTTGGAAATTCGAAAAATAGTAATGCTGACGATATTGATAGTATGCAGGTAAAGCCATTTAAACATGCTGTTTTCTCTCTTGCACCATGCATAGCGGATATTTTTAATCTTTGATTAGTCAGGCGGTCTGTCCAATAAAAATTCAGGTTGCGCGGGTCACAGTGCTTTTTAAGAAAGGTGACAGGAATGACATGGGAATTTACAGACCAGTATCTATTCTACCAGTACTCTCAAAGGCATTCGAAAAATATATTCTTATACGAATTAATAAAATTGAAACAAAACATCACCTGCTAATTGACTCCCAGTATGGCTTTCGTAACAACCTCAGTACAGAGCTTGCTCTAATTGCGCAGAAAGAGCATATTCTCTCCGAATAAAAAAAAAAAACAAATCTAGTTTTACATCTGTTTGTAGACTTTACAAAAGCCTTCGACCATATTAATCACGATTTTCTCATACAAAAACTAGAGCGATATGGTATTCGGGGATTAGCAGCACCTCTTATTCGATCCTATTTACAATATCGTAGCCAAATCGTTAGCTTGGATGACTCCCTATCGGACCGTCTACAAGTTTCTTCTGGCGTAAAACAGGGCAGCATTTTGGGCTCTTTTCTTTTCAATATGTATGTAAATTATATCGTAAGTATTTCTTCTAGTGCCAGATTTATTAATTATGCGGACGATACCAGTATACTTTTAGCCGGCAAATTACCCGATGAAATCATTGACCTTGCGAATTCGACTCTACTTAGGCTAGAAGACTGGACAAAAGGTAATGGTTTAAAAATAAATGTTGAAAAGACAAAAGCAATTTTATTTCGTGGTAAAAACAAGAATATAGTCACAAGCAAAACAATTACTTTAAAATCTGCTCCTGTCGAGATCGTGCCATTTTCAATACATTAGACGTCACATTTCAGGAAACATTGTCTTGGGACAATCATATAAATTCAGTGATGACTAAACTGTCGCAGATACTCGGCGTGACTATATCGGAATAGGTATATACTCCCACGTAACATTATGATCTTAATATATAATTCACTATTTTCTTCAATACTCAACTACTGCCATTTAGTCTGGGCTTCGTCCACAGAAGAAATCCACTGAAAATATATACATTACAAAAAAGGTTTCTGAGAATGTTAGAAAAGGTGCCTAATCATTATCACACAAAATCCCTCTTTAGAAAATATATTGTAATGCCTATAACAAAAATGTATGATTTACGCGTCTGCAAGCAATATAAACAAGAAACAAGAAATAACATTTGCCTTTTAAGAAACTTGGCAAAACTAAAACCACATATTACAGTACACAACACGCGAAAAATGAGCCTTGAAAAATAGACACCTGTAGAACAAGATACGGCTTAGAAATGTTACAAAACAAATTACCAAGATTATTGAATAAATTATATGACAAAAATATTCAGCCAGAACATATTTCTTTTAAAGAAGTGCGTAACTTTTTTCAGAATGCTTTAAACTCTTATACTGAAAAAGGGGGGGGGGGTATAATTTTCTTCCAGGAACTTCTATTGTTTCATTTTTTGTTGATTTTTTTGTGTTAATCAAACGACTTGTGACTATATGATAATTTTATTGCTATGATGTACAGTTTATTATATTTTGTGTGTTAACAGATTCATCATTGTGTGTCCATTTTTATTTTTATTCCTAATACGTATAGTTTATTATCTTTTCTGTGTTTTTATCTTTTTTGTGTGAAAAGATTCATCACTATGTTTACAATTTTATTTCTATAGTTTCTTATCTTATCTTTGCCCCGACGCTGCCAGTATGGGGGCCTTCGGCTTTGCCAAGCTGTCTATTAGACAACTTTTTCTGCAGGCCTCCTGCATGTTGTATTTTTGGCGCAAAATAGAACATTCTTCTTCTTCTTCTTCTTCTTCTTCTTATTATTATTATTATTATTATTATTATTATTATTATTACTATTAGTGCCACTAAGAGCACCTCCCACATCTCACTGTTTTTAACATAAGCCTTCTAAATCATTTCAAACTTATTTGTTTTAGGCTTGCCCGGTTTGACGTAAAATTTATGTTCGCTCTCACCTTGGCTTGCAGTCTGTGGAGAGATCGCCATTATGCTCGTGCAGGCGATCAAAACAACTCGCGCAGCGCAGTTCCAAATGTTCACACAGCGATGCCCTTGGACATAATGACGGAGGAAGGTTCCTGCCTTCGACTTCTGTGCGAGCATCACTGTGCTGCTTTCTTTTTTTACGCTACCACTGACAGTCTCGGAACGTTTTGATCACGCCTGCTTTTTCAATACAAAAATGCACCAATTTACCAGAAAGACGTTTTTTTTTTCCTAGCAGGTGATTGAGCTTATAATATCGCAGTCTAGAAGAATACTTACCTAATTGCAGGAAAAACATTGCGAAGGCCTCAAAAAGATAAATAAAGATTCGTGTTCTTATCGACTTGATGCCACGTTTTCTAACATCATATTTAACTTGCGTGGAAATTTTTAAGATTAATGCCTTTACAAGGCGGGTATGGATATCGCACAAGTGTTATTAAATTGTTTGCACAAGAGACAATCTGTGTATCTTAAGATACCTCTAAATCAACTTATATTACCATGCCTGTTTACATATATGGCTTTTCCACTTCGGTTGGCTGCGTTACAAGTCCAAAATAAAGGCTGAAACCCGGTCTAAAAAATTACCCGTGGAAAAGCTAAAGTTCCGAACGTTTCTTTTTGATAATATATATTACAGAATGAGTCGAAATTCATTCATTTTTTCTTCTAATAATTCTTGTATGGCCCGACTAACCATAAATGTAGCAGCAAAATTGGACACAAGTCGTCAAACTAAGGTAAATTAGAAAGTAGAGCAGTGTTCTTCATTCCTACAATTGTTCTTCCAGGCCTCTGGTTCTGGAGGTACGGAGCGGCGTTAGGTTAACTCGCCTCTTTCCGCAAAGATGGTGGCGTTCATAGCCTGTCAAGTGCGTAAACATTTTCGCGTTGTTCACTGTGCCATTATAATAAAATGAATATATTTTAACCTTGTTAGTTTGTTATCGAAGCGTACATTTTATATTGACTTCCTGAACTAGGCCAACATTCTGCCAGTGTTCACGCAGTTAACTCTGGCAGACGCGTAAGTTCGGCCGCTTTAGATGGGACGATATCTTGTTCACCTGCGAGTTTCTTGAAAGTGGCCCTCAGATCCTCTACCCTCGCACAAGAAATATCACAGAATTCCCTGCTGCACATCTTACTGTTCAGCGGAATGTGTGTTTGTGTCTAGACATTCAGGCATTGCGGTCTGTTCTGACATCTTTATCTGCAGTGTCAGAACTTTTGACATTGAGTTGAAAGTGAAAACAATGTTTTTTAGTTATATTTTTGAAACTAGTACTTTTTGAACATGCGACCATCCCTCCGATTTTTCATAAACAACTAAATGTGTGATGGTGTACAACAATCTTAATATGTGAAATATAATCGTTAAACAAAGGGCAGTAGAATTGCTGTAATTCACACTCGTCGTTGCCTTCACGGAAAGAATTCCAGGGGCCATTGACCCTGATACATTTTTCAATTGTTTCCGGGCTTAAGTGACAATCGTCTTTACGTCAGCCATTCCTGTGGTTTTAAGTATTGAGGCTTAAAAAAAAGCGTGAACAATTTCAATAGAGACGTTTATTTCGGGGCTTATGCTTTTAAGCAATACCTGAACGCTTTTTACGACAAAAAATCTTGCTATAAACACATCTTAAATAAAATAAATGAGAATGATTTCCTAATATTTCACTTGGTTCTTTTTACGCGTTCCAACCAGTACGACAATGTTTTACAGCCAGTGCGGTTCATCGTTCACGAGGGATACAACATGAAGGCCGACAACAACGACATTGCATTGATAAAGCTTTACAGACCTTTCAACATTTGGAGGAGCCGTGGAATCATCGGCACAATATGCCTTACTAGGAAGCGTCTGGACTACATGAAGCCTATTGAAGTGGCTGGATGGGGCAGGCTGCGCGAAGGTAAGAACTGCTATCATTTTACGTGGCAGTTGTAGCATCTCCTAGAGCTTGTATATAGAAAAATACATAAGGTCCTTCATCTAATTCATGCAAAGGCTTTAAATCAATGCTGGGAACGCTACGGGGTCGAACCATCTCGATTAAAGGGCAACTCCGCTCAGTATTTTTGATTTTGGGATTACGTCAGTGCCACTAAATCGCAAGGTATAATTCATTTTCTTCTCGATATTGTTTGTAGTTTGATAAATATCATGGTTGAAAGTTTGGTTTCGGGCGTCTACAGCAAAACCGAAACTATCCGCTAGAGAGGGATGGCAACACTGATATCAGCTACGACCGCGACGTGACGCCACGGTGGTGCTGCGCTACGTGTCGCCCAGTGTTGCTTGACTAAAAGCTAACCCGCTTGCCACCTGCTAAAAAGGAGGTGGTCGCATCTTGAAGATCGGTTTTAGTGGAGTACGCGGCTTCTCCTTGATGTTAGAGTTCGGCTGTCATCATATTTCGTGTCACTGAAGCGACACCGTCATTATATGGTTTCGTTTTCGACCGGAGTTTCCCTTTATTAAGCAAGTAAAGTTATTCTTTTTGCGATGTGGTTACCTGGCCGAGTGACACATATTGATTCTCTCCTTCATTAAATAATACTTTTATGCGCTAACCGTGCAAGAGAAGCGTTGTAGGGGTGTTGAAAAACACCGCTTAGTTTCGTTTTCATAAAGGTGGCCATCGTGTGTAAAGACCTATTGCTAAATTACCCAAGCATCAAGGCGAATGCTATCCTTCGTTTCACCTTATGTTGTACCGCAACGAAGGCTAGGAGTGCGAGTTCATGGCGTTGGCAGCTGCTCTTAAAGGGATACTGAACCAAGGAATTTATTGTCCATAATAAGTGGCGCACGTTCTTTCCACGAGCCAGCAGCCGCCGGTGTGCGCGAGCACACGCAACAAAAATGACGTCAAAGACCTCCATTCGCGGTTAAGATGACAGTGAAATGTATGGGCTTCGGGCCAAAGGAGAATGAAGACAAGTTTTTCATCTACAGGGTGGTGTCTGGTGTAAAAGGTAAGCGATTAATTGGTCTAACAAGCACGTAGCTTTCACTTGTAGAGATGAAAAGCCTGTATTTATTCTCCTTTGGCCCGAAGCCCATGCATTTCACTGTCCTCTTAAGCGCGAATGAAGGTCTTTGACGTCATTTTCGTTGCGTGTGCTCGCGCACACCGGCGGCTGCTGGCTCGTGGAAAGAACGTGCGCCACTTATTAGGTTCACTAAATTCTTTGGTTCAGTATCCCTTTAAAGGGATTGTCCGGTGAAAACCGGAAGTTCTTAAGATTTCGTGATGGTTACCTGGTGGGAGCCTAATGATTAACATAGGACATTTTTATTCCATGAGACGACACCCCAATTTAGTGTAATCAACGACGGATAATTGAACGAAACTCCATCCCGAATTTCGCAAGTATCAACGGCTGCACTCCCATGCCTGACGAGACGTCACACCAGTCTTGCAATTGTCATATCCTATGCCTCATTCCTCCGTGGGAACACAGTGCTCCCGACGCACCGCAGCATTTCATATTACTCGCCACTGTAAATGTCGCGGAGAAGTGTGGAGCGTGACAACCGCACAACGAAAATACCCTTTCATTCTAAAAAAAACAAAAAAAACAATCTAGCGCAGCAGCGAGGGTGAACCACGTCGTACCGCTCACACGGAGGACAAAATTCGCAGTGCACTTCAGTTCGGCGCGTTCTTTGCCTGATGTTACCTCAGAAACTCCGCTTCCCTGAAGGTGGAAGCGGAAAACGCCGTTTATGCATGCTTGGGTTAAAATACAATTACTCCTCCAGGGAAGCACACAAAATTCAGATTTGTCGTGGAAGATGCTCCTACAGCCATTGACAATGAGGTCTAAATCGTTTCATGAATACGAAATTTGACCGGATAATCCCTTTAAGTCACGAGAGCTTGTGCCGCCGGGATGTGCCCCAGAGCAAGGAGCTCGCGCTTGTAGCCTTTCCTGCGGTACATCATAAGGTGAAACAGAGTAGGTACACACGCCGCACGCCCTAGCCTTCACTAGAAAAAATTTAAAGTAAGTAACCACAATAAGGCGTTGACGAACGCGCATGCAAGATGCCATTTGTTTTAGGCTTTTGCGTTAGAACAGTTACTCTGCAGATGCCAGCTCGTGTAGCGCGTGTAACTACACTCGCAGGATGCTCTTTGGCTTTTGGGTGATTTAGCAAAATATGTATTTGCTTGTGCTTGGTAACCTGGAATATATATATCTATATATATATATATATTCGAGACTCCAGCGACCTATAGGGGGCGCCACCAACAAACAAACATGGCGGCTGGGTCCAGGTCACGTCGGCTCGGCCGGGCCGCCTGAACGGGTGGCGCATTCAATTTAACAGATTTTATTTTCTTTAATGCCCTATTTTATAGGTATTTGAACTGCGACGTTTAAGTGTAGCCGGTGCACATAAACATGCAGAGCATAGTTTTGTTCTCCCGGTGTTTTTTGTTATTTTCCTTTCAAACTTTCGTTTCGGAGATTTCGTTCCAAACCGAAACTATGGGCTCCGTAGAGACGGTAATGGACTTTAATCAGTTTTGATCAGCTAAGGAAAGTGGCGATGACTACTGAATTGTTCCAACGAGAGCAATTTTCAGTTAACTCGCGTGCCTCGACCATGCGACTTATCTGTCCGCGAAATCGAGCTTTTGTGCGCATCCGCGTTTAAGAAACAGCTCCAGTCGTCTGCTCAGTCAACAACACAGGCTGCTGGAAAATTGCGAAAATAAAGCAAGCGCTTCTTGAGCCAAGGAACATGTTAATCCGCTGGCGCACCACTAAGCAGCTGATACTCGTATTTCAATTCAAGTTTTAGTAGCAATCGAGAAGTCATCTTGACGAGCAGGTTATGTATTATATTACGTACTATGTCCCACTAAAGCGATATTAGTATATTCTTCGAGTTGAAATATGAGCTTAGTTGACTAGCTATTAAGTGAACTGATGAATAAAATTATATTTGCCAGACAGAGAGATACTACTTAAACTTAGCTAAATGGTTCTAGCCGGTAGCACGGAGACGAATGCGGACAAACTGAAGACAGTCTTCATCAGAGATTCACGGAGAACCTCTCTGCATTGAACTTGACTTCGAATCCTGGACGAAGAAATTGAGTATATGTTGTGGCCGGACAACCTGAGCAATGCATGTAGACGTATATTGCTGCTGGCTTCGACGGGGGTATATTATAAATATTGGAGGCACGATAGATCATAATGTAGTGACAGCTTCTAACTTTGCGAGATGCGTCCCCCACCTTTTGAAAGCAGACCATTTCCCTCATTAATCGTATGCAGCGAGCAGGTTTTCCGGAACCAAGTAATTTCGAAATCAGCCCAACTCCTTCGGTGTGGTCCAGAGGCTTTTTCGGCGAAAAGCAGCCAAGATGAATAGACAACGCACCGACCGGCGTGGGTGGCTCAAGCTTGAAGCTAATCGAACACAACCAAGCTCAAGAAAAGTAGCTATCGAACTTTCCCATTCACTTGACTGCAACATTGGAGTTCCCTCCAGTGAAACACCTCGTCTGTCGTCCTCAGTCCACTGTTCTACATTCTTACAAAGAAACCACTTATCAGTTACCATGTAGTCGTCACTTTTAATGTGATTCGAAACAGACAAGAAATCAAAACGTTTTTCCGTGATTCCTCCCCATCCAAGAAATCGAAAGCACGCGACCGTGCGGAGTAAGCGGAGTAAGCGGGCTTTCAAGCGTGCGAAGCGGAGTAAGCGGGCTTATAAACACGTGATGGAAGGAAACAATCTACTGAGGCTTTACCACACTAATGAACACTCAGGCAAACTTAAGAAATTTTCGGACCTTCGTCAAATTACATCGATCGCCACCGCGCCGACAACACGTGTCCGCGAAAGCCACCAGAGACGCGGAGGGGCGCAAAGTGACCTGTTCCGGCTGGTTCCCAGTTTTCCCGCTTGGTGGTGTCTGTTTTGCTGGAGTCGCGAATATATCCTGGCCCAACTTTTCGCCAGTCCTTTATCTTTTCCTTCACCTAACTTTGATGTAATAAATTTAATACTCAATCTTTCCCCTCTTCGATTACAATATTAATACGGCTGCAACTTGTCAGTCTTCCCCCATTCCCAATTTATATACGGTGGGGAGGAGTTGTTCCCTAAGTACCTTGGATGACGGGCCCTTTCCGACATTTGCAAGCTGAAAGGATGTGCACGTCACTGCCGCAACTCGAAACTAGCATGGACCATAGAGCAGCAACGGCAGTCGTCTACCCAATTAAGCGAATTCGAAACTTGCAGTAAAACAGAGAGCTGGTGAAAAATTTAGACCGCCAACCAGTGGTCGGGATAGTCTAATCGGTTAGGGCGTCGCCCCGGATACGCGATGGTTCCGGGTTCGTTCCCGCTACTGGCCCAATTTTTCGCCGGCTCTCTTTCCCTTCCTCTAACTTTGATGTAATAAATTTATAATTTCTCTCTCCCCTCTTCGTTTACAGTATATATATAAATGCGGCAGTGACGTGCCACGTCACTGCCGCAACTCGGAACTAGCGCGGGCCTTAAATCAGCAACGGTTGTCGTCTACCCAGTTAAGCGAATTCGAAACTAATAGTACACAGAGAGCTGGTCAGAAATTGAAAATACGTCCCGCGAACAATTCGGGCAATATGTGAACGCTACGGAAGCTACACTCGATCCGCAAAAATTAGAACCCGCGAATAATTTCAAGTTTTCAGCTGTGGCCTGATTCGTGAAAATTAGAGCCCGCCAAAATTAAGTCGTTTACAGTATATACAGGGTGATACAAAAAGACGCCAGGCTCTTTAAATCGACCGGAAAATTCGGTTTCTTAACCAATCGCGCTACGACTTTGTGCAGCGTTGTCCACAGATGGTGCATTTTTTTTTTGTAAAATTTGCAAAGAGCGAACTTACCTGAGGAAAAAGTAAAGAAAGAAAAAGGCTTAGCCCTTATGGAAACGCAGCGACGCCACCGGTCTGCAAACAACACGTCGCCGTTTCGCACGGCAAATTTGCTAGGCACTCTAGCAAATTCGCTAGAGTGTAGAGTATGCAAAATGCAATACGTAGAACAGACAATACAGCGTTTAGACTACGCTTTAACAACCACAGATCTCATACTAAAACTACTATACTTCGTCTCACCTTAGTATGGACTATTGTTAGCCGCGCATGCTAGAAGCGCGAGCAAAATGCTTTGGATGAAGCCTCGGCGGCTGCACGAGCGTTCGTGCACCGAGTCTTCCAGTCAAGGCAGTCAAGGCTAGCCGCTCGCGCTTGCACAGCCTTCGCAGTTAGTCCATGCTAAGGTGAGACGAAGTATAGGCCTCCCTTTTTCAAAGCACCTCGGTCTCCCAGAGCATTCTTTCGATGAATTATCTGTGACATTATTGGAAACTGGATTTAGATCAAACCGGGAGCGCGAACAGCGAGAGTCGTACCTCATATGCGAATTCAATACTATAGAAAAAAGGAAGAAATGAGAATCCAGGAACACTTGCATCGATAAGAGCATTAACCTAGACTACCTTTTTATAGTTGTACTGTATTTTCAACTGGAATTGGACCACGTGATTATTCTATTACGACTCCTATATTGTGGATGTTATCTTCTATGGAACGGTGCTGTTCCCGTGCTTTTTTCTTACACGCGTGTTTCATTAACCACATCTCCCAAACGTACCCTCCCCCCCCCCCCCCCCCTCCAACTCCGTACACTCTCTCCTTTTTCAGCATTTGGAAGAGGGGTCAAACATGTTTTTGCGATGTTTTTGCTTTTCCGGTTTCCTTGACACGCGCGTGCCCCAGGGGTGACCGTCGCGGTGATGCATTGGCTCGTTGGGGGCCATCAGCCAAGAAGACTTCGCCCGTTCACGGCCTATTGTAGCCACTGTTGTAAGCGTTCAAGCGCACTTTGTATCTCGCCGCCCCGCAGGAGGAGCGGGCTCAGGTCAAGTTTTTTGCTATGTGGGAACGCCTACGTTGCCTACACTTTTTATTTTCAATTGTGTTGTTACGTTTTTAGAGCGCAGCTCTTTAGGCCTAACCACACTAGCGTGAACGGCGCCGCCGGTCGGCGCCGCCGTCCGGCACCGACGCGCGAGGAGTCCACATTGGCCTCCGTTTTGCGGGCGTCACGTGACAGCACTGGCTCTCGCGATCGCCCGCGCGCCTCCCGTCGGAGTTCCCGCTCGTTCGTCTTCTGCTCTGCAATTTCTTCCGTTGTGTCTCTCATCTTTGGCATATATCAGCATCGAAACCGCACTCGCTGCTTACATGGTAGGTGTCCATGATGAACTGGTGATTAGCGTGAATGTGATTATCCTAGCCTGCTCGTTAATCTTGCGAAGTCGCCGCGCTCTGGAGGAAAGGAGGCACAGGTTTAAGGGTCCGGCAGAGTTGGTTCTAACGAAACACCGAAGGATAGTTCAGTGCTTTGCTGCCCGGCGGCGCGCCAGAGATGAAGGCAACTTTCGAAAGTGTCACCAAATCAACACGACATCCGTCACAACACAGACGACATACAAGTGCCATGGAGAAACTCACTTGTAATTCTGAATTCCTCTCCTCTAATTTCCCAGCGGTTGTTCGTACCGTCATTATCTACGTAGTGTGGCTGCGTCTTGTCATATAAAAAGGGAAACAGTCGCACGGTTTCAAGGAACCGCGCCTTTGGGGAAGGCATCGGGGGGAAATGGGGATAGCAGACGACACGAAACAACGCAACGACATCCTTCGGAACGTGAAAGACGTGCGGAGGACCGGCTTGAGTATTGCCATGACATCGCAACGTCACTAACTACGCCACCCCCCATTGGCTGCTCTCTTCTGCGGCGTGGAGCGGCGAGCTCTGAATCGCACAAGGAGCGATTCAGAGCTTCTCAGAAGAGAGCTTCGCCTCTCTCCTTCGCCGCAGAAAAGAGCTTTGCCTCTCTTCTGCGGCGCTGTACGTCGCGCCGCAGAAGCCGAAAACTGGTTTTGGTCGGCAGCCGGCCGCGCCGACCGTCGCGCCGCAGGCCTCCGCGACGCCAATGTGGTCGTGCCTTTAGGCGCCCGTTTCCGGCTTGAGCGGCGTCGGCGTCGGCGCCGGCGTCGGCGTCGCCATCGGCGTAACCGCGTGGTGCATCATAAGACGCACGACGTCACTGATGACGTCAGCAGTGACGTCACTGATCACGTCATCGTCACGTGACCTCTAGGGATCACGTGACCCCCGTGAGGTCACGTGACCTCATGGGGCGACGGCGACGCCGCTCGGAGAGCAGAGTAGCAGACAGAATGAGGACGTGAGGAGGAGGGAGGAGGGGTATACCTTCCCCTCATTAGCCTTCCCTCCTCCTCCTCAAGAGCTGCGCTCTAATTCGGTGTTACAGGGAGTTGTAAGCAGCTTTCGTTTTCGTGAGTTTTTCAGGGGTCTAGGGCTGTTCGGTCTAGGACGTTTCGGTGTAGGGCGTTTCGGTGCGGTCTTTTCGGTGCACGGACTTTTCGGTGCACTGACTTTTCGGTGCACGGACATTTCGGTGCACGGACTTTTTGGTGTGGGACATTTCGGTGTGCGGACGCTTCGGTGCACGGACATTTCGGCGCACGGGAAATCAAAATCACGAGTTGTTTTTTAGTTTTGTCTAAACGTAATAAGCAGTATTCTAGCTAGAAATTTATTTTTTCGCACCTATTTGTAGACTTGGTCATTCATTTACGGTCACTAACTCGTATACGACCTAAGCGACTTTGTTAGGTGTACTACTATCCTGCGTGAGGATTGGAGACGTTGGACGTTACGGTTCGTTTGTTGGTGTCTCTTTTCTAACGTTCGCACTAGTCGCATCACATGTCTAAGACAATTTTTACCAGTCTCAATCTTCTTGCTGTTGGAACCTTTCCTACACAGGTTACCAAGAATAAAGCCCACACCTTTACAGAAGGCGCCTAGAACGCCTGTGTTGACCCAACGCGCAAACACGACATGATGCGTCTAGCGCGTACGTTGGAAAAGAAATACCGTCAAATTAAACATAACGTCCAACGTATCCAGTCCTCCCGCAGGATGGTGCTGCGCCTAACAATGTCACTTAGGTCGTATATGAGTAAGTGACCGTGAATGGATGACCAAGTCTACAAATTTATAAAGTGCGAAAAAATAAAGTTATAGCTAGAATAGTGCCTATTACGTTTAGACAAAACTAAAAAAATAAACACGTGATTTTGATTTTTTGAGCACCGAAATGTCCCTGCAACGAAAGGTCCGTGCACCGAAATGTCCGCACTCCAAAACGTCCCACACCGAAACGTCCTTGCACCGTAATGTCCGTGCACCGAAATGTCCGTGCACCGAAAAGTCCGTGCACCGAAAAGACCGCACCGAAACGCCCTACACCGAAACGTCCTACACCGAAATGTCCGGATCCCGTTTTTTAGCTGCACAGTTAAGGCCGACCCACATAGGGCGTATTCTCGACGAATTTACGCGCGTTTCAGCGGGCGTAATCACGGGATTTGGTCAGCACTTTTTTTCACAGAAGGGAAGAGGGGAAGGTCGCCAAACCCCACACGACGCTTTTCATCGACGTCTCCTCGGCGTTTGGTGCAGTGTAGCCCGACTCGCGCCGTTCATAAAAGGAGGCAAAATGTAGATAGGCTGCTATAATATTGCGTTCCGCGAGGAAACAGAAATAACTGAATGTTAATAAGCGACCAAAGACTAATTTGCTAACACCTGTTTCAAAAATGTTCGTTGCAACCGTCAAGTTGCCAAAAATTCCCGGCAGGAGGACGGCCGCGATCTCTGCTCAAAACCCTTCCTTTTGTAATTTTTTTCACATCGCCCGCAACTTCGATGATATTTCCTTCTGTCTTAAGGTCCGTTCACACACACGCGGCCGTAGCGACCTCAACGACTGGAACAACCGAAACGACCGTTGCAAGGGTCTGCAACCGTCAGTTGCCATAACGACGGAGGGATGCACGCACGTGTCGTTCACGTCGCAAGGAGTTGGAGCGAGCCCAACATTTTCCGCTGCATTGGAAACAACCGAAACAACCGCAACGACAGACCAATCACAGGTCGAGAAGAACTGGTCGCGCGCGTTGCATGGTGGGGGTGGGGCTCCTTCTATCTGCGAACATGGCGTCGGTGGTGATCGTCGACGTGGACGGCGTGGTGGAAGCCATTGTTCCGCGTAAAAGCGCTATCCTTGACTGTGAATTCTCGTCGTGTGTCGCTATGATAACCCAGCACGTACAAGAAGGGGAGATCTACCTACTCGTGCGGCGATGCCCGTGCCGTCTTGTTTATTTACTCCGGCAACAGTGGTGCTTTTTAAGCATTTGTGTCCTCGAACATCGCCCAGATTTTTTATTTGGCGCATTTCATGCGTGTGCTCAAGTTCAAGGTATTACTGGCGCGTACCGTATAAAGGATGCGAAGTTTCACGCGTTTTCATTACAGGAGAAAAGGGATTAGTGTTAGCAATCCTGAACGCGCGCAACGTCTATCTGATTACAAAATCATATTTTTACGTTGCTATATCGCTGCTAAGATTAGATCGTCTTGTATAATCGCAGAAAAGGCGTGTGGCGAGATATGTACTATTGGCAAAGTCGTGTATTAGAGTCGTGATCGTCCAAGACGGCGTACTGTATCTTTTTCTTTTCTTTCTTTCATCCACTGTACCCTGCAAGCCTATCATGAAAAAAATCATAACAATAATAAAGCTTTAGGCTATAGAAAACTGTCTGTCTATATTCTGTTACGGCATTGAGTGGCAGTGCGTCTACTTTTTAGAGGCACCGCTGAAACAGCTGACGGCGGCGTAGAAGCGGTCGCCGTGCTGACGACCCGCTGCGCTTGTTGCAGTTGTTGCAGGTGTGTGTACGCGCGGCGCAGAGCGGTCTTCCGGTCACTCCAGTTGCGACGGACGCAGTCGTAGATAACGCGCTCGTTGCGCATGTCTGAACCAGCCTTCAGTCGTTCATCGCTCGTTCCAAAGAGATATAGCGATTTTGAACAGTTCGCCGATAAACCAGCGAACGCGACAAGCGAGCTCCCATTTCGGCGGCCGAGTCAAGCCAGCCAGCCGGCCGCACAGCTAGGCAAGCCGATTCTCGAGCAACTTCCGGCTCTCAACTCGGGAGCTGATTGGTCGGCACCGCGCCGTACGCTTCTGGATGCGCCACGCCGAAATACGCCACGCCGAAATACGCCGATGCGCCGAGATCTGTCTCGGTCGGATCGCCGAATACGCGCGTATTTACGCCGACTTCGGAAGCGACGTCGGCATTACGCCCGCCAAAACGCCCGCAAATACGTCGCAAATGCGCCCTATGTGGTTCGGGCTTTAGGTTTCCCAGAAGCAAAATCTCCTCCCTCTTTCTCCTTCCTCCTCCTCCACCTCCTATATCCTCCTTCCTCCTCCATCCTCCTCCCTCCTCCTCCTTACCGCTCCTACCCCTCCTCCTCGCCCTCCTCCTCCTCCCTCCCGCGCGGTGCCTTATGGGAAACGCCCCATAATGCACCGCGCGGGAGGGCGCGCTCGGCCGCCGCTTTCGTGGCAGGCGTTGCCGGAGGGGAGGGAAGGTGGCTGCGGGCGCTTCACGAGAGCACGCGCTCGGCTGCCTCGGCAGCAGCGAAACGTGGCCGTCCCCGCCAATACACCGCAGACGAACGAAGAGTGGGGAAGAACGACATTCATGCTTTTTGCATTCACTACTCATAAGAAATGCTTAAATGTCCTCGGAATTTTTTTTTTCTCTATGTGTGAAGGTGATAGTAATAATGATTTTAATGTAAATATTTAGTACCTGTCTAAATATTACTTCTCACATGTGAAAGTTAAGTTCACGGGAACAGTCATCCTCTCATAAATATTTTAGTCACCGGTGTGCTCCCATTCCTTTCAAGAGAAATCACTTTATTAATATCACATAGCATTGTTAATTGGGGATAATAGCTTGAAAACTTATTCTATGATTTTACATTGTAATATAGAAAAGCTTTTCTTGTTTGCTAGTTTATTTATGTCGGTAGCAGAATACTGTAAGTGATCGTAAACGTCTAAGCAAAAACAAGCCCATTTTATCTAGGGTGGAAAAGCGCCGAAAAGTACAGGGACAGACAGAAAGACAAGAAAGGACACCAAGCATACGATGGTACACAGTTCTGGGTATGAATTCGGTGATTCTGCTCTAATAATGGACCGTACGATAAAAAAAAAAAAAAAAAAAAAAAAAAAACGTTTTTAAACCGGCAGAAAATGTTGTCCTTTTGAAAATCTGAAGTAATCGGAAAAGTGACAGTTACTTTTTCGAGTAACGGACATTTACTTTTCATCTTTAAGTAATCAAGTAATCTAATCGAAAAATTTTCGACTAAGCCCAAGAGTAATTGGAAGTGGAAGTGATCACTTTATTATAGTAACGTGTACAAAGGCTGCTATATTTACGCAGCAAATCAAGCCCCCCCCCCCCCCCCTTTTTTCTAATTTAATTTTAGGTGGGAGAAAACCAGACTTCTTGCGAGCTGTCGTCGTTCCTGCGATACCTGACAGCACGTGCTACGACCGAGAGATAATCTTTTCTCCTTCACTCATGTTTTGCGCTGGCACCCCCGGACGAGACTCCTGCCAGGTAGGCTGGTTTCTAGCTGTAATCAAGTACCGCCGTTAATTACTATGCGTAGCCACGACCAGCTTAGTAAATGCAAGGCGTGGCTTGTAATGTTCACGTTTCTTGCCTTGTGATTCCTTTTTGGGCGATCTCAAAGGCTGATGCCGATATCTCATCGGCTGGATACGAATAAAGCCACAAATTTGTATTTTTGTCAACAAGAATTTTGAAAAAACCATCAAGTGGTTCGGACCAACCGCAGAACACATAGTACGTTTTCACGTTCAAAATGTCATCTGATCGTTCAAACTGTCGTTTGCTACTTTCAAATTCGACTGCTTGTTCAAACTGTCGTGTGTTGGTTTAAACGACAACCGCCCGTAGACCACAGGCTGACGAGGTAATTTCGATAAAAGTATCTGCAGGCCTAAAAACAGTTACATTTAAAGGATGTTTAGGTTAATAAGCTCGGTGTACAGAAGAGATACAAGAGCTGCATTGACAATAGATACAAGAGGATGCACTCAAAAGGCTCTCTTATTTATGACCGCTGCACGAAATGCTTACGCATTTCTTTGAGAATCAGCGTGGCGACAGCGGCGATTTCGGGTCCATTTTTTTAAGTGTCAATTTGAAGCATTTGACATTAAAACAGAGGTTATGATATTGACCATCATGTTTCGAAGCCGCATTCTCTTAATTTTTTTTTTATCTGGAGCACGTGAAAGAGTATTCTTGCGGCACACCAGAGAACAGCCAAACTTTGACACGGATTCCCAGATTGGGGTTTTCTTTGGCGGTTATAGCATTAGCGTGGCAGTTTATTTGGCATTAACTGTGGCGGATCAGAAAGAAAAAAAACTTTGGCATGCCTAAGGTTTGCCCAAAAACGACTATAGTTAGGCAAAGTTGTTCGGCACTCTCAAACGCCATGTAGCAAGACCTAACTATAGTGTGGACTACACCTAAAAAAAAGAGAGGAAAACGATAAGTGGCACAGATGAAAGGGCCAACTTTCACCTGAAATTTATTAGAATGTCCACAATATCAAAAAGGGTGTAGTCTTACAGTTATTTGATCCATATTGTTCCATACACACACAAGTAATTAACTACCTGGAAGATCATAACATCATACATAAATATCAGCATGGTTTTCGCCGAGGATACTCATGTGACACGCAGCTCGCCGGCTTCATTCATGACATACATTCAGCTCTTGACGGTGGATCCCAGGTTGATGCTATTTTCCTCGACTTTTCTAAAGCTTATGACCGTGTCCCTCATCACCGGCTTCTAACCAAACTGTCTAGGCTTAACATTCACCCTAACATTTTGGCATGGGTAAAAGATTCCCTTTCGTCTAGAAAACAGTTCACGTCCGCTAACAATTTTAACTCTTCCTTCAAACCAGTAACCTCGGGAGTCCCACAGGGTAGCGTACTAGGTCCACTACTGTTTCTAGTCTACATTAATGACTTGCCATCCTGTGTCTCATCCCGAATTAGAATTTTTGCTGACGATTGTGTAATTTACCGAATATTTTCCTCTGTCAATGACCAGAAAGCTTTGCAAACTGATCTAAATGCTATTAATGCATGGTGCTCTTCCTGGCTAATGACCCTAAATTGCTCTAAAACAAAGTCTATGTCTTTTACTAAACACGTACCCCGGATTCCTACCTCCTATCTGTTAAATAATAATACTGTTGACCTCGTCTTTACTTATAAATATCTTGGAATTCATTTGCAACCTGATCTGTCATGGCACTACCATATAAAGCTCACCCTGGCGGCTGCTAACCGCTCTTTCGGATTTCTCAAGCGTAACCTTAAACAGGCTCCTCCTAACATACGCAAACTTGCCTTTTCCACACTAATACGTCCGAAATTAGAATATGCATCAGCCATTTGGGATCCCGAACATGCTTACATCATAAACGACATTGAATCACTGCAAAATCGTGCCGCTCGCTTCATATTTTCAGATTATTCACGTCATTCCAGCGTCACAGCACTAAAACGCCGAGCAGAGCTACCCGAACTACTCTATCGTCGCAAACTTTCACGCTTATCACTTTTCCATAAACTTTACCACCACGCGTCACTTCACGGTGATTTCTTCGAGCCACCTGCCGTTATTTTTCCACGCCGCGATCACCCCTTCAAAGTTAAACGCGTAACCTGTAAGTCATCTGCTTTTTCCTGGTCATTCATTCCACGTACCACAATCGATTGGAATAATCTACCATCGCACATTGCCTCAGAAAAAGACACCACGAAGTTTCAAGAACAAATTCAAAATACTGATGCCATCTAACTTTTGCTGTTTTACATTGTTGTTTCCTCTTTTCCGGAACGTGCAGAGCAAATGTGAACTATTTTGTTTTTACCTTGACTCAGCTTTATTGCAGTGTGATGAGTGAGTGTATGTTTTTTATTCGTTTTTGAGTGTATCCTTTATTTTCTTTTTATTATTAAGTGTATTGATTGTTTTCTAGTATTCTTATATGTTGTTCACTGTGCACTAGTTATTATTGGAACGATTTATGTAACCCCCCTATGTAATACCCTCTCACGAGGGCCTTTAGGGGTAATATGAATAAATAAATAAATATAATGCACCCCAAGACTTAAGTTCGACGTACAGCGCACTATAGTCGAACACACGCGAAACATTTTACGAGGGGCTTGATAATGGTGCGATATAACATATTAAAGAGCTAAAGCACGTATCAAAGACTACAAAAAACAAAAAAAAAACTGGTGTTTTACAGTAGGGCCAAGAAAACACCGATTAATTTTCTTTTTTTTGTAGTTAGTAACACGAACATTAGCTATATTAATAAGTTGCACCACTCGACTATCAAGCCGCTCGTGAAAGTTAGCAGTTTCGGTTCGACGTCAGTACGCTGTACGTCGAACTGAAGTTTTGGGTTGTATGATTATCATATGGGACAAGGGGAGTAAGCACTACGCCTGATATTCCTGAGAGTGCATATACATATATTTAATGTGTATTGAATGTATATTAATGTGTATTTCATGTGGAATTTTTTATTTGTGTATTCTAATATATTTTAGTGGAAAGAAACGCCATGTCCTGTGTGCCACTCATATTTTTGTCCTCGCTTTTGTAGGCTTATTCCTCAGTATGAATCATCATCAACTAGCTTAACTCGCATTCCTATTTATAGGCCCGAGTTAGGCCCTTACGTTTGCCACAGCTTTGCCAAGGTTGGCGCTTCTCTGGCTTGTTACCTGAGTATACATTATCCCCGGGGGAGAAAGAGAAAGAGATAGTTTGATAAGAATACGGAAGCAACGGGGGCTCCTTCTGCTATTGAATAAAATGAGCGGACAGATTTCATCACATTTCTCACCGCGCTCTTTTTCATTCTGCCTAGGTTGACTCCGGCGGTGCAGCCGTGCAGCATGAAGAGGGACGGACAGTGCAGGTTGGAATCGTATCATTCGGAAAGGGCTGCGCGCAGGATCACGGGTATTACACTCGGGTGTCGAGCTACATAAATTGGATTGAACAGTTCATCGGGAACCTGCGGTATGCTGACGTCTAGAAAACACTTTTTGAATAAAGGATAATTTATCGGGTTACTTCCACGTTTATTCGCATAGGCCGATCTCACTACGCGTTCTACGCATGCGTGGCGCCACCATATCTGTGGTTCATAGGGGACAGGCGCTAGTGCACGAGATGGCTCGTTTCGTTTCGTTCTCGACTCGCTCAGAGCTCAAGCGGGGATGTTGCGCGTGCAGAAAGACTACAATTCCCACGATCCATAACGGCCTCGGTAGCATAACGAAACTAACTGGTGAGATCGGTCTATTGATACCGGTTCGACATTCGTGAGTTTTAGTACACTGTACGCTCCGGAAAGCGGGCCCAGCACGCGCGTGTTCAAGCCCTTGTTCGAAGTGACGCACGATCTCCCGCTAGCAAAGCGTAGCTCTATAATACGGTTGATAGGCGGCGCGCAAGTGAACGAGAGGAGAAGAGAAAGCAATGGGAGAGGGATTGATCACGTGTTGAACGAAACTCCACCACCATAGCTGTTCCTCTGTCCGCAGCAGAAGACAGATTTCGGCCGTGGATTTCTCGTTCATTGGAACGCGCCTAACAGTATTTTGTTGACGAAATGCCTTTCGATGTATTTCCTCTCGGCTTTCTCGAATGCTGAGTCCGCGTTCGTAAAGAACAGGCGAATTTTCGGAAGCCGTAGAAAAGGTACACTCTAAATCTCTGTTGCGAATACATAGCGAGTAAGAGCGCTCGTAGCGAATATATTCGCTACAACGGCGATGAAAAGTCGGCTTCCACAGTCCTGTGTTCGCTAAAGACACAAAAAAGGAAAAAAAACAACAAAATGTCGAGCAACCTAGCATACAAAAATAGGTACGTAGCGAATGAATCCATGAAAAAAGATACAATTCTTTCGAAGCGAATATTTTTTTTTTTCTTTGCGCTGTAGCGGAAAGCATTTTGCAAGGTTAAGGGACCTTGTTTTTTTACATTTTGCATTTTGGTTAAAAGAGATCGGTAGCGGATGCATCTCAGAGCGCATAGCACAAAGCCTAACTTGTGCTCGAAAACGAAGAACCAAAGAAGTAAAATCTGCGACCAATCGTTCTTTTTTTTTTTTTTTTTTTGCTTTTTTTTCATCTATCACCGTACCGTCGAGAGAGGGAGGAGGGAGAAGGATGGGGACGAAGGGTTGGCTGTGAAGAGAGAGCCTCAAGCCGACATTAAAAACAAAACCACGCTACAACACGACGCCGGTCCCGGGAAAACGCCAGCCAACGGGAACCACGAATTTTCAAAAGCGCGGGAAATGTACCAAAAGCGAGACGTGATATTCAGACCAAAGGAGCTATAATAAAGGTAACAAGTGTTGACCTCCGCGGCGCTTTGCGCCGTGATTGTGCTGAGTGTCCGTGCAAGCGCTTCGTTAGAACGGTGGAGTTAGTTCAGCTTGCCCCGGACATTCCAGTTGGCGCTTGCATTGATTGCTGGCATCGTCCGGTTTCGCACAGGAAATTGGGTAAGTTTTCAGAACTCATTTCTTTACCTCTGATTTTGCAAGTATGTGTGCAGAAATGAACTGTTCTTCTCGGCTAGCGAAGGTCTGGGGGTATAAGTAATTTCACTCGAAACAGATTTAATTAAGCAATAACTTGTTAAGTGTTCTGGATTACGTTCGCGCTTGTGGAAATGAAGTGAACTAGCTGAACCTGTTTTAAAGTGGCTCCAATCAGTCATCGATCGCCAAGTCGTCGATGTGCTACGTTTTTTCGATAGATTGTTTTATCGAAAAGCTTTCCGCGTTCGTTTTGTCGACACTCCTCGCGACGGTTCGTCGCAAGGTGTGTCGACGAACCGTCGCATTTCGTGAACAGATATCCTCCTGTGACGAAACGTCGCAGGAGGATGTGTGTTCACGAAACCATGCCGTGTCGACGAAACCTGTGTCCATGAAAAGTGTGTCTATAAAATGTTGTCCACGAAACGCAGTCCCACGAAACGAGTTTCGATGAAACGATAGGGACCCGTTCTAAAGCGTTTCCGGAGGTCCGCACGGCCTGGAAAATTGAGAGTTCGTTGTCTTTATAACTGCGTGAACCCGTCAACTGAGAGAGAGAAAGCGAGAGAGAGATACGTCTTTATTGTGCCAATTACGGCTTAAAGGGGTGAAGGGCTACGTAGGGGTGTCTAGGTCAAAGTGCTTAGACACCCTTGATATGTGCTCCAAGAAGTGACGCTAGGAGGGCTTACAGTGTAAGGGGTGAGTGAGCCATTCCTTTCAGATGGAGGGGGGGGGGGGAAGTGTGTGTGTGTTTGTTTGTTGGGGGGGGGGGGAGAGGAGGGTTGGGGAGCGTGGACAGCTCCAGAAGATATGTTCAGAGGTAGAGCAGGATGGGTGTCCGGGGAGGTTGAGGATGCGGTGCATCCAAACGCGATGATAATCTAATCATCCGCGTTTTGTCACTGCTAGCTTTTCGCCTGCTGTACGAGTGGTAACTTGGTGCGCCCCCGAGTTTACCGGAAGCTCCAACTCGTTCCAAAAAAAGTTGATTTAGTGGTCTTTGATGACGCTCGGTAAGTTTCTGATTGGAACTATATGTCTATTTTTACTAATTAAAAAGTTAATTAACAAATTTTAATTAATTAGCCGCCTTATCGCAAAGATTAACCACCCACATAATGTCCCCCTGGCCGTATAACTCACCTGCTTAAACAGCATGACTGTAACTTCACGTTTTCTTTTTAAAGAAATCTGTAAAGCTTAGAAAAAAAAACACCCCGCATACAAATATTTACAACGCCACAAACAAAAAAGGAGGGTTATTCAATAAAACCATTAGCTGAGGTAGACACATCTGCCCCTGTTCCTTTTCCCACCTCTGTAAAATGTTTTCCTCCACCTGCCCCAGTCTCGGGTTAATTTCATCGTGGTTACCTTCGACATTAAGTTCCCTAACAAAACGTCGGCTGCACATCTGAAGATTCCTTGACAGCGTTTCAAATGTTCTAGTTGTTGTGAGCAATTTAGGTTAATAACAGTTCACGAAAGAGATCCGAAACTCATCTCTTTTCTTTTTGAAGAATGAGATACTAGGGAAATGTTGAGAAACTGAAGCGTGGGCCGCGCGGGAAGCTTTTGCGTCTCAGCAGCTCTCGTCGCCGGGCCAGGTGCGTGACGTCACGGAGGCAGTGAGGAGGCCTGGAGTTATCTAGGTGGTGTTGGTTTAGGTTCCGTTTCGCTCAGGGAAATTTAGACGCCGGTTTTTGCTGCTACAGACGGAATTTAGGTGGCGTTTCGCTCAGCCAATGGGAATTTAGGTGCCGCTTATCACTGCTACAGACAACGATAACGCCGGCCACACTCTGATAACGCCGGTTCTCTCCATGGGCAGTTAATGCATTCGAATTAATAACCAAACGCTTCCCACCGCCACTCCAACAACATTCCCATCGGCGCTTTCATCACAGTACCCACTTCAACAAACATATATGTTACAGGTATTCCTACCCATGTTTTTGTTGCACTAAAAGTTATCTTAAGAGCATCTCCCGGTGCAAACTGTTTGTTTATCTTATGTACGCAGGGTGACCACATTTCTGTGACGCGGATTGAGTGGATTTTGGATGAAGAAACGACACATAGCTGTCAACCAGCCATCTTGTTTATTAAGCTGTAGAAAGGGGGAAAATATAAGCAAAAGGGGAACGACTGCGCGACCTCAGCGCTGGATTCGTGGCGCCATCTGGTAACGGTCCCTTACACTACTAACACTCCCCTTAATGGACTGTCGACGTCCACGTTCTTGACACCCAAACGTTCACAATGCTTTAGGGTCAGCCTTCCATTCAAGGCCCTTGTGAAGAGGTCTGCAGAGTTACTCGACGATTCGACATACTGGAGTTGCAGCTTTCCCTCTTCCACCTTTTCTCTCAAAAAGAAGTGCTTCAGATAGATGTGCTTTCTTCTCTCTGACGTGACTTGATTTTTCGCCAGCGCAATTGCACCTTGGTTGTCAACCAGCAAGACCTGTGGTTCCTGTAGGAACTCGTGCGCACCAAGCTCCTTCATGAAGTTCTAGAGCCACATAACTTCCTTTGTAGCATGATACATGGCCACATATTCGGCGTCGACAGTTGACAGTGCAGTGCTTTGTTGTTTCCTGCTGCTCCAGAAATTGCAGCGCCAGCTAGCGTGAACACATAACCGCTTAATGACTTCCTGTCAGCCTTGTCACTAGCCTAGTCTGCATACCAAAAGGCATGCACACGCTTTCCAGTTCTTTGGTAGATTGGTGCATAATTCTTCGTCTGCTTCACGTAGCGAAGGATATGCTTTATGCCACTCCATTGCTCTTCTGTGGGATGTTCGTTAAACGGACTCATGTAGGTGGTGGCAAAAGCCCAGTCCGGTCATGTTCCTCCGACAAGGTAAAGCAACGCACCAGTTGCCTGTCTGTACTTGCGAGGCAGGTCTTCTCTCGTTCGGTGCGGCTCTCTCCTCTTTGGTACTTGCTTCCAGGATCCAAATGAGATGATGCTGCGTTTGGATCTGCCCTTCCATACGTCTCCAGGATGTCTTCGGCGTGGGCCGTCTGATTGAGGGTCAGTTTTCCATCCCGTTCTTTCTTCAGTCGTATGAAAAGGATGTGTCTGGCTTCCCCCAGGTCTTTTGCGTCAAACTCAGACCTAAGCGGCTCTTGAAGTCAGGAATCTCTTCCTCTTCTTCAGCGATGATCAAGAGGTCATCAACTTAGACTCCTACGATGAGCTTCTTCTCTTTGCTGACATATACACAGGGATCAGCGTTCGACCTTGTCATCCCCTGCAACTTAAGCAGTTTGTCCAAGGTGAGATTCCACTCCCTTCCAGACTGTCGTAGCCCATACAAGCTCTTCTTTAGGAGGCAGACTTCATCCTTCTTGCAGTCGCCGAAAGGCTGCGGTTGTTTCATGTAGATGGCTACTTTCTGTGTACCGTTCACGTATGCTGCCGTGGTATCAACATGGTGGATCTTCCAATTTCTCTCAACTGCTATGGCCAACAGCGTCCTGATAGACTTCAGCTTGACAACAGGAGAGAAGGTCTCCTTGTAGTGGGTTCCTTTGACTTCGGAATATCCACACGCTACTAACCGTGCCTTGTACCTCTCCAGGTCACTGTTCTCGCCGCACTTTTTGCAAAATGCTCACTTGCACTTTACGACCTGTCTGTCCTTCGGTCGTGGCACCAGTTGCCATGTTCCTGAAGCTTCAAGGGTGTCCAGTTCACTTTGTATAGCTGCTTTCCATTCCTCTTTGTCTGGTGCAGACAAGGCCTCTTGTAGAGTTTATGGATCTTCCCGGTTGTTTTGCTTGGCTATGCAGCAGCCGTGACATTCACTCTGACATGGTTCCTTCGTTGCCAGTCTTTCCGGCCTTCTCGATGCTTGTGTACCACAATCTGTCACATTGAATATCTGCTGTGTAGCTCCGTTGTCTTGTGCACCTTTGTCGTCTTCATCAGCTGATGAGCTAACTTTTTTGGCATTGTTGTGGCCAGCATCATTCCGATCTGAACAACCACCATCACGTGGCCCGCTCCAGTTGTCTTTTACTTGAAACATGATTGTGCCATCAGTGTCGCCACACACTTCAACGTCGGTGCTTGAAGCCCGGGCGAGCTTGCACGGCAAGGAGTCTTCTTCAAAGGTGACATGCCAACTCACAAAGAAACGGCCTTCTTTCTGGTTTCACAGCTTGTACCCTTTCACTCCTTCTGGGTAGCCGACCAGTTTGCACTCCTCAGCTTTCGGGTCCAACTTGCTTCTCTTGCATCGTCTGTTTCGAACACTCCATGTTCTGCATCCGAATACTCTTAGGCGGTCCAGTTTCACTTCTCCCCCTGTCCACAAAGTTTCTGGCGACTCTCCTTCGACTGCTTTCGATGGGCACTGGTTTCTGATGTGACTTGCAGTGACAACGGTGTCAACCCAAAGTTCTTTGGCGACTCCAGACTGAATGAGGAGACACCTCGTCATGTCAAGCTGAGTTTGGTTCATTCTCTCGGCAATTTCATTCTGCTCAGGTGTGCCAAGAATGGTCAGCTGACGCCTCTTGCCATGCTTAGCAAGGTGCACGTCGAACTCTTTGCTTGTGTACTCTCCTCCATTGTCACTACACAAAATCTTCACGTTCGTGTTGTGTAGAGTCTTGACCATTCGTCGGTACTGGTCGAATCTGTCCAGCACTTCATTTTTTGTCTTCATTGGGTACACTACAGTGAATCTGGAGTAGTCATCAATCAATGTAACAAAGTAGTCTGACCCTCCTTTCGAGGCAGGTGTGATCTTTCCGACTACCTCCGAGTGAACCAGTTCTAGTGGGGCCTTAGTCCTCGTTCCAGCCTTCTTCGGAAAGCTGCTTTTCTTCAATTTGCCAAGTGCACCTGTTGAGCACCTTGCATCTTAACTGCGTCTCCCACTTTGGCAGTTTTTTGACAGCTTCATGGTGGAGATGACCGAGTCATCCATGCCACAAAGCAACGTCTGTCGCCTTTGCTAACATCAACGTTGCAAGTGGCTCACTTACAGTGTACAATTTACCATCACGGTTTGCTACGAGAATTAAGCCACCATTTACATCAATCACTTTAGCTGTTTTGTTGCCCCCTGAATAAGTCACGCTCAGTCCACGTTCCCCAATCTTCCCAACTGACAAGAGGTTAGCGTCTAAGCTTGGTACGTGGAGGACATCACTAAGCTCGATGACAGTGCCACCGCCGTCTTTCGAAAGTTCAATCTCTACCTTTCCTCTCGCGAAAACCCCCATGACCTCCTTATTTGCTGACTCTACAGACGAGCAGCAGGGTTTGAAAGTGATGGACTTGGCTCTGTTTGACGTCATGTGGTCAGTTGCTCCACTGTTAATGTGCCAGATGTGTGACCCTGAGAAATTGCCACCTCTGGCACAGAGCGCCTCCATCGGTTCACTGGAATTTCTTCTCTGTGAGCCACATCCTTTGTCATCGGGACCCTCCTTGCATTCCCTGGCAATGTGTCCAAACTTCCGCACGCAAAACACCGAACTCGTCGTTTCGGTTGAAAGGACCTCGTACCAGTGGCAGTTGCCTCTTTCCTTTCTTGCTCGTTATGTCTGCGGAGCTGACTGCTCCACGTAATGGGCTCGTTCTTCGTCATGATGGCCTTATTTTCTTCACTCTCATTTAGTTTGTCTTCTTCACGTTTGACTTGGCGCTCTTCTTCTACCAGCAGCCTTGCTTTCACCTTCTTCGTCGTGAGCGTTCCTTCGTCTTGCTCAAGATTTAGAATAAGTGGTTCATACGCTTCTGACAAGCCCATCAGCATCACCAGTGCCACTTTCCTGTCGGTAAAAGCGTATCCTGCCGTTGAAAGCTTCCTGTGTAGGTTGATTTCTCGACCCTGGTAATCCTTCATGGTTTCATTTGGCTTCATTCGAGTGTTGAAAAAGTCTCTCATTAACTGAAGTGCATGCAGTAGGCCACACTTTGAATGTATCTCTTCCAGTGTATTCCAGGCCTCACGAGCTGTCGAACATTTCCCATTGTCGTCGAGGTAGGTGTTTTCCACTACTGGGAACATGAATAGCAAAGCCCTGTTGTTTATCCTCCTCGTCGTTCGTCATTTCTCTCCCACCATAGCCAGGCTCAATGGCTTCCCAACAGCTTATCTGGAGGAGTGCCGCTCTGGCTTGAATCGCCCACACATGGTAATTTTCGTTTGAAAGTTTTGGTATCTGGAATTCGTCCAGCGCCGCCATCGTATCGCTTTGCTTCGTTGAGAACGGTTCGAAGTAGGCTTACCGTGATGAACTTGCGTTTGGTTCCCGATGCGTCTTGCGGCACCCAGCGAAGCAGGAACACCCGTATTGGTTGGCGACGTTTCTACAAACCGTCGACGCTGTTCTCATTCGTTCACTTCTATGCCGAAAAATTCGTCACTAGCGTGTCAGTCACTTTTTCCCGCTACTTTCGTCACTGGCGTGCACCGAACCGATGTCAGTACTTCTCTCCGACAATCGCAGGTGTCGCAGGACGATCCGTCTTTCTAACGGAAAGCGCAGCACTTATTATACACCGTTCGTCAGTCACTTCTTACCGACAACTTCGCTGTACGTGCACGCTTGGTGTGTCTAGACGTCTTCCGAACACAACACGGAGTCCGCAGCGAGACCGGTGTCCGGCGACGCTCCGTCTGTCTGACGAAGAACGCGTCACTTTTCACTTCCTTGACGGGCACACACCGTTTGTCAGTCACTTCGTCCTGATAGTTTTACTACACTCACGCCTAATCTTCTTCAGACATCGGCACGACGTAACGAAGACGGTGTTGCTTGACAGTTTCTTCTTCAACATGGTCGCACCTTTTCATCACTCATTTAAGGCGATTCCTCTTTTCTTCCGAAATAATGGTCGATACGTCGTCCTGGGCCCATAACCTGTTTGTTTATCGTAAGTATGCAGGGTGACCACATTTCTGGGACGTGGACTGAGTGGATTTTGGATGAAGAAACGACACACAGCCGTCAAGCTGCCATCTTTTTTATTAAAGGGCAAATCCGCTTCATTTTTGTTTTTGAAAAAACAATGCAGTCCTCTTCAGTATCACCTAGGAAGACCACGCGTCAAATATTACGACCTAGTTCTGTCTAAATGTTTTTTAATTGGTCCGGAAAAACTTTGGAACACGCCAAGTTGCCGAAATCGGCTGACTCTAGCAGGTGAACTGACACGCAACCAACAGCGCAGTCAAAGGTACGGTGTTGGCATAGCCAACATTGAGCTAAACGCCATCTACATGGCCTTTTTTTGTTTGTTTTTACTTCTCCGGGCGAGCGTAACGGGTGACGTCACCAGTGTCTCCTATCACCGTTGGCTCAGCGGTGTCCACGTGATTGGCATGACGCACCCACGAGTAGGCGCAGGAGACGCAACCGCGCAGCGCGCTTCCCAGCCTCGGGAGCCGTTCCCGGGTCTCCCGCCTCGCGACCGCCGTCGTCTCGCCGGGAAGTTTCGCTGACACAAGGTGCGTAGGCCCGATCTTCGAATCGTAGCTGCGACGCCTGGCAAAAGGATCCGAGGCTCACGATGTTGTGTAGCTGCCTGCACTAATTATCAGTTGTATAGTCCAGGAGTTTTTTTTTTTTTTTAATTCATTGCCTCACGACAGTGCGCGTCGGAATGTCTGGACAGACATCGTGTGCCGGTGGAATCCCGGGAAACTCTTCATGCCAACTAACCGGACACTAATATGTTCGGACCACTTTTTGCCGGACTGCTACGGACGAAACCTACGCTTGTTAGCCGACGCTGGACTCGCAACAAAGTACACGCGTCTCAAGCAAGACGCTATGCCGTCGGTTCTCGCTGTAGGAACGCCTTCCCAAACAACGGCAGAGGGTTCAGCCGGGAAACGTCGCCGGACCCGAGTACGTATTTTTCTCTTTTGCCGCGCACTGGCCGCCGCCTTGTCTCTACTCGTGCGGGCAAGAAACATTCTCGCTAATGTCAGTGCAGTGCCACTTATGAAAGGAATTGATTCTGTTTGCTATTTTCAGCAAACCAAAACATTCAATGAAATACTTCTTGATGGAGCTTCGTCACAATATTAGCGACATCTTTGTAGCAATCTATCCGGCTCCTCTGGCGGAAGAGGCGTTCGGCGGTTGCTCTGGCCGGCTTGCCGCATATGTGCGAAAAAGCCACTCACTACTGTTCCTTCGGGTCTCTCAGGGAAAAATGACAACCGGTTGGGGCCCCTCTTTGGCGGAACCTTCTTGCTGGTGAACGTCAGCCACCTGGATCAATTAGTGATGGTCCAGGGTTTCTACGAAATACCCCCCACGATAGGCTGAGCTACCATCCCGCAAATTTTTCTGCAAGAGCGAACCTTTCCCTTTTTATTTCTTCATCGTAACTCTCAGTGAGCGCTTAATATGTGTAAATAGAGATACGAAACCAATAACCCAAAGGTACACGTATCCAATGTAAAAATAACCACTTTCATTGAACAGTTCTCTTTACGATGCGAAAGCATGGAAGTTATCTTAACTGTGCACCTCTGCTGTTCCTCACATGTGTGTTCCATTATTATTGACCTCTGTCAGGGCTGGCTTCCCTTTTTCTTCTTACACTGAGAAGCGAATCCATCGCTTGAGAGAGGCTGACAAGCGCCGTCCGTCGTTCGACCATATGCAGAAAGGTTCGGTAGCGCCATCTGTCGTTCTGCGCCAACAGTATAGCTTTCGGGGACTTTGATCACTTTTTAAATATGCAAATCGACAGCGTATAACAAGAATTTTGTTTCTTGTAGGATTCTTACAGCTCGCAGATCGGGTTATTACCAGAGAACGAGGATCTAAAAAGAAACACTTTTGTGTCCCTTTTATATGCACAAATAAGCAGCAAAACACCACCTGTGAGATTTGTACCTTTTTTTGTCTGTTTTTTTTTCTAGCTTACAGGAATTGCGCATTCTATAAAAATAAAATTGACTAGCGCTCGAGCAACTTCAGGTCGTTGCGGCAAAACTTAGCACGTCTAACGATTTGTCTGCTCTCTTCCACCGCTCTTCTGTCGCTCTCTCGTTCTTTCTCTTGGGACCGTCGATGTCAGAGCCCCGGATTTGCCGAGTTCTGCTCTCGTGTTTACCACCCCTGCCCCTGTAGTTGTTGTCGATAACATTAGTCGGAAGACGGCATGCGAGTTCAAGGATACCACAAACATCAAATTGCGTATTTGTTAAAAGTAAAAAGTACCTCCTGCAGAAGCAACAACAACAACAACAAACCAACAAACATGTTTTGCTCTTCCATAGGTGACAGTCTAATTCTCGCCATTAATCGGCAAGAGTCCAAAAATTACTCTACTGACACTTCAAGGCCTTTACGTTTAATGAGCGAATTTTTCACGCCACGTCCTCCATTTGAATAAGTACAAGTTGATTCAGATTGACAACGCAGTAAGTTACGTGAACGACATTCAAACGAACAAAACTGGAAGACCTCCTAGTTGCAAACATATTGAGAAATGAAAAAGTGGTGGGTCTTAAGAATTTATTTTTTCGTTTGATCCTTTTACTGAGCGTTATAGGATTGCGTTACTTCTAAATTCAAATAATTAAAATTTGTACCATATTTTTTCTTAACGCTGAAGCTTCAGGATCGCGCAGAACTACAATAAATAATGTATGCCGGTAATTGATGGGCGACACGCGTCACGCTAGTGAGTATTTAGTACAAGATGTCGTGCCGCGAAATTTACAGGGATCTTTTTGCGGCAAAACTAAGTTACGCCTCGCTGAATGCTTATTTTCCGCCCGAATGTAGTGCCAACGGTCCCAAACAAATGCCGTAGTTTCAGAACTTGCTGTTTCCTTCTTAAAAACAGTAATTTCCTACAGTTTTCCATGGGAACATGGCAGCCGACTCAGCCCTCGAATACATGAAACTGAACCGGCGCCAGTTACCAAAAACGGGCACCCATTTTCCCATTGAAATTTTCCGAAAATTACTTATAAATTTTGCATAGGATGACGGTTTGTTCTGAAACTTTGGCATCTATGTCAGAATACTGACGCTATACCTAAGCGAAGGATGAGTCATTTATTTGCCCTGCGAAAAAACCTTGTAATGTTTTGGGACACGCAGTGTATGAACATTCGGTATGTAAATCAGGATTTCATGTGCTGCGAACCTAGTTTATAAACAACCCAACAAATAATTTTCTCCGGTGGGATGCCATAGAAAAAGTACAAGCTGTATTCCTCGACATAGGTAGACATGATTTTTTTATTTGCCTATTGCTATGCACGACTTTATCTCACGTCGACGCGAAATTAGGTAAGTCTTTAAAACTTGTTTCTTACGACTATTGTGCGTCTCGATGTGACGCCTGGTAAAGAAGCTATTGTGTACAAATGACTTGTATTATTGAAGTAAATGTATGCCAAAATCATCAGGGTATTAAATGAATTGATGAGTTGTGCGTTGGGAATTATTCACGATAACATAAGCTGTAGCTCCAGGGGACAAAAGAACCCCACATGTTCTCAGTCATCGACGTCTTTGTATTTGTCCCTGATCTGATACTCAAAACTGCCATAAAAAAAGGTTGCTCAAGTAAGATCTAAGAGCTCTCTCGACGGCCGCCGGTCCGCTCTTTAGGTTGATACTGAACTCCACTATTAAGTTTTGGGTTCAAGTTCTGAGGCACGGGAGACGACGGGAATTTTACAAACACAAGAAAGAGAGTCAGCTGTCAGTAAGTATGACTTGAACAATTCTTTATTGCACTCGCTCTTCTTGCACTGTACTAAAACACTTTCGAACTAACAGCAAAAAACATAACTTGTACTTTTTTTTATACAAATCGTCACTGTGGAGATTTTTTAGAAGAATAAACTTTGTTTATACACAAAGTATTATCAGAAAGATTCGGATAAAAAAGCACTTGAAATAGAAATAAAAGAAATTCTTTCGGAATGATTGCGTCGACAGCGACGGATGTTAGATCACGAGTGCAAAGTGTTAATTAGCAAGCTAACCACCTGACATTACTAGTTAACGAGCAAAGTATATTCCTTTTATCTGACACAGTTCAATAAGATATTTGTAACCTATCCTCAAAGTATGCCATAACTGTTAAAAAAAAACAACATAAAATTGACATCTGCTTCACAGCTCTGCACTATATTCTGGCAATTTCGGGTACTGAGGACACTATAACGACACACGCATTGTTTTACAAACAAGCCCGCGTTTACCCACACCGGGTCTGGTGGGCATTGCGCGTGCGCAGAAACCAGATTCCATCGAGGCGAGCATCTGTGGATGCGCATTGCCGACAGCAGCGCCACCGCAGTGCCGTGACGTCAGGTGCCGTGACGGGATCTCATTATCGCTACGCAGACAATGAGGTTGCGGCATTTGCCGATTAGAAAGCAGACGAACCAATCACAAAGCAAGAAGAGTAAACATCATAGACTACGCCCTGCGCTCCTTAAGCCCGTACTGACTTATAGACCGATTCAACTCTTTGACGTCACGCCACTGCGGTGGCGCTGCTCTCAGCACTGCGCATGCGCAGATGCATCGCCTCACCGGAATCTGGTTACCGCGCTTGTTTATAAACAGTGTGGTCAATAGACTCATTTTCTTAGTTTTGGCATGGCGGAAGCTGCCTAACTTAGCTATTAAAGAGGAGGAGAGCAGTTTCAGTTCCCAACTAATAACAACTAGTGGTGAATAGATCGACGATGGTCAATAAATTTCTTCTCGGAATGAGTCGAATCGAGATAATAAAAATAATAAAAATATTAAGAGGCTGTAGGAAATTAGATTGTTAATTTTAATTCATCATTCCCAGCCTAATGGTTGTCACATGAGAAAACATTACCCCGAACGAATCACGTCTTCATTTTAAATGTACCTGTTATTTGTTCATGTTATTTTCAAACGTTGGTAAAACACCCTGCGTACAGATACTAATAAGACAACGAATCGAAAAATGTGTCAAATGTAAACAATTGCTTCCAAGGGGGAAGCAAATTACGAGAGAGGGGCCTGAACGTCGAACTAATAAATAGGCACATCTACATTGAAAACGTATTTCTCATGACCTGTAAACCGCCAGCCCTACAGCTCTTTCAAGGACGATCGACAAAACGATCCCAAGGTCTTAAATAGCAATGTAGAAAAAATGACAAATTAAGGACGCATTTTCTTCATCTTAAAGGACAAACACCATTATTAGGCATTTATTTTTGTACCTATGAACAACAATTATCTTTAATTTGGCACAATGTAATAAAGTATTACTAATTTATTTAAAAATACCATCGAATAAAACAAATAAAGCGCCGTTTTACTCTTTCACTTTCCTAGTTTCGCTCGAAATGTCTCTTGTTTAGGGTGTGGCGAATTGAGGGTCCAGGCACAAGGAAGGCGGGAGGTGGGAGACGATTCTGCTAAGAGATTTAACGGCACAAATGAGTGTGACGTGCCGTAAAAAGATGATTTCATTTTCCCTAAAATAATTTTTTGTTCACAAAAAAATTATATATATAAATATATATACCTGGGAAGAAAAAAAAGCTTTGTGAAAACAGCAACAACGGACGATTTAATCTTCGACGTTTCGGCCGGAGTCCGGCCTTCGTCAGGAAGACGAAGGCCGGACTCCGGCCGAAACGTCGAAGATTAAATCGTCCGTTGTTGCTGTTTTCACAAAGTTTTTTTTTTCTTCCCAGTTATATACCCACGCCTTCGGCCTCCCGCCACCATGCCCGTTATATATATATATATATATATATATATTATATATATATATATCTGGAGTGTTCCCTTTTTACAAAAAACACTCGCCCTCCTTCCCCCCTCCCCCAACCCCAAACCTGCCTCTGTGTTTAACGTACGTCGTAATCATCTCTTTTCTCTATCTATGGTTTGTACTAAATGATCTGCCAACGAACCTCACTACTATTTGTTTCGATAACCATTAATGGGTGTGTATTTCGTTATGCCTACTTTGTCATACAACTCAGTTTATTACTTGTATAAAAATCATACGTCACATATGCTTTCTACGAAAATAACGATGTCTTACAACCTGAAAACAGGCTCATACAGACACTGGAAACCTTCACGCTTAGTGCTTGTCTTTAATTAGGCAGTCTTCGAGCGCTACATTCAACAGCTGCATCTCGAGTGAATCAGCAGACATCGACAGTTTGCAATGAAACTCATCCTCCTGCTGATTTATCTTTACGGAGCATTCGATACAAGTAAGCTTTAACTACGGTTCTAAACGTTTTTATTTACAAAATCCTACTTTACATAATATTGGTTATAATCCTAATGTTACGCGAGCATTACTCAACTTTTACTGAGGCAACGACGCATGGCTTAATCATGATCAACGGAAAGTACACGGCGGCGCCAGTTGTCATTGAGCCGCTGACGACAGTTGAACTCAACCTATCATGCCTATATTAGTGAAACTGAACAAACTTGAAATAACTGGATCCCAGATTGCGCCCACGGCATGCCACCATTAGTGATGCAGTTACTGTTTCAAACCTTATCCAGATACAATCGTATCTGGATAAGTGAAGATATCCAGATACAATCGTAGAAACTTAAAAACAAAACAAAACAAGAATCTACAATGGACCATTTTCAAGAATCGACAGTTCAGGCAGTTCAGTTGTCAAACCTCGTCAGCACCTGCTCAGTCGGGCGCGGTCACACTCTCGCTCAAGGAAGCATGATCTTTCTGTCTCCATTAGGCTCCACCAGAGTTCCTTTTGTGTCTATTGTGGATTTTTTCGCCCCGAAAACCGTGCTAAGCCATTTCTCCCTTCTCCTTATTAAATCCACACATGTTTTTACCCTACGAATCCTCAAATCCTGTTTTCTGCCACGCGGCGCCAGTTATCTCTAAACTGGTCGGCGCCGGCACCTCCCAGCGTTGAAGCGCGTTGCTAGAGGACACACACCAAAGTGCGACGCGCGTGAGGCGTCGATGTCTGCCTTGGCCAGATATCGGCGTCGCGCCAGAAGTGGCTTGCCGCCAGGCAGTGACCAATCAGAGTCAACCGGGGCGGAAGCGAGACCGGGCGCTCCCGGCGCGCTCCCTGCAACGAGTCAGTTTCCGTGCAGATGCCTGTAGACGCGAGCAGCAAGCTGTACGACAGAATAATCTTTCAGGTAAAATTGAAAGGAAAGGTGTTTAACCTCTGAATGAACTTCTTTGTGCAGCACTAATATACCCTCTGAACAGGTGGTTGTCGCCGGTTGTCCGATCATTTTGGTGTAGTCGATCTGGCGAGTCTGCCCAGCGCCCGACCCTGAGAAGTCTCTACAGAGACTTTGGCCATTCATCTGAATGAAATGAGGAGACGCCATTGGCCGAAAGCGTGCTGGGCGTGTTCCAGGGCGTCTTCACAAATTCGAATTTGGCCATCCAGAAGCCGAAAATATTTCCCTGGCGACGGTCGCGAGAAATGAAATTAATAACTGCGTCGGAGTAACTCTCGGTGACTGAAAATATTTTTCACGTGATGTTTAAATCGCGGTCATTCAAAATCATAGTGGAAGAGCACGACTAGCGGAATGATCGACATAATCCATACGCCAGGCGTTGAGGGCCGGGAAGCTGTCGTCCGAGCGGTCACACTTCATCTGAGCAAAACAGAGTTGAGCGGCGCATTCGTTTCGTAATCTTTCCGCGTGATCATGATCGAAACATCGCGTGCGCCCTACTGTCAACCATGAAGAGTTGCTACATTTAACTCTTACGAGCTTATTAGAATCACGTGTCTATGATTACCACTGTTTCTCGCTACCATTGCTAGGGTATAATTTGCGACTTCTCGCTCGCTGGCCAAGAAAGCATCTCAAGCCCTGTTGCTGCGTCTGGTGCACGCTCTGGCTCTGCCCGCTCCTCCCCATCGACCAAACTCTCTCAATACACGGTTCTGCGCCCGACCGACGCCGGTTGGCGGCGCGTCCCCATGGCGTTGGTCGCGCTTTCTCTCGTCAGTTGCCAAAGACGCGGAGAAACGCCAACGCCAACGAAACGCGTGAAGAACGCGTCCATGTTGTTGTGCCTTCAAGTGAAAGAAAGTTTAGTAAAGAGCGGTCAACATTTGTTTTCTTTATTTATGTTCCTTGTACCTTTAATGCTCTTTGCTTGGTTGTTTGTTTTATGCCTTAATGTTTCTAAAATAAGAAAGCAGTGTGCCCGTCATCGTTCCAAAGTGAAAGTTCTTTTTTCTTTAAGTTACTTTTTGTTTGCACTATCCGAAACTTGATTACTGAACGATTTAGATTACCCAGTTTTACTCAGATGTCAAAGTGGCGAACTAGATTAGGCGTATTACCATTATACTACATTTTAATAATGATAATACTAGAAAAAAAAAAAACATTAGGACCAGAGCATTGGAGGTAACAGAAATTATTAATTTAATTTGTTCAGCTGGCGCTTTGCTCTTTCTAAAAAATTAGATGTAAATGCCGTGCTGAATGAACCTGGTTGTGGCTATCGCAACACATTGAGACAAAGCAAATTTATCGTTGGAGGACATCGAGCAAAGATAGGAGAGTTTCCTTGGATGGTAAGCGGAAAGATCATCGTTTCGGTTTTTTTCTGGTTTAGTATGTCAGACAGGTGGGAATCATTCCTCTAAGCATTCGGTCGTGCACATAACTCATTATGACTATATGATCTACTGTGGTGATTATAACTTATATTTATTATATATGAATCCCTGATCACAGATTTTTTATATGTTCATCCAGTTACATACGTCAGTTATTTAAAACAGTATAAAAAGGCAATTTTATTAAAATATTTGATGGTTATGAAATAAATGGTTTGAATAACGTGCGGTTGTAATTTGTAAATTAAAAATTCAGTTCAGCGTAAAGAATTGCAACCTTTTAAGTATTATAACTGCGAGTGATTATAATAGGATAACTTTTGAAGTTTTTAGGCTCATTCTGAGCTGTTACCACCAAGGGGCACGGTGATATGTAACATCCTTAATCGAAGCAGCTTCGTACACCACTAAGATGGCATTTTGTCCTATAGCAATAAATACACCGATATACCACTTCCGCAATATTTAGAACGAATTGGTGTTTTTTCCTTGTTTTGCTTTGTCAAATATATGTAGCATTTACATGTAAATTAATTTTCCCTTGTATTTTATGGGGCACAACTATAGCCATTAGAGGTGCCACGCGCGCCTCTGCATCAAAACAGTTCCAACATTGTGCATTTGGTAAATTAGGTTCATATGCGGTAAAAAAAAAGAAAACAGGTGCGTGGCGATCCCCAAACCTTTTTTGTGTTTTATTCTTCCGCAGCCAATGCTATCGATACCCTATTGGAAATGACAAACATCATTTATGATTTGACCAAGAAACACATCAAAACTTATATAAATTACGTAAGGCGCATAGAGGACTCGTATAAGTAGACATATATGGTCTTATAGATATATATGTTATCATAACATCGGAAAATCTATATATATTTCTTTTTTCACAGGCGCAAGAACATTTAAGAACTATAGTTACGAGCCAAGTATCATGAAAGTCACGCCCTGCATTTAGGCTTTTGCTGACCTTGATCACCCTGATCCAGCTCTGTAGTTTTTAACGTCTCGAAAGGCAGGCATATACAAAGAGGAAATAACAATAATCTTTCGAAGCAATAAAAAAAAAACACTGTTAAAGGTTGCATGGTAAGGAACGTGAGTGGTGTACTTGGTGCTACTGGTACAATAAGAATGAGCCATCACTGCTTTTCGAAAGTGTTTGAAAAAACGTTTCCCATAAGAAAATATTTTTTCGTGTCAATTAGCGCTTTTGGTGAGAGTCCGTCTCGGCAATTTGAGAAGTACAGTGTGTCCAAACGAAACATTTCAAGTGTCTTTTTTACTAGTAAAACTAACTACGCATCGTTGAACGCTCAGTTTCTGACCAGAATGTAGCACAAACGGTTTCAATCAGATGTTCCGAAGTTTCGGACCGAACGGTTTTCTCATTCAAAGCGATTATCGGAGATTTGTTTATAGCGAATTGGTTGCAAACAGAGTACACAGATTTGTGTGGATAAATGGGGAAAACTACCGCGAGAACGGGTCATTTTTTTATATACAAAGTTTTAGAAAATCACTCGTAACACTTGAATAATATATCTAATTTTTCACAATTTGGCATTGATTCCAGGCCGCTAGCATAAATTCGACCGCACACTGAGCGTTGAGTGGCGCGTATATTATTTATTCGCAAAAAAAAAAAGAAATAAAGAAGACACTGAAAATGTTTTCAGAGACACGCTGTATTAAGAAAAAAGGTCCCAACTATTCTTGCGTACATAAGTTTAGTGCCACGTAACCTAAAAATAAAGATGACTAATAATTCACTAGTGAACACTGAAAGAACGGTTGGGGCACAGGCGAGCTCGTGAATATTGGGCAACATAATGAAAACGGAGACAAGAAAAACTAGAAGGACACACTCAACACCGTCTCAGACGCAGCTAAAAAGTTTTAACCACAACACCTGCCCTTTATAGCAAACAATCCTCAGCCGACGCGGAAGTAGAAAAACTGCAAATGCTATTATCAGCAAAATGGGAACCACCCATCGCCAATATCTAATCACTTACAACCTACGAAGCCAGCCACAAGGAACAATTGAAACCAAAATCTAAAAACTACAACAGGAAAAACGCGCGCACTTGTTTATCAAGAACAATCAAGGAAACGCTAACACGATTGCGTGCTGACGTAACCCTAAATAGGGAGTTTTCGTATATCGCTTCCGCTGTCCCGCAACGCTCTCCGCAACCCGCTACGATACCTGGAACTCTACAGTCAAGGCCATGGGCGCGCCGGCGCAGTAGCGGCTGCTTCGTTTCGGAGGGCTTAGCGGAGGGGGAAACGCGGTCTACGAAAACTCCCTATTGTTTCCTTAATACCAATTTTAAACGGATTTAATTCTTTGCTAACTATCTCTGTCAATTTCCACTCTCGAACGCGATTGTTACACTCATCTAAATGCTTGACTATTGTGGAGTTGGGTTTCAAAAACGACTTTCGCTTGAGGAGTTAGGGTAGGGTAAACCACCAAAAAAATCGAACTTTCACTTCTGACACAAAAACAAGTCGGCCGCACAACGAAAAGCAAACCCCCGAAAGCGCCCACTCTAAGCGGTTTGAAATTCGCGCCAAGTGTGCCTCACCATCTGGCGTTTACAAATGGTGGAGGGAGATCGGAGGCCGGTTTGTTTTTCTTTGTCTTTGGCTGTTTTATTAATGTAGGCACTGTTGTTTTTTTCTTCTTGTGTGTGTGACTAGTAAATGATGTGTACCGAAATATAACTTAGTGTTGAAAGTATTTCTTTCTATCGCCGATGAGCCGCTAGTGGTGCTCCTTTAGCGTGTTCCATATTTTTTTGCTATTGCTCCCAGCATTTCTGTTGTGAACGCCTAAGGACTTTCGGTCGCCTCTGTTTTGCGTTTCAAGTGAATTACTTGCCCAGGAAATGCCACGATCGTCCAGAAAATTGACCGGAAATAGAACTTTCAAAGGCAATCGGTTCACTTCGTCGAAAATAAGTGAGAAACTAGCACGACGAAGCGCAAGCTTCACGAAGCTTGGTGGGAGTATCGGTGTTGAGTCCTTCGATGTAGGCGGGACAAGTACGACTGGCCTCCGTCTAATCGACTTAGATCGTCTCCGCAGCTTCTTGCACGATGTTGCTGTGTGTAAAAATTGCAAAAAGAGAAAAATAATTATGGAGCAAGCTATTGACAGGCGAAGCGGTTTGGCATTATGCATATATGTCATCTGCAGCGAGTGCGATGCTCTCAATGTGCTCGAGACATCCAGGCGTACTGCGGGCAACGTCTTTTGAAGTAAATCAAGGGTTCGTTTATGCCCTTCGCACCTGCGGAAAAGGACTGACCAATGATCGCATCATATGTGCTGTGCTCAATCTACCGCCACCGCCAACGAAGTTTGCATCGTAGAACGCGAGGCTTCTCGACGCAACCACGACCGTTGTGAGCAATAGTATGGCAAAAGCTGCCGAAGAACTGAATAAAGAGGCCTCCGCCTTTCCAGCTTTGATAGGGAGCTGGAATCGGCTGTCACAGTGGACGGCACATGGATGAAGTGAGGTTTTTCCTGACTCCACGGCGTCGTAGCAGCAATATCAGCTGACACAGGAAAGGTGATCTACTTCGAAGTAGAATCCAAGTTTTGCCACATGTGTGCCCACTACCTTCAAACATATGACCACTTGAGTGAATGTAAAATAACCTACGATGGGCCATCTGGCTGAATGGAATCTGCAGGAGCTGTAAATATATTTTTACGCTCTGTTGAAAAGCACAAAATGATGTACACAACCTACGTTGGTGATGGAGACAGCAAAGCGTACATTAGTGTCAGAGACTCACAGCCCTTCGGAAAGGTCATAGAAAAGCATGAATGTGTTGGACACGTCCGGAAGCGTAAGGGCACCAGACTAAGGAACATAAAGAAGAATGAGAAGAGGGAGAAGCTGGCAGATGGTCTGCCACTCTCTGGGGAAGGACGCCTCACAGAAAAGGACAGATATTCCATTCAGGTTTACTGTGGCGAGACTATTCGCGGAAATACTGACAGTTTTGGAGAATATGAGATGAGCTTTATAGGCGATATATTTTCAGCAGCTATCAACAGATACCAAGCCCAATCACAGACTTTGCCCAAAGGGGCCATCTTCATGGTGTGCGTATAACCGCAGCACTGTTGAGGGAAACCTCAAAACATACTCCCACAAAAACTACATTCCTGAGGCTGTGATGAAAGTCATCCAGCCAGTGTTCAACGCGTTGTCAAATCCAGGTTTTCTGACCAAATGTTTAAATGGATGAACACAGAACACGAATGAATCGCTGAACTACCTCATCTGGTGCCGCTGCCCTATGACCACATTTGTCAGTGCTGACACATTGAAGACAGCAACTAACGATGCTGTGGCCTGCTACAATGATGGTAATTCTACACGAAAAGCTGTTCTGGAGGCCCTTGAAATTGTTCCAGGTGTGTTTTGTGACATTGCCCTAAAGAAGATGGACGAAGAGCGTCTTGAAAGGGTAGAGCTCTACAAGTCTGCCGAGAGCAAGGAAAGACGACTGTAAAAAAGGAACACTAAGAAAGGTTTCAGAGATACCAGCAAAGCGCCGGAAGCAAAATGTATTCTCCTTGGGCATTGAAGCATCCATGTGAACATAAAACTTCACTTTTTTCAAATTGCATTATTTAAAAATTTTTAATACAATGTACTTCTCCTTTCACACTATTGATCCGAATCCAGTAAACCTTTGCACGCGTGTGCTTCAACCCTTCATAAATATTCTGACCAAAACAAAATCACTGAGGTCGTGCAAGCTACAATTTTAAAAAAATTCCACTGCTCGGTGCATGGAGTGATTTTATTTTTTTTGACACAAACTCCAAGGAGGATATGATATCTCTCTAGTTCAAATATAATCTATGGAATACAGAATTACATTGCCTAATATCATCACATTCCTCTTTGTGGCTACTAAGAAAAGGTGCATTAAATAATTAAACACAGCTTAAATTTTGGGAGTGGGCCATAGAAAGGGTAAGTCAACTAGCCACAAAATATGGGTGTCATATACCCAGTGGCTTCCTTTCTTGAACACATGAAATTCGTTGTCAATACGTGCAGCAGTCTGAAATTTTACGTTACAACTAACATGTACAATTTACCCTACCATACTCCCTTGAGTCAGTTGACTCCCTTCTTGGGAGCACATTAACTGTGTGAAAACAAGAACAGACATCCGGCCATAGTGGGCAAAAAAGGTGTCGTCTATGAAATTCCTATGACGTGTTAGTTTTCTTATGTTGGGCAGACTGGCCGTTGTGTTAATGAAAGGCTCTTAGAGCAAACAAGGGCAGTACTATCAAAGTTGGGCAACTCCGATATTGTCAAGCATCTAGATGAGTGTAACAATTCCGTTCCCGAGTGGAAATTGAGATTTGTTTGCGAAAAAGTAGATCCATCTAAACGTGTTATGCAGGAAACAGTTAGGATTACATCAGCAGGGCATTGTATTAGCGTTCCCCCGGTTGTTCTTGATTAATAAGAGCTCACGTTTTTGCTGTTGTAATTTTTCGATTTTGTTGTGTCAATTTTTTGGTGTGGTTGGCTTCATAGGTTGTAGGTGATTAGATATTGGCAATGAATGGCTCCCATTTTGCTGACACTAGTATTTTCTGTTTTTCCACTTCCTCGTTGGCTCATGATGGTTTGCTATAATAGAGGCTGTTGTGATAAAACGTTTTAGCTGTGTCTTTGACGGTGTTGTGTGTGTCTTTGTATCTTCGGTTTTATTATGTTGACTAATAAACACCTTTTTTTTCGCATGTCTATTTATACTTACCGAGAGTTTAAAAGTCAATCAATCCCTACAGAACTGTCTTCTGCCGGTCACAAAAACGGTTCCCAGTCTCCTTCTCTCCTCCTCTCCTAACAGGAGCGGGTCTCTGAGCTACTTCAAGCAGAAAGGAGTAGGTCTCCCTCTTTCCCGAATCTAAAGGAGGAATCGAGGAAGAGTTTCCTCCTCTCTCTGTGGGGCTGGACTTACGTCGTTCACGCTTAGTGCTTCGTAATCCGTTTTTTGGCGGCCTTACCGGCTAATCTAGTATAATTCTGCCTGAAAGCAATGAAAATGTACTTGGAGTTTGAAGCACACTTAAAAACCAAACTAAAACGCCTCAGTAGACAAACGCTTATAGTGTGAGTAAACTCTTTTATTATCCATAAAAAGCAATATTCGCCTTTTATACTGACACGAGCGATATAATTTTTGTTTTATTCGAAGGCTTTAGTTGCCTTTTCCTTTCTAACATTCTATCAGGAGGGAAATAACAATATTACGGATGGTACGCAGAGACGTTTCTCCTAATTGTATTTACTAATACTGCCAGCCTCGTTCATGGTGTGGCAGGAGCGGCACAAACACGCAAAAACACAATTAAGAATGTGCCATCGTGCAAGCATCTCGGCATCTAGTTTCAATACGCGTGAAAAGTGTGTTTCTATAAATTGTCACCAATGACATATGATGAAGCGGCGGATAACTGAAGGAACTAAATGTTTAATGGGGCGAACTTGTGCCCCAAACAAAAGAGGAGAAGGTAAGCGTCGCAGGCATCGATATCGACGAAACAGCAGGATCGAGCACTGGGGTGAAACTGACTACGGCATTCCACGTGGAGCCCCTTTTGTAGACGCGTATAGGCTTCTGGAACAATCTACCGTAAAATGTTCGCGCATGCAACTTTCTAACCTCGAATCAGCAACACGGTTCTCCAATTTACCGGAAAATCACATTACAGAGCCAACAAATATGTGTACCCGTGGACAGGAATTGAACCTTGGCTTTTTGCGTGAAAGGCATGCACGATAACCCTTCGGCCACAAGCGCCCTGCCTGCTTGGCCGGCTGCGCGCGTGGCAATATTTTGATTCATCACATGTCTGAGCACAGTCAAAAGGCACGCACACACACCACCACGAACGCATACTAATAGCGCGAGTCACTGGGCCGTCCGTGTACACGATTGGCTCAGCAGTGACAGTGCGCGTAGGGAAACATGACAAACAAAAGGACGTTGCCAATGTTGCACTGTTTGATTCCTCCCATTGGGTGGCAGGGTCAGTGCGTCCGCACTTGGGGTGAAACCAACGATAGTTGATTCATTGCATGAACTCACACAGAACAAAGCATTTCCCGGGTATATCGTGAAAGCTCCCTGACTCAAAATGCTCTGGCTGGATTGACGCGTGATTTCAGGTGCTTCAGGGTAATATATTTTCAACGATAAAAAGTAAACATTTAACTCTGCCAATGATTTTCATAGGTGGCCTTGAGTTTCCGACAAAAAGGAATACAATTCTGTGGTGGCTCTTTAATCCATGCCGACATTGTGCTTACAGCCGCACACTGCCTTTTTCGGTAAGTGGATGCTCAAAGATCACGTGGAATACACAAAAACGCGCATGTATTTTGTTGAACTATTTTTTTTTTTTTTAGCTACAAGCCACGTGTGGTAAGAGTTGACGCCGGAATAATAGATTTGCGAACGATCGGAGGACCTTACCACCAAGTACGCCTTGTGAGTTGGGTTATTTGTGCGAAACTGCGGCCGGCTTATTGCTACATAACTATACCTTGTTTACCCATAAGCTGACAGTGTAGTGGAAGCTACGCGCTCGCAAGACCAATCAGCCGCCTCCCTTTCATTTTCTGACCCAGCCCTTTCTGGGCGGGGCTATGGGGGGCGGGATCGTGGTCGCGTGGGGGAAGACAGCCGTATGACTCGTACAACGAGCTCGTGGGTTCCACGACGCTGTCAGCTTAGGGTTGGGCCGAATATACACATGATGCTCGTTCCAATTCAGCCCTGAAATGCTTGAACTCATATGTGACCGAGGCGAAACTAACAATGTAAACCGTGTAAGAAAACGAAAGTTCCAGACAGTATTGAAACATTTTATATTACAGATGTACCACCAAATGGCATAGAAAAAGTAATAATTTAACGTTCCTTTTGTACACTGCGCAACACTGGTAGCGCTTAGAAGCAATCGCAGGTTACTTCAAATTTGTTTTGGGTGAAATCTAAAAGCTGTCATTAAAATAATATTGGTGGTGAAAAGTGCTCACTTGGTGCACTAACCTAAGGAACAACATTTGGTGTTTGACAATACCCTTTCAAAGCAAGAATAAAAAAAACAAAAAAACTGCCATGTCGTGATTTGCTTCTTTTTTTGTTGTTTTTTTTTGTTCACGAATGTCACTTTAATTGAAGAGGCACAATGAAAGTGTAAACGGATATTAGTAGAAATAAATTTTAACTTTTGTTTATTGAAGTGGAATGTATTATATTAATACATTATATATATTGAGTATTATGATGAACTCTGACGTTATTGACAGAAGCTGTTATTCATTATTTTATTTCGTATAGTGTCATCGTTTTATTTCGACGACGTCCTAACGAATCTATGAAATTAACGAGACTTTGCTACACTATAATATAAAACTTAACACCTGTGCCGGCATCTTATAAAATGCTGTTTTATCGACCATTCTTTTGTCGAGCACCGCCGAATCAAACAGGTGTACGTACTACGTACATTTAATTAAGCACCATTTAATCAAAGTCCGTCTTAAAAATGAAAGCGCTTTTAAGTAACTTTATATATTTCCTGATGTAGAAAAATAAGAAAAAGACAACCTCCGTAGTGTGTTTGCAAACGATTTAGGTCCTGCCTATCAAGCCAAACGAAAATAATAATTTTGACGACCTCTTACATAAAAGGTAAATTTATTCCGGGTTCTTATTGTACATTATACTGCATATAATTAAATAAACAAAAAAGGGACACGACTCAAACATTGGTAGAAATAATACGCGTCTACTTTCAGCATAGTGCTATCCTCTACGTTCAATATATTGGTAAAGTTTTATATTAACGGCATATTGCAGAAATGAAAATTATAAAATAACACGGCCGGACGCCGTTTACAGCAATTCTGTATCGAACGGGGCCTTGAAGAGATTTACAAAGAACGACAGTGCTTATCATTCTTCATACAAAGAAAAGGCCTCTATTTTGAAAGTAGGTCTACTTATATTTTTTACAGATAACTTTCAATTTGCATACCGAGTCACATAAACAGTAGGCGAAATGCTTGAATTACAATTATCGTGAATAATGATGTTAAAATCCACACTAAGATCAAAGTAGAAAACATCTATGAAACCTTTTTTACGAACTAGACTAGATGAAGTAAACATAAAAGATGCGAGATGCGCAGTTGTAAACCTGCAGAACATAAACCCATGTTGAGCCTATATTTAAAAATTAAAAGACAAAAACTTACCCGTGATGTTTTTGAAACACTTGGAAAATAAGGAAAGAAGGTCCGGAAAGACCGGAAAGACCAAGGCTAGTTTCCGCAGCCCGAAAATTATTATAGACCTTAAAGGAATTGTGTAATATCGTAAACAGCACAGACGTGAGCACTTCATATTACGATGGAACAATTGCATAGGGAACTCTGCCATTACCCACACATAACATGGTTCTAATTGTATTGATACGTATTGGCGGCGTGCGCGAAATACAGGGGTCGCTTCTCTAGCTATCATAATCATTGTTTGTAACGTCAGGGGTAGAACAGACTGGGACAGACCGCGCGGACCTTGGATCATTCCGCTCGTCAGCTCGCTTCATGCGCTGTTTGGGTAATGCGGCAAAGCTTGTTTCACGCGTTGTGTTTATTTGGGGAAGTGATATTTGTAGTTGGACATTTTACCAAAGTTTTAAAACGCACGTGGAACGTGTAGTCGTCCCAACTTTTGGCGCTGAGGTGTCGAAGCGCTTGGTTGGTGGTGCCCCAGCACAAAAAACTTGATGGTGAAATTATATTATCCAGCGCTTTATCCTACTACAACATGTACCACGAGAAATAGGAAGTATTTTCCATGGGCGTACAAACTGGAGGGGCAAGGGGGGCGCTTGCACCCCCCAGTTCTCAGAGTGGGGGGCCAAGGCATGTGTTTCCCCCCCCCCCCCCCCCCCCCCGAAACAGCCGCCACTGGGCAGGGCAAACACTGGCCGGCGGCGCCCAAGGAATACCAAGGGCACCGCCCCCCGACCCCTCGGGGGCCTATTTTTAACGTGCAGGCGATACAAATCCTAGCAACGGTGCTCACGCCGGATTGGTTGGCTCGTGGAGATAGGAGCTGCCGCCGTCAACATAGGCAGCGGTTACAATGCGAGTTTCCGAAGCGGTAGCGTAACTAAAAAGTGGTAAGATGTCACCCTCATACGTATCACACCCGGGTTCCATCCATGGTGTGGGCTTACTTCTTTTACGTTTTTTCCTCAAATATTTTGTTTTGTCGAGGCATTTGGCGATATTTACGGCATTTCTTTTTTTTTACGATCAACACCATAAAAAAAAAAAAAAACGAATGTTGTTGACGAAACATCGCTGAACTAAATCGTATGTGACTCTAGTTATGGAGGTGCATGGGGGACAGCGGAGCTTGGGTTGCCGGCTGGACGCCGCAAAGCGGCGTGTACGGGGGGGGGGGGGGGGGGGGGGGGGGGGGGGGGGGGGGGGGGGGGGGGGGGGGGGGGCGGAGGGGGGGCAAGTGGGTTAATAGTTTTGTAATAAGCAGCCGCACACTGTAGCCGCGAAGCGGCGTGAACGCTGGCGCGGGGGTGGCTTAACGCGCTTCGAGTGATAGACGTGCCGTCCGAATCCGAAATTTAAGTTTCCGCGCGTTGCCGAGCAGCCAATCCAGCGTGGGCGCCGTTGCTAGGGGGTCTATCGCCTGCGCCGTAAAAGGAGCCAGTGACCAAAGCGCCCGGTGTGCATACACAATTGGCCCTCTCCTCCCCCCCCCCCCCTCTTTTACAACGCCTACACACAAACACGCTGTAAAAGTTAGTGATGGACCGAATCTGCCGAACTTCAGATTCGTCAAAGTTCTGCACATGCCGAAATTTTTAAAGAAAGTTCGCCAAAGATTCGGCAAAAATAATGCAAATGTCTACGCACGCGCATGAACGCGACGGGGCCACGGATCACAAACGGACGCCGCGCAGTCGCGCGGTTACCATCGCACAGTTTAGTACATCCAGCGGTTATGGCGAGGTGTGGAGTAGGCGACACGGTTACTGTGCGTTTGTGAGCTTTTGCGAGTGCGGTTCTCTTCCATATTATCTGCCTCAAGAACAGAAGATCGACCAGTAATTTACGCAGTCCACTGCGCAAGTGACAAATGATGCGGTGCATTCTGGATAAAGTGATTTTCATTTAACCTTTCCATTGGTGTGCGCAGCCCACTGCCGTCAAACGGGGCCGAGTCACGAGAGCTTGCCAGATTGTATGGAATGCAGCTGGCATCCTCGTCATAATGTGATGCATGTTTTCTCCCTCCTTTTCTTTCCTTTTTACGCACTCTCTGTAGTGTGTATATTCTGTACATTTATTTGTCTGTTTTGTTTTTTATATGTGGTGGCGGGCTGGGAGCAGACATGTACAAGCTACTCAAAAAACGTAATTAAGTTAAGTTACTGAGTATTAGCCTCAAAAGTAATTTGAGTAGAGTAGAAATTACTCAAGTGGATAGTAATGGAGTAAATTACTAGTTACTGTAAAAAGTAAAGAATTACTTTTGAAGTTACTTTCATTTTTTCTATGCTAACAAGGAAGTACTTATATAGGTTTTGATGCGTTAGCGACATTCTGCTAGCCGAATATAAAGCGGTTGCGTATTCACAGAAATGCTTTAATAGCTGGTTCTGCTTCTGCATGCCTAATTGTTGTGTACTTCTTTTTGGTCAAGGATGTACTGTGGATGTATCATTTCTACTTTGAGGTTTAGCACTGCCTGAGCCTTATTTTGCAGACAGTGTTTGATTGCTTGCAGTGTTGCATAAAGTACGCCTAAAAACCACTTGAAAGTACAAAGTAAATGAGAGGTTATGTACTTCAAATAAAGTAGTAAGTACACCGGGTGCAATGTACTTGACGTAAAGTACTATAAATACAATGTACTTCCAAAGTAAAGTAGAAGTACTTTTTAACACACTCTTTTGGAATGCCCTTTCATTCCCTATACAGCGTTTTTTTTTTTTGGCTGGCCGGTATGCATTGCTTTAGGGGAAATCGGAGGTGCATCAGTTTTGTTTCGAAAAGGGCGTCAAAAACGTAGGTGCATCAGCTTTTTTTTTTTTTTTTTTTTTTTTTTTTTGGGGGGGGGGGGGGGGTGAATGGCGGCAACTTATACGTTATAGAGTAATTGATTTATTCTCGCTGACGAACCATTGAACACAATCAACTTATAAGGCACTTATTTGAATCGGTCTTATAGCCGCCATTACTTCACTCAGAGAAATGACCAGATGACGTCTCGAAAGACAGCACAAGCTATACAGGAGCACCAGATGAACTTCAGAGCGGGTGCTGCACTTTGTTACATCCTTGGAGTGAGCACGAAGTGTGTATACCTCCTGTAGTGGGCAAGAATTCTTGCATTGAGGAGAAGCGGGGATAAGCCGTTTCATCAAAAGCGTGAAGTTTCCTTGAGCTTCGGGATACAAAGAAACACCAGTCTTCGGTGCTAATCCGACAGTTACTCGGTTTCTCTTGCGTCGTGTCTGTTCGCTCCCCGCGACTCGTAGCAGTGTTATTGCAGTGGGGGGCTCATTATAATTTTAGGGGGGTTCTTACTATACAAATCACATTCTTCCTCCCCCCCCCCCTTTTCTACGCCACATGCTTCCCTCTCTGCAAATATTAGATGATCTTCCAACATCTTATCTTTGTTGATAGGAAAAAAAAAAAAACCACTAAAATTCCAGAGTAATTTGTAATTTGAGTAGAAGTCACTCGGAAAAGTAGTTAAAGTAAACTACTAATTACCAAAATAGAAATGTTTTTGAAAGTTACTAAACTACTTAGCAAAGTAGTTAAACTACAGTAAATAGAGTAAAGTAGTTGAACTATGTACAAGTCTGGCTGGCAGGCGCTCTGCATAAGGGTTTTCACCTATCTGCCAACCCCGCACACCACCACATGGGCCCCTCCAGCATGTGCAAATAAAATTATTAATATTATTATTATTATTATCATTATTATAACAATCCTGTTTCCGGCTCACAAGTAGTTTGTGCCAAAACAGAATAATATTATTTTTTAGTTCGCGTTATTTCAAGAGTTTCATGTATCTGCATAAAACTAAACACAGAACTATCATGCTCGACGTTGCACATCCGACATTCCTAACTCTTCCCATCTTCCTAAACGTCCGTACGTGTGTCCTAACACCAGAAACCGGAATTTTAATGGTTAAAAACGGCACGTTGCGAATATGGAACGCACGCTTTCAAGCAAAACAGACGTCAGGTGACTCAAATCGAAAAACATGCATATTTACAATATTGTTATTTCTTCTGGTGAAGGCTCAGCAACTGTTTCATTCTTTTTGGCCCACGAAACGGTCACTCCCAGAGAAGGTAAGAACGCAGTGATTGCCTTTATTTGAACAATGTAAACACACTTGCAGGCGTGCGCTGATGAGGCCTCAAAATCAAAACTCTCGTAGCGTGATTCGTGACTGCGCCGGCTGCTACCCAACTTCGTTCAAGGCTCGTGGTCACGCCACTTTCTGCAAGCAAACACTAAAATTGCCAGTATACACACAAAAGCGACATCGATACAATTATCTCGTAGAATATCACCTTATTTACTCATAAGTGTGTCTATAGGCACCACATGTATTTAAGTGAAGAAAAAAAAAAACAGAAACCTTTTTTTATTATAAAAAACTAAATATCAATGTTAAGACTGGTAACAGTGTATTTTTGCCGAATGATTGCCGAATCTTTAGAAAAGTTCGGCAAAAGTTGCGCCGAATTTTTGATTCGGCAAAAGTTCGGCCCATCACTAGTAAAAATATGCGACCCGGGGGGGGGGGGGGGGAAGGGGGTCTGGTTTGCCCCCCCTACTCAAAAACAAGTTGGTACGCCACTGGTATTTTCTATTATGATTCGGACAAAATGAAACTAAGAAACGAATGTCTCATCACATTGAAAGTAGGAAAGCAAAATCCGAGAACCCCCCGCGTGTGTAGAAAACATTTCAGTGAAAGCGACTACGTGTTTTCTGTTGGCACCAATTTGTATTGTGAGTGCTGGTCTCTTATTAGTTCCGAGTCGATTCCTTTTTTATTTTTGTAAACCTGTAAACGAACATTTCCGCAAACAAACTGGCAGGAAGAAGCGGTGGCTGGCTTCGAGAGTCGTTTAAAATAAATCGCTTCTTTATTCACCCGGTTGACGCCAAACGTGCGAGACCCCCTCGCGATCGAAGTCTTAATTCTAGTAAGTCGGTCACGGTGACAATTCAGCTTCTCCAAAAAATGAGGTATACACCTGCGATGAATTACTAAAGTTTGTGTGTTTAATGTTTGCGGACCCAAATGTGCAGAATGCATGATGCGCTTCTCAGCGAGCGATTTTTTATTCATAAGCAATTCTTAGTAAAAATAGAATAGAGCAAATTAATTAATCGCCTGAATTTGTCGCGCTATGACCGACAATTTAAGAACTTACGCCAATATTTTGCTTTTCTTTCGAGCAGAAGTCGTGATGTGACAAACGTTTTTTTGCCACGTATTCGATTCGGGAGGAGCTAAGCGTCAGTTGCTGACGAGCATTCGTTCGGCAGCAACTGTCGAGTGTCATTTGAATAGAGGCGTCTGTATCGGCAAGCTCAATGTAGCTGAAACAACTGTGCGGCGCTCTGCAACTCAACTGTGCGCGCGTGCACAGCTAAGAAGACAACGCGTCACTTACTCTGGTGAATGCAAAACCTTTTTTCTACAGCAGCCTCCACAGATGCGAAAACAAAATCCGAGGACACCTAAGCATTTGTTATGAGTTGTGAATGCGAAGGCATGCCACCTGCGACATATTGCTTCCACGTCGCGTTGTCCAAGGGCCTCGTCCTCTCGCCGCCTGAGACGCTTTGAGTCGCGATCCACTTTCGCCTCACGCGTTCGAAGGGCTTTGTTCTGTCTCCTAGCACGTTGCGCCGCTGCTCGTTCCGCCGGCCGTGTATTCGGAGACTTGTCAACGATGGTGGATTTCGCTGCCCGCATTCTCGCTCGTTGTGCTGAGTTATTCCGCTGCCTTAATTTGCCTGGGGTGTACAGGGGTGGACGGGCAGCTTTCTCTACTGCGGGGGTTGCGGCCGCCGACGATGTAGATGCTTGGGGCACCGCCATGTTCGTCGGCGTCGAGAGGAGCAGAAGCGGCCGACCGAGCGCACGCCACCGTGTTCCTTTTACCGGTATACGGGGCCTGCAGCGCCATGGGGAGGCTTTTCTTGAAACTATGACTCGCGCCAGCAAATGGGAGCCTATCCGTCAAATCGCTGCTACAGACTGTAGGCTTCGCTCCATGGGACGGGCGAATTTAGGCGCCATTTGGCACGGCTTCAAGAGCTGAAAACGCTGATTCTCTCCATAAAACAATTAATGCTTTCGCATTGCACAAAGAAAATGAAAAGAATCAGAGAGGCGGTGAATAGTTCCGACGCACGCCGCGCAAGCTGTAATGTGAAGCTCGAGACTTGTTTTTGCACATTTAAAAAAAAATCACATAAAAAGCTACTTAGAGGCGCTGTTATTCATTAGAAAGACCACAAAAAAAAAAGACTCGTACGCGTTTCTTTATTTAATAAAGAGTTTTTTCTCGGCATGGATGCGAACTAACAAAGCCACTCCGTGCTTTGACATAGCGCGTCGTCTGCTCGTATCCCACCATGCTACGTCACAGGAGGGCGCCCGCGAGGTGGCGCCACCAAAACATCTGGTCGCAATAGTTCGCTTCACAGGAGGTTGGATTGCAGTCCATGCAACACCTTCCAATGGAGCCAATCGAGGAGCCCTAAAAGTGCTTCGTCACGGCTCTCGTCGGTTTTGTGCTCGTGTTATCGCCGACGAAACCAATCACGCACATCACAAAGTGCAGGATTATGGGGCATTCACTATGCGTCAATGGTTCAGCCGGAAAAGCACGAGAACAAAGATGGCGGTGCACCGTGACGATGCACTTTTTGGCGCTGCTTGATAGGCGACGACTGCGGTCGTAATTTGAAACAGGGTATAGCTCAGCACCTTTTTCATTCATGAGCTGGTCTCGTCCGTACTGTCAAAGTCACTCGATACTTAACAGTAAAAGGAACGTGTGGGTAAATATACTTCAACAACCGGAAAGAATAAACACAATTTCGGGACGAAAACTGACGCATACAACTCTTTCAGTGCAGTCCCTATTATGCTTGCTGAAGCAGAAAACACGAAATAAAAGTCAACCACAGTTTAAAGTCTTTGTACATCTCTCCACATTTGTTTTTCTTTGTAGTTCACCTATTAGACTTTTATAGGGAAGAATATTCCCTAGACAAAAGAGAGGTGGGTAAACGAGTCTGTACCTACTGCTTGAACACTGCATGACAGGAGGCAACAAACGACGAGAGACTGCTGCTAATTAAACGGCCAAACTGTCTTTGATCGACGGATGATGGAATGAAACGGATGAAACGTTTGCAGCGAAAATTAGAACTGCCCAAAAGACAATTTGTGTGAATCGACCGATGGTTAGGAGTGGAGGGAGGGAAGCGAGCGGCGGAGGGGAGGGGAGGGCACAGGAAACACATGAAATCTTCCGCGTTTCATGTGTCGCCCAAAAATTTAGCTATTCCGCCAATGAACAATGCTTGTGCGAGCTAAAATTCAAAATAAAAGTAACCGCGAAAAAAAATAAAAAATAAAAAGAAGCACACCGGGAGACAAAAACGCTTGCCGACGCTAGACACCACACAAACGGAAAGCACCACCATGCAATTGGAATATCGGCCTATTTTTTTTTTCTTTTGTAATTCTTTTTTAGCTTGTGAAGGGCAAGGTTCAACTCCATCTTGGTTTCTCGAAACAAAGTAAGACTAGACATAAATATTCTTACACGAACCCAGAAAAAAGGGGAGGGGGAGGGAGGGAAACAATGAGGGGGCCGAGAAAGCCGCCGATCATTATGAAACAACGAGAAAAGATACGCAAGTCCAGGGAACGAAACACGACATGGGTAAAGCGGCAAAAAAGCCCCGCTGGAATGGCAAAAGTTGCTTCGTCGTCGGCCAGAAGCGAAGTACAAAGCGCACAAAGGCAACACCGACAACGCTGCCTTCGCCGCGCCTCCATCCTCGCAAAACGGCGCGAGCGTTTTTTGACGTCCCGTCCCGTAAGAAATGTATGCGTCAGTTTTCGTCCCGAATTTGTCTATACTCCTTTTTACAAACAACGACAACCAATACAAATGAAAAAGCACATTCGGCTGGAACGAAATAAACGTCATTCAGTTCAGTCCTCTGCTGTGCGCCTCCATTCGCTTCCTAAAATATGCACCATCACGCAGTCGGCGCTTCAAAGAATGTCGCTACCTGTAGGAAGCTCTTATTCTGGAGCTTTACGTATACCGTCGGTGCACACTCTAATAAAATTGACCTGCAAAAAAAAAGAGAGCTCCTTTTTTGTTTAGTATAACCGAAACAAATTTCTACCTATCCTCCTTCTATCAAGCGGGATCTATAACGTATACGTCAAGATTTTCTTCAAATAATGGGTGAGTTTTGAAACTTCCGAATCTCGGTATACACCTGGCGATAACGTTCGAAGGTATTCTTGCATTGCTTTCACCGGCTCCTGAGTTCCACCTAGTAATTTGTACAACCTCGTTACCCCCCCCCCCCCCTCAAAAAAAAAAAAAAAAAAAAGATCATAAAAAACAACAAGTAGAGGTGAATCTAAGAATATTCTTATCCCGTGAATTTGTATATCGCGTTCGTTTTGTCCGACGATGCAACTAAACGCAAGAAAACTCAAAAAACCTCCGACCAATCGTTACGTCATTCTAGGATCTTCCGGCCGCCAAGCGCATGTCGCTCGTGTGGGCAGCGCGTGCAATACCGAGCTCGCCAGGAATATCCCCCCCCCCCCCCCCCCCCCCCCCCCCCCCCCACTGAGACCAGTCGAGACATCTCTTTCTTACCTTTTTGAAGATAGCGAATGTGCACTTGCATAGCTTTGATAGGCACTGAAGATGCTCGAGAGCGGAGATTCCGAAAACTCCTAATATGACGTCACGCTCCAGGAGGAGGGGCTTCGGCGGTCCTTTGAAACTGACTTGAGGCAACCTTCGTGCACCAAATTGAAAAAAAAAAAAAAAAAATTGCGGTGGCTTATCTCGGTTATGCCATGATATACGTAGCGTGAGCTTATGCGCACAAAATGAGAGGCGCTATCAAGCGGCTCCGGTGCAGCGTCAGACTTGGCTACTGCGCAACGGAGGCGAACAGCTGGGCACGAGGCGGCGCCAGTGCGTCTGCCACGGCTATGTCGTCACTCCTCTGGAAAAGCGCAGACCGGCGAGGCGCACGCGGTGGCCGCGGAGCGCGCGGCGCCGGCGGCTCCGGCGCGCCAGCTGTGCGCCGTGTGGCGTCACTGCTCCTCGAGCATGCGCAGACCGGCGAGGCGCGCGCGGCGGCGGCGGAGCGCGCGGCGCGCCAGCTGTGCGCCGCGTGACGTCACTGCTCCTCGCGCTTGCGCCGCACGGAGCACGGCTCATTATGCGAGCCACGCGAAACTGCTCACCCTCGGCCAGTGTAGCATACGCTACAAAAAAAAATTTAAAATTTATATTTGTGATTCTTGATGTCAAATGCAGGCGATTCAAGTGTTTTTCCTGAAATACAGAACCGCTTCAGTTTCCTTTTATGCTTAAAGAGAAAGAAATCTGTTAGTTTTAATAAGTTTCTGTGCAATGGAAAAACATTTATGCATTCGAGATTTATCAGGGGTTTGAATTTACAATAATGGTATTTTATGACATTATCATGATACTACATAGTAACCCTGGAGCGAGAAAACAAATAAATTTCAGTAGAGTAGATTGCAGGGCTAGTTGGTTTTGGAACTTGGAATACATTTTAGCGCTCAAAAACAAGGATAAAAAGACGAGAATCAGACACTACCGTGCGCAGGGTGGTGTCTGATTCTCGTCTTTTTGTCCTTGTTTTTGAGCGCTAAAATGTATTCCAAGAACAAATAAAGTACGGACAGACACGAAACTCGGAGTTTCCTGTCTGTCCGTCCTTTTTTTTTTTTTGTTCCCGCGCTCCAGGGTTACTACTTCTATCCTTAACCAGCTCGCCTGCCTACTTGCTTTAACTTCAATGGTAATACTTATAGTTTAATATTTTGTAATATTACTATTACATTCATAATATATTAGTTGTTATTAAAGGAATATACGTGTCCATGTTTCCTATCATATGTTCCTCACGGAATGAAAAAAAGACTGGTTCATGGGTATTATAAAGCCCTAGAGCAAATGCCCAATAAACACCTGAGAAATGGTAGTAGGGATTTCAATCCCAGACACGCGTATACCATTGGTATTTGACAAATCTAAATCCTAAAGCACTCTCAGGTAGCCTGATGCATTCAAACAAAATTTAGATTTTATTTTCTAGGAATTTGGGTTCTTGCATGATTAACGAAGCGTAAGTAGTAAAGGACCTACAGTTTAGTATCCGGGTATTTTGGACCTAAATCTTCAATCAAGCGCCTGAGTTAGGCTTCAACGCCTGGTTCCTCGGGTGTCACCTGGCGTCTTTGGGCCCCAATCCCCGAAGAAGAAAAAAATTGGGCTCCGCGGCCGTTTGTTTGATTATCACTAAGCATAGTAGGGTCCCGATTCCCGAGCAAATAGAAGTGTTTGACTTCAGTAAGAGTTTATTTCATGGTCAACCAACATCTCTGGATCATGTATGGCACTTTGTAGCCCCTTTCGCGCAAACCAAAGGAAAGCCAACATTTTTTTTTTTTCCCTCTGGCAAGTTTGCGCATAGACAAAGTACTTTGGCCCTAACTATAACGCCTCGGTGCAAAGCCCTATTAATTCCAAGTCAGGTTCCTTAAACTAACGAACTTAGGGGAAGTTAGGTTGTTTTCTTTCCGGCGAGCGCTGCCTGGGTGATAGATTCAATTGTCCTTGAAACGTCGGAAAAGAGCGCGCAGGTATAATTTCTACATAATCAAATTTGTGCGTAATGCATAGAAGTGGCTCGGCACGAATGCGACAGCCGGAACATTCCTGCCGAACGACTCATCTTTTTCTGCCGACATTCGTTCGACATTCGGGAGAAAATAGAGACTTATTTGAACTCGTTATCCACGTCATTTTTTTTCTTGCTCGCACATATCACGCTGTTGCTAACCCCTGACCCGTATCGCTGCTTCGATTACACCGATCACGTTGGTACCGATCAGCGGAAAAAAAAAAAAGAAAACGTGGAGCGGAGTGCGCTAGACCTCGCAGGGAACAGCGTGTGTGGACAACTGCGGCACAATCGCGCTCGGAGCCCAAATCTAGGACGATGGAAACGGGACGATGCGTATCCGTGTCCCCGGGCGAGATCCATGTACCTAACCCGCTGCCAATTGGCCAGCTGCTTCGCTGCAACCAACCACTCAATACGTCACGGAACTAAAATTAAACTTGAGGAAGAAAACGAGAGGGGACGGACAAACACAAACTTCCAACTTCCAAACTTCCACTTGTTGATTCAATTCATGCAAAGGTGCAGGCGAGATGGACAGAATTAGTTATAATGACCCCTGGGGAAGGGGAACAAGGGAGACAAAGGACAAACACAACCTTCCCAACACTACTAGCTGACCCGTGTGCGCTGAAAAAATCTGCCTGTTCTTAATATCGAACCAGGGACCTCTTCATTTCTAGTAAAGCACTTTACCTATTTAGCTAATCAGAAGGAAATGGGTTTTATCAGCTGCCGCCAGTCTAACACCAACAAGGATGAACAGTCCGCATTTTAAGGTTATGATGTTAATGCAATGAATGCAAAGGTGCAGGCGAGATGGACAGAATAAACGATTATAGCCCTTGGAGAGGGGGAACAAGGTGGACGAATTCGTGTGACTTCTTTTGCTTGTTTTTGTAATCTTAATTTGATATAACTCCCAAAATTAAAAAAAAAAAGTTTTTGCTATGTGTTTTGACGTTCGATGAGCGCCGTTTCAGCGCAAGTTCCAAATCAGTCCAAACATTTTAGAGGTCCCATATAATAAAGCATTTCTTGTAATACTATTCATCGATAATACATCTACAAAAGAAATTTAATTGGATGTGTCCCGAATCGCTGACAACCCCAGTCGCTGCTTTGCAGCTGTTTCAGGTGTATCGCATCACGAAACCATTGTGGATTCAAAATCGAGACCTTATTGTGCGTTCAGCCTGCGCCTTCTTTGAACATATCTGCAAATCATCTACGTAGCTATACTTTTTTAAATGTTGTTTTTAGTGAATAGAAAGCCTGGGGCAAGTAACATTCGGCTCGGCAATTTATGACACGTGGTTTTGAGGCTTGAATATCCTTCTATATGTATGAAATGAAACTCAACTCCGCAATCATTTATTTCAGCTTAAATGAGCTGCTATACGATTTCTTTAAAAGAGGAATACGCCTTGATAGCTAAGAAATATATTTTCCGATATCTATTGTTCTGTGTCCACGGCTAATATTTCAAAAGCACATTGTGGAACAAATTCATAATTTCTTGGAAGGTATAACCTGTTAGCATGGCTTTACTCCGGGATACGGAACCGAATTCCTGATTGAAGAACTTGTAACAAATTACGCACAAATTGGCATAAAAAATATTCTGACCGCTCTTGCCAACGCTGTCAATCACACGTCGACCATAAGAGGTCTACAACTGCGCGATTGGAACAAATAGGGGCGCCACCAAACGTTGCGCGGTTTCTGCCTGATCGTATTAAAATATGATGCGCAAACATTTCTTGAGTACTAAATGTTCCCCTAGTAGCCCGATCCACTTATGAGGTAATAACATAAAAAGCGCAGAAGCTCAAATATCGTTAGAGGCCCCTTTAAACTTGTTTCCCAAGGTTTCCAAATTATATTTGATAAAAACGTTGATTTTTGTTACTCCTACAGTGGCATTTACACTTTTGAATTCATTTGGTATTGCAATCTAATCTCTTCGTTTCCAAAAAAAAAAAGAATGCCTTAGTGCTTATACGCATTTATATGTATTTTGTAGCACATAGAAATATGTGGTCAGCCATGGTTTATCTCTTGGTGTTTCAACAGTTCTTGTTCTAATGAATTTGGAGTCTAGAAAGGCATTGCTTATCTTTATGTAGAAATTGTGATAGTTTGTACTTTTTAATCAGTATATTCGAATAATTGATTGAATCTAACAAATTAAAGTGGCGTTAATGGCACGACTGTTGTTTTGGTGGTGTTATATCTTGTGATAAAACACTGATGTTAATTTGACACGTTATAAAATAGTGGTCCGGCGTTTTGTAAAAAGAATAATAATACTAATAATAACGGATGAAAAGGTAATGACTTGAAATCATATAACATACTTGTAAGGTGTTTCTTTTGCTTAACATAATTCTTTAAAAACAAAACATGAAAGACGCTCTATTGGTTGTGTGCAGGTGATTTATACGGCCTTTATATCTGCGATTCCTGTGGTTTTTCATTTTGAGGCTAAAAGAAAAGCGGGAAAAGTTTCAATAGAGATGTTTTTTGGGGGTATAAGCTTTTAAGCAATACCTGAAAGCTTTCTACGACAAAATATCTTGCTATAAACTCATCTTTAATAAACTAAATGAGAATGGTTCCCTAATATTTCACTTGATTCTTTTTAAGCGCTCCAACCAGTTATACAATGTTTTACAGCCAATGCGGTTCATTCTTCATGAAGAATTCGACAAAAGGACCTTCGAAAACGACATTGCATTGATGAAGCTGGACAGACCTTTTAACATTTCGAGGAGCCTTGGAATGATCGGCACAATTTGCCTTACTAGGAAGCCTGTGGACAACATGAAGTCTATTGAGGTGGCTGGATGGGGCACGCTGCGTACAAGTAAGAACGGCTATCATTATTGCGTGGCATTTGTAGCATCTCCTAGGGCTTATATACAGGGTGTTTTTTTTTTAAGCTTAACAGATTTGTTTAAAAAAAGCCGTGAAAGTTATACTTATGCCGTTTGTGGAGGCGAGTTATACGGCCAGGGGGACATATTATAGGGTGCTAATCGTAAATATCAGTCGGCTAATTAATTAAAATTCGTTAATTAACTTTTTAATTAATGAAAATAGACATATGGTTCCAATTAGAAACTTGCACAGCGTCATCGAAAACCCCTAAATCAGTCATTCTTAGAAAGACTTTGAGCGCGTGAGAACCGTAGTAGTGCACTAAAGTTACCACTCGTGGAGCAGGTACAAGGCTGGGGCTAGATAAGAGACGGAAAAATCGCGCGGGCGCCTTATCGCAACCTCTACCTTTGTACCTGCTCCACGAGCGGTAAATTCAGTTCACTACTACGCTTCTCACGCGCTCAAAGTCTTTCTGAAAATGACTGATTTAGGGGTTTTCGATGACGCTGAGCAAATTTCTAATTGGAACCATATGCCTATTTTCATTAAATAAAAAGTTAATTAACGAATTTTAATTAATTAGCTGACTGATTGTTACGATTAGCCCCATATAATATGTCCCCCTGGCCGTATAACTCGCCTCCACAAGCGGCATAAGTGTAACTTTCACGGCTTTTTTTTTAACAAATCTGTTAAGCTTAAAAAAAACACCCTGTATATACAAAACTACACAGGGTTTTTCAGCTAGTTGATGCAAAGGATTTAAATAAATGCTTGGAACGCTCTGGTGTCGAACCAGTTCAAATAAAGTGCAACTCCGGACAGTATTTCTGAATTTGTGATTACGTCTTGTTAAGCACAGTCAGCGTCTCTGAATAATTTATTTTCTTATGATATTGTGTGTAGCCTTATGAATTTCACGACTCAAAGTTCGGTTTTGGACGTATCCGGCAGAATCGAAACTGCCAGCTAAAGAGGGATGGCAACAGTGATATCAACTGTACTACCGCGACGTGACGTCACGGTGGAGCTGCGGAACGCAGTACCACGCGCGGAATCAACCGCAGTACCACAGCGACCTGACGCAACAGGGGTGCTGGATTGATAGATGGATTGATGGATGGATGTTAATGGCTATACCCTTTGTAACGGGCGGTAGCTTGCGCCACCTAGCCTAAGTCTAAAAAGACAAAAACGTATGAGCCCTCAAGCCCTTTTAAGACCAATTTTCTCCCACTAACTATCAGCACGCAGTGTGGGATATCACCTGGATGACCTTTAGAGGATCGGGCAAAAAAAAAAAAATATATCACCTCCTATTCTTCCCCCCCGGGGGAGGAAGTCGCCAATTTTCCTCTGTCCCCCCTGTCCCCAGCTGAGTTGTCCATCATTAAATTTTCCCTAGATAATTTCCACCAATCTTCTAATCGCCTGTTTGTGGCTGTAATCCTTTTCTCTTCCATCCTTTCCTCATCGCCAGTAAAACACAGACTTGTTGAGGTTTTGTTTAAAGCTCTAAAACATATTAGACCTACAAAGGGTAACTTGATGCAAAAGGCGCAATGGGATGTTTCTCAACGCACTCTAGAACGTCTGTATGGAAAGGCATGCGCAAGAATTAATAGTTAACAAGTTGGCAAATAAGATAGTGTCAATTAGCCAGTTTGGCACGTTACAAACAATATCAGAATTTGCTCAACACGACTTTAACAATTATGCATTGTCTCGACATGCATAGCATAGACAATTTTTTTATTCTTGACACAATCCAGCTGAAACACCGTGTGTAATTATGCATGGTATGTTTTCTCTCGTACTTCAATTATTGTCTAAAGCAGAGGTCTATACAGTTTTCAATATCAGAAACGCCTATTTTTCTAAAATTGCAACCCGTTCTCGTTAATGAAGCTGTAATGCATAGCCAAAATCACTGACTTTGTAAAGATTTATGCACGTACTTACTAACGAGGAACGTTTGCCACACGGGTATGCCTCAGACGATGATTTAGGTCTTCGAGAATAGTCCATAAACTAGAATAACACTTTTCTAAGTGCAGGTATAGTAGAGCGAATTTCGCAGCTCGGATAACCTACGAAGGTTTTCGGGAAAACCCCTGTGTCCCTAGGATCCCCAAACCGAAGGTCTATAGATATGGCTAGATGATAAAATATCGCGAAAAAGATATTATTCTAGTAAATTACAATTATAAAAACACGAAACTTCATACCCTTTGCAGTCGAAAGTTTTTATTATTGTTTTTGTTACCATATCTACTCAAAACTATTACCCGAGCCATTGAAAATTAAATTCTTTATTTTCTTTCTTTACCCTCTAACTTTATTAGTTTAATGATTATCGATATGGTTATGGAGTGTGGAGTTTTAATTCCAAGGAGCTTAGAACTACCGAATATTGTACACTTGGCTCATACTGGAATCGAGATACAGGAACAATTCTAATTCATAATATGTTAGTTTATATTTATTTATTTTGTGTGTTTTTTAGCTACACAGTCAAGTCTCCCAGAAAGCAAAATTTTCATAACTGAGTTTTGTATTTTTGTATTGGGCCCATCCGAAGCGAGCGTATTTCCGGGTGAACTGGCAAAGGATCTTTGCTGCAGCTTGGGAATAAAACGGGTGAGAAAAGCTGCGATGTCGCGCAAGTCTGCGACTCGTCGTCAGTAGGCCGCTTCGCTCCTATTCTCCGTTGCGCGTTATGAAAAGCAGGGCAAGCTCCTTCCTCAAAGCGCTCCACTCTTAAAGGGGCACTCAAGCAGTTTTTGGAGAAGCTACTTTTTGGTGCGATGTCGTTAAGGAAGTGTTAGTGAATGAGTATCTTCAGTTTTAGAAGGCAGAACCGCCTATTAATCACGCAGGAATAAAATACGTTGGGACTCTTTTCTGTACTTGCGAGGACCAATGAAATTGTCGTATGTTTGAAAATTTTGGCGGCCTTTGTAAAGTTTCGCTAAAGAAACAATTTTCAGTTCATTTAAATATGTTGTGAATGATAATTTCAAAAGACGTAAAATATTTCTAGTTTAGAATACGCGATACTGCAATTATCGTTTCACAAACAAGGGACTACGTTTTCTCCTTGCCTTCCTCCGCGGGGGGTGAATTTCCCGCGCCCCCGGGATGCGCGGAAGCGCACGTATCTGTGCGCGTTGCAGGTCGACGTGGACGGCGTGGTGAAAGCTCATTGTTCCGCGTAAAAGCGCTATCCTTGACTGTGAATTTTCGTCGTGTGTCGCTATGATAACCCAGCACGTACTAAAAGGGAAGATCCACCTACTCGTGCGGCGATGTCGTGGCGGCACTCTCAAGACAGCAGAAACGCCCGTGCCGTCGTGTTTGTTTACTTCGACTGCAGTGGTGCTTTCTAAGCATTTGTGTCCTCGAACATCGCCCGGATTTCTTATTTGGCGCATTTCATGCGTGTGCTCAAGTTCAAGGTATTACTGGCGCGTACCGTTTAAAGGATGCGAATTTTCATGCGTTTTCATCACCGGAGAGAAGTGATTAGTGTTAGCAATCCTGAACGCTCGCAACGTCTATCTGATCACGAAATCATATTTCTACATTGCTATATCGCTGCTAAGATTACATTGTCTTTTATAATCGTAGAAAGGGCGTGTGGCGATATTTGTACTATTGCAATGTTGTGTATTAAAGTCGTGATCGTCCAAGACGGCGTACTGCATCTTTTTATTTTCTTTTTTTTTCATCCACTGTACCCTGCAAGCCTATCAAGAAGAAATAATAATAAAGCTTTAGGCTATAGACAACTGTCTGTCTATATTCGGTTACGGCATTGAGTAACAGTGCGTCCCCTTTTTAGAGGGGCCGCTGAAACAGCTGACGGCCGCGTATAGAAGCGGTCGCCGTGCTGACGACCCGCTGCGCTTGTTGTAGTGGTTGCAGGTGCGTGTACGCGCGGCGCAGAGCGGTCGTTCCGGTCGCAACAAACGCAGTCGTAGGTACGCGCTCGTTGCACATGTCTGTACCAGCCTTTCCCCCGTCCTCCCGAGGCGAAAGGCAACGTGGCGACATCGTTTGACATCACGTACTAGAGGTAACGCTGCGATGTCAAACGTTGGTTCGGTTACGACTTGCCCCAACCGCAAATCGAAGAATGCCCGAAAAGGTCTTCGTTTGGCCGTCCTTAGAACCCGAACATGACTCCGAAGCGCTGCTATCGTCCACATCGCACGTCGAAGTGGCGTCATAGGAAATCATCCCCAGGTCGGCTGTCCGCCGAAGAATTTCAACCTCTAACGGCGTCAGGTCCTCGAGCGTAGAGAACTCCGCCATGATCGAAGCTCGAATGACAAAGAGGTTCGGCCGATGCGGCTACCTCGGGATCACTGCGCGACGGAACGTCGTCCAACGCCATTGGCCCGAGATCCTTTTGATAAGCGTGCGAGGACCAATGAGAGTGGTTTCGTTTTCGGGTGGATCCGAGGTTTGGTGGCCTTCAGTTACATTTTTATTAAAGAAATAATCACCGTATGACTATACTTTTTGGTTTTTAGGGATACTTAGGGCGTCTAAATTCAGCTGTCATCATCAAATTCACGAACTCAAAAACCACTTGAGTGCCCCTTTAAGCAGAGGGAAGGCTGGAGAGGAAGAGGAGAGAGAGGAGTTTGGTGGAGTCGCTCCCTCTCCAGCGTTCGCTCTGCTGAACTGGAAAGTGGGGAGGGCATATCTGGAAGGAGCTCTCCTTGCTTCTCTTGTAACCTGCCACAGACTATGCGGAGAGCAAGTCTTCTGCTTCTTGCGCAGGAGTTGCGATGATGTCAGAACATTCCAAGCTCTTATGGGCTGATTGAAAAAAAAAATAGTGGGTAGATTTTGATTCTAGGTGCTTTGAGGTATGCCCAAAATGTTTCTTTTTTCAGTGAACCAATCAGAGCTCGGCGTAGTTTTGATGTCACCGTAACTCCTACGCAAGAAGCAGACGACTTGCTCTCCGCAGAGACCAACGCTCGGCTTAGGCATGATACTGATGCGGAGGCGCTGCTATCGGCATGGCGCCTGCGCGGACGCCTTACGGGACTCTGGTTTCTATACACGCGCGATGCACACACCCTGCTGTGGGCAAACGCGGACACGTTTTCTAAACCGCACGTATGCTCATGGTGCGGGGACCAATCCAGCGTTGCCCGAAGTCGGCGTTCGGGGCAGCGTATACTTTTATTCTCATGGATAAGAAGAACGACATTTATTGGGTCCTGTGGGAAGAGGTTTTTACGGCGCGCTCGTTTCGCCCCTTTAACCACAGACTTCCAGCCGACTGAATTCTTTTATTCAAGTTTACATCAAACCTGTACCAGCAGTTTGGCTAAGTTCGCAGCTACGCACTGAAAGTATTTTTGTTCTTATCCAATTAGCGCTAAATTTGTTAAATAAACAACAGTATAGCTGCTCTCAAAGAATATTAGACTCTTAAGAAATTTAAACATTAAAAATATCCTTTCTTAGTTTTTAAGATGGCTGGTAGCATTCTCGCATGAAAAAATATTTTATTACCAATATAAGAAAAATTAACGGTTTGTAATTTATACGCAAAACGCAACACCGAAATTTGTAAAAATCAGCTTGCGGTATAGACAGTTTCCCCAATTCAAGACTAGACAATGTTTATTCTCGAATTCGTGCTTTAAAATACTGTATCCTTTTTGCAATTGTTTTGCTCGTGATAGGCACTTTGTTTACCAGCTTCTTTGAACACGATAGTTTTAGAATGCTTACTTTTTATGTAGAGTTTTAGTTCCGATGATGTTTTTTTACTTTCCTATGGTACATATTTAATGTGTTTATAATGCAGACTAAACGACTTTGTGTTTCAAATATATTTTTCAGCTTTGTATAATGAATTTTTTTTGACAATTCTTACATTTTCTAAACTCTCTTGTATCATGGTTATGTTTTTATTATGTCAAATATGTCCGCTTGCTGCCTGCCTTTAACCAAGAAGTGGCTATGTCCTTGTCAGGCACATAGGCCTTTTACCCTTATTTAGGCGCCCTCTAGCGTGCTGTACCGCAAAAACAAACAGTTTCAGGAACAAAACATCTTTCAGAAATCTACGTTACCTATTATCAAGTAAACGCAAGTGTAACCTCAATATCTTTGGAAGCACTAAAATTATTTGTAACCATTACTATCTGTTCTCCTCTTTTGAATGGCGCCCCCTGTTTTCACAAGTTTCCCACCAAGGAATCCTCAAAAAAAAAACTTTCCGACAGATAGAACTTTTACCATAATTAGTGGATTAAGGAGACAAGTACATTACCGTGGCCAGAATATTTGCGACAGGTGCTTTTAGTGTACCGTATCTTATCTGCATGATAAGCGCGACGGGACGCATGTCCAGTTTTCGGTGCGACCTCGATAAAATGCCACTGCACTGGCCTTGGAAGCGCTTTTTGCTTGAGATGGGACCAAAATAAAGTCGCCTGCCACAATGAAAGTGTCGTCACTACGGCCATCCCGGCCGAAACGTTACAGCTGGTGGCAGCGATGGGATGAGCGGCGCCGGGGCCTGCGGCTTCGGTCGGTGAGTGCTTGTCGCTTTTCCGAGTTTTCGAGTGTAACTTTGTAAGGTTTTGACCAGATTCCGGAAAAGCAAAATACCGCACTGCTTCATTTTTGTTTGTTTCTCGAGCAACGGTGCCATGGACTTCGATAAGATTACGAAGCCTCGATTACTAAACTTAGCGGAAGAGCTAGGTGTAACGGTAATGAGGTCCACGAGAAAAGTGAAAGTAATCAAAGCTATTAAGACTTGCGGGGCCGACTTCGACGAAATAAAAGAATGTTGGGATGAGGTCGAGAGCAAGCAAAGAGGTGAGGAAGCTGAACTCCGGATGATGGAGGCGAAATTACAAAAGTCGTCTGATGAGGCCAGAAAAGTGGAAGCTTTAAACGTCAGAGCTTTTTTAAAGCCTTTTCGTGGTCGTGGTGAGCTGGGTTTATTCCTCATTAATTTTGAACGCAGTTGTATCAAGCTGGGGTTGGCGGAGTCGGACTGGGCACAGCGACTTCTTAGTGTTTTGCCCGGAGAGGCGGCAGACGCTGTGGCCCGACTCGACCCAGAAAGTGCGCAGGATTACTTCAAAGTGAAAGAACGCCTTCTGAGAATGTTCAGGCTTCCTCCAAAGGCGTTCCGAGTAAAGTTGAGAGAAGCTACGAAGCGTCCCGAGGAAAGTTACAGTGAATTTGCTCACCGTTTGCAGAGTTTCCTTGAGAACTGGCTTCGTGAGGTTGACGCGTACGAGGACCGCGAGAAGATTCTGGAGCAGATCGGTCTCGAGCATTTTTTTAATTTTATTTCGAGTGGAATAAAATTGTGGATTCAGGACAGACCAGACGTTGTCTCCGTACAAAGGGCCGCTGATTATGCTGACGAATACTACTCCAGGTACGAAAATGCAGCTGCAGAAAGCAAGTCATTTAGCCGAAATGAAAATCGTTCAGCTTATCGCTCGGTCGAGCACAACAAAGCTACAAAGCCCGACGTAGGCGGAAAGGCAGCGCAAGACGAAAACGAAAACAAAAGCCCAGATAAGAAATCAGCCAAGGCCTTCGAAGCACGGAAGCCCATTGCGTGTTACCGATGCAATCAGCCTGGGCATCTTGCTGTGGGATGCCGTGTTCCGAAGGTTTAAAAATGAATTTGGCACTGGGAGCAGAAGACGAGCTTCTAAAACGTTATCTGTATGACATGATGGTGAACGGCCAGTCCTGTAAAGTTTTGCGGGACACGGGTGCCACTCACGGTCTAGTTCTATCCTCACTGGTCGAGCCAAGCGACTTAACGGGCGGATGCGTTTGGATTCGCCGGGCACTTGAGAGTAAGGCTACCAGTCTTCCAGTTGCCAAAGTCAAGGTAAAGGGTCCGTTTGGGGAAATAGAAACGACCGCCGCAGTTTCTGATGGCGTATTTCCTACGTGCCCTTACATTCTTTCTAACAAAATGGCAAAGAGTTTGAGTGACTCTGGCAAAGACTTTGAGTGACTCTGGCAGAGAGTTTGAGTGACTCTGGCAGAGAGTTTGAGTGACTCTGGCAGAGAGTTTGAGTGACTCTGGCAGAGAGTTTGAGTGACTCTGGCAGAGAGTTTGAGTGACTCTGGCAGAGAGTTTGAGTGACTCTGGCAGAGAGTTTGAGTGACTCTGGCAGAGAGTTTGAGTGACTCTGGCAGAGAGTTTGAGTGACTCTGGCAGAGAGTTTGAGTGACTCTGGCGGAGAGTTTGAGTGACTCTGGCGGAGAGTTTGAGTGACTCTGGCGGAGAGTTTGAGTGACTCTGGCGGAGAGTTTGAGTGACTCTGGCGGAGAGTTTGAGTGACTCTGGCGGAGAGTTTGAGTGACTCTGGCGGAGAGTTTGAGTGACTCTGGCAGAGAGTTTGAGTGACTCTGGCAGAGAGTTTGAGTGACTCTGGCAGAGAGTTTGAGTGACTCTGGCAGAGAGTTTGAGTGACTCTGGAAAAGAGTTAGCTATGAATCCGGTACTTGTAGTGACCCGCTCAATGACGAGCGATAACACGTCAGCCGTTCCAGAGCCTGAAAACCCTCCAGTACTGGCCGAAGTCGAAGGCGAACCTGTGATCGCCGAACCTAGTCTTGTTTCCCTAGCAAGCGTTAATTTTGAAGAGCTGTCAAAGGTGGACACATTAACCTTGATAACGGAGCAAGCTGCGGATGACTCGCTAGAAGAATGCAGAAAGAGGATTTCAATGTCATCATCAAAGAAAGTGTCGTTCTTTCTTAACAAGGGGGTCCTCTATCGCAGTTACACTGCCAAGGGTGGGCGACAGTATGACCAACCTGTCGTCCCAGTTAAGTACAGGGCTCAACTCTTGGAGCCTGCTCACGCTAAATGCTGGTCCTGTCACCTAGGAATAAAAAAACTAAAGCGCGGCTTTTAGCTGAGTACTATTGGCCCGGATGCTTCAAAGAAGCTGAGCAGTTCGTCCGTTCGTGCGACGTTTGTCAGCAAACTGGAAGACCAAACGAGGTCAAGGCTCCTTTAACCTGTGTTCCTATTGTCACTGAGCCTTTCAAAAAGGCAAGTAATTGATGTAGTGGGACCTCTTCCGGTAACCAAATCAGGCAACCGACACTTGCTCACATTTCTTTGCCCAGCAAGTAAGTTCCCGGATGCGGTGCCACTACGAGAGCAGACTTCTACGGAAGTCGTGGATGCGTTACTCGCTATTTTCTCGAGAATTGGTTTTCCCAGTGAAATTTAGTGTGACTTAGGAAGCGTTTTCACGAGTGCCCTAACCTCTGGCTTTTTTGAAAAATGTGGCATAAAAATTAACCCCAGTTCCGTCAGCCACCCTCAGAGTAACAGCGTGGAACGTGTGCACTCTGTTATGAAGCGAATTCTGCGGGCCTTATGCCACGAGCATAGAAAAGAGTGGGATGCGGCAGTGCCTGCAATGCTGTTCCCCTTCGTTCCGTCGTTACCCGAATCAACCGGGTTTTCGCCGGCGAAATTGGTGTACGGCCGTGCATTGCGTTCACCGTTGCGCCTACTCAGAGAGAGGCGGGAGGGGGACTCCGAAAATCCCGTGGTGGTAGAGTAGATCCTAACGCTCCTGAATCGCCTCTACAACACGCAAGAATTAGTGAAGGCTAACATGATGGAGGCGCTAAGCACGGGCTAAGAAGTACTACGACAAAAACAGTCGCATGCGTTCGTTCGATGAGTGCGACAAGGTTTTGCTTTTACGTTCTGCGAAAGCAAATAAATTGGAACTTCAATGGGAAGGACCCGCTACGGTAGAAAAGAAATTGTCAGGCACTAACTACGTGGTTTGACTACCGGGTCGCCGTAAAGAAGTGCGGATCTTCTATTTCAACCTGATGAAACCTTACATCGAACGAGTGCATGTCGCGAACATCTTTCTAAACGCGCCCGAAGAAGTCGCGCCAAAAGTTCCCGTTCCGGTGACTTTGCGTGATGATTTCACGGTAGAAGAAATCTTGGATATTACGGTTAGTCAGGCACAAATAACGATACAGCAATTTGTTGAGCTCGAAAAAATTATCTCTGATTACTCAGATGTATTTTCTACTATGCCTCGTAGAACTGGTTTGATCACCTAGATATATAACTCTGTTTAGAGTTGCCGGCCACGGGTAAGCCGTATCGTTTCTCGCCTCGACAGGAACGTCTCATGAGGGAGGCTGTCAAGCAAATGCTAAATCTTCGACTTATTGAGCCGTGTGAGCCTGACTACGCCTCGCCTATGATTCTTGTGGAGTGCCCGGGGAAGGATCCTAGTTCGTGTGTTGACTACTGAAAGCTGAATTCCGTAACGGTCACTAAGGTGTTCCCTATTTCGAACATGGAAGCCTGCATCGAGAAAGTCAGCTCGACAAAGTACTTTTGACCTTGTCCGCGGCTATTGGCAGGTTCCGCTAACAAACAGGGCTAGCGACATAGCTGCGTTTGTAACCCCGTTCGGGACATGCAGGCCGCTTGTGCTTATAGCTTCGGTTTAAAAAACGCCCCGTTCGTTTTTTGTTTTTTTCGTCTGATGAACAAGGTGCTTTCGCGGGCAGAAACGTTCACGTTACCATACTTTGATGACATTGCGGTCATTTCAAACACTTGGTAAGAGCATGAACAGCATTTGCGCGACGTCTTATCTTGATTGCAAAACGCCGGTTTGACAGTGAAGGCGAGCAAGTGCAAGTTGGTGCGTTCCGAGGTCAGCTACTTAGGCCACGTGGTTGGTCAAGGAAAGAGGCGTCCGCAAGAGCTGAAACTCTTGGCTATCTGTGGGTTTCCTTTACCGGACACACAGAAAGACTTAATGTATTTCATTGGTTTAGTAAATTACTATCAGCAGTACGTCCCTCAGTTTTCCGAGTTAGCTAGTCCGTTAGGAGATGCCCTCAAAAAAAAAAAAAAAGATAAAGAGCCGGTCAGGACTGTATGGGACGAGATACGGCGCCCAAACCTTTGAGAAATTGAAAGAGGCGTTAATTAGCCCTCCTGTGCTGGCCAGTCCCGACATTTCGAGACCTTTCTAGGTACAGTGGGATGCAAGTGAAAAGATGCTGGGCGTTGTGCTGAGCCAAGTTGATAGCAAAGGGGACGAACACCCAATTCTGTTCGCTAGCCGGAAGCTGACGACACGGGAACAGACATACAGCACCGTAGAGAAACAATGTGCCTTTATGGTCTGGGCTGTAGAGAAGCTACAGCCCAGACCATAAAGCCACTAACTTGGCTGAGTCAGATGCCCAGACCATAAACCACTAATTTGGCTGAGTCAGATGGCTCCCAAAAATGGTAGACTCTTGCGTTGGAGCTTGACAATACAATCCTATTCTTTTCAAGTGAAACATAAGAAAGGAAAGCTCCACTCAAACGCTGATAATTTGAGCAGAGCGGTCTGAATACATTTCATTTCTTTTCTTTCTGTGTAAAAACACTTTTTTGGGGTAGACTAATACGCCTTTGGGGCGGGGTAATCCCAAGTCGGGACACAAAATAAAAATGTGGCAGTGCGGTATTATGGTTTGTGTAGTGTTTTTCACTCGAAAACTTGGAATCTCGATATGGTATCTCCTGGCCGTCGCCCGGGTTCCCTGGCTGTCGTTCGTTCAGCTGTCTAGCTTACTCGCAGTGGACGACCTCGGCTTCAGGAGCGCCCGGTGGCTCTACTGTCATCTTCCCCCTGGACTGCTGTCCCTTGGCTTGGACTTACTGAAGACTGCCCTGGACCAGTGCACCAATATCAGAAGGAGCAACTGGGTCCAAGTTGTCTACAGCTTCTGCACCTTGCGGTTCTTCCGACAACCTTCCCTGGAGAAATGTCCCTTGGCTTCGAGGCTTTGCAGCCTGCCCTGGACAAGTGGGACAAGGTTTCAGGAGTCGCCTGTGCTGAAGTGTGCAGCTGTCGGCTCGTGCAGCACCCTTCATGAACGCTTCTAACCTGGGACACCGCAGTCGTTGCGAGAACCGTTTCTTGGTTGCCATTATTCCGAGGCTCTGCACTCGAAGGGGGTAGAAGTTGTAACGTATCTTATCTGCATGATAAGCGCGACGGGGCGCATGCCCAGTTTTCGGTGCGAACTCGATAAAATGCCAGTGCACCGGCCGTGGGAGTGCTTTTTGCTCCAGATGGGACCGAAATAAAGTCGCCTGCCACAACGAAGGTGTCGTCACTCCGACCATCCCGGCCGAAACGTTACGATAGTCCACTTACCCGTCCCCGCGTAGTGTATTCTCCTTTAACTTTTACGCCGTGTGCAAATTCCCGCCAAAGTGGAGTGTGTGCAGGAGTGTAAAACACGGCAACTTCAAATTTAAAAAGGGTGAGATAATGAGTGTTTCCCAGTTGCAACATACTGATACCATTATCATTCTCCGTTACCATTTCATGGCGATCCAGCGACCTAAAGAAGAACATCGGAACTTCTAAACGATTTCGCTGAAGTCATCGCACGAATTTTTGCAGTTCTTATAGTTAACTGGAAGTGCGATTCAGTTAGGTACTTGGATATAACTGTGTTCCGAGTGAGTGTATGTAGGGCATAAGACGCACGCTAATGTTGTCACGAGTGACAATTGATGAGGGGGCGAATGACTGAGTAAACTGAACGTTTAAGGGGGCGAACTTGTGCCCAAAAATAAAAAGGAAATAGAAGTTAACAGCAGAGCGTCGCGGGCGTCGAAATCGGCGTAAGAACAGAGTCGAACGATGGGGCGAGACTGTCTCGACAAGGACGCGGCGGCGTCTTAATTATATATATCTAGAGTGCGTGTGTGTCACTATCTCGAAGATTCGGCAAAGAAGGCTTGAGCTCGGGGGGGGGGGGGGGGGGGAATGAACACGCACTTTCTAGAGCACGAAAGCAGGAATAAATGATATAAGTTACGTCCGGAGCAAGAATAAACGAGAACCTTCTAGAAGCCTGTGACCGAGCGTTGCTATCTCGGCCCTGCGCGCGGCAATATTACTGGTTGATACCGTACAGTACGCATCTAAGAATGGATTGTCAGATTATGTCTTACGGGGACATTATTTTTTTACGCGTTGATTTATATTCACTTTCCGCCCGGTGCAGTGTTGTCACAAATAAAAGCAGCGGATGAGTATAAGAACGAAAAATAAACGTTTAATGAGCCGAAATGATGCCTTCAAATGTAGGAAGAAAGATGCCGCGGATCTTGCGTCGACGAGAAAAGGGTGACTGACCCGAAGCACCGCGTTATCACTACTTTCATGCACGCGGCACGTTCAGGAATGTTCCGAACAGAACACTCGATGACAGTCGAGTACGGGCTAGGATCCGGGCCGACCGGGACTCAAACCCCATTCCTCTCTGTGACTGCCGCATGCGTTGCCAACTCCGTCACACACGCGGCAATATATACCAACACAAGTCCTGACGTCACTCCACTGCGGTGGCGCTGCTGTCGATAGTGCGCATGCGCCAACGCTTTTCTCCTCCTGAATTTGGTTTCTGCGCACGCGCAGTGCCCACACCTAGTTTGGGCAAAGCGGACCTGATTGGAAACACTGTTGCGGGATAAGCTACGAGCTGATGAGACCAACCACAAGCAGAAAAGGCCCAGTGATTTGCGCTTTTGACGCTGCTTCATTGAGACCATTAGCTCGTGGCGTCGGTTGCGTCTGGACCAGGGTGCAAGATGTGCTCTTTAGATGAGGACTCTGCCCGACGCGGAGCGACCTAGATTAAGTCCTCTCACGAGCGCATGCGCGCGCCCAACAGCCCGCGGTGAACTAGCGTCGCTCGCGGGCGAACCGAAGAAACTGCGGAGAAAACAAAAATGCAATATATCGTTGCAATGGCATCTCTCGTGCAGCCGTTGCACATCCTTGAGCAAGGAGCCCGCGCTCGTCTGATGCCATGGCAACGAGATGTTTTATTTCTGTTTTTTCGCGGTTTCGTCGGTTTGCCAGTGAGCGACGCTAGTTCACCGCGGGCTGTTGGGCGCCCGCATGCGCTCGTGAGAGGACTTTTGCTAATAGTCGATCGCCTCTCATTGTTTCAATTGTTCCTCGCACCAGTGTCCTCCACCTAAATAATATACATATTATATCCTGGTCTTTCATAAACTGAAACGAAAGGGGAAAAAAGAAAAAAAAGACTATCGCTTATGCGGCATATACACCACCTGCGAACGTACTACAATATTAATTTTTTGACTTTTATATCATGTATACAGGGTGTTTATTTGAGGCTTTTCACCTCGTTTTGAAATCATTCGTTGAGGCTACACTAATGGAGTATAATCACGTAAGTTATACGGCCAGGGCGAAATTAGATAGGAAGCTGATCGTCACGATAAGTTAAATAATTTATTAAAATTAGTTGAATAGCTTTAATTAGTAAAAATAAACATATTTTTCACGTGTGGAAATTGCTGAGCGTCATCGAAAAGCACGAAATCAGTAATTCTGAGAAAAAAGCCCAGCACATGAGAAACGCGACAATGCGCTAAAGTTACGGCTCGTGCAAAGGGTGCGAGGCTGGTGGTGTGAAAATGCGGAAGATACTTTCATCATCCGCGTCCATCGTGCCAAATCATCAGAAATCAACGCATACCGAGTAGCATCGTCTCAAAGTGGGGATGGTTCGGCCGTTTTTACTCATTCGTTCACCTTTTGAAATTTGTGCGCACGCGCCTCCCGAGGGACCCTCTTGAGGAGAACCTAGTTCCGAATAAAAAGGCAGATTATAAACTCTAGAGCCCTTGAGTCAATCCTGGTACTATGGAAAGTACTTCGAAATAGAGCTGGGCAATTGATCGATTAACCTACCGATTAATCGATTAATGCTTTAATCGCGATTAATTTGTTTAACCGGTTAATCGGTAAAATTTTGACGAACCAAAATTAAATAAAAATGAAATGCTTTCACTATGCAGACATGGATGAGCACACCTATATGAAGTGAAACATTTAGGTGAAGTATTAACTTAAGGTAAACTGTAAGGGGGAGATTTGTAACTTCAGACATGTGCAGAAGGTTACACATGTCCCAGCGACTTCAACGCCGTGCGAGTGTCCGTTTAGCGCAGCAGAGACTACTGTGAGCAATCAAAGGAGGTCGCCCTTCTCGGAAAATATCAACGAACGTTTTTGCCTCATGGAGCTGAAGTAATAATGTATGAGTGTATTGTAACTGTTCTCAACAGTATATTGAAGATGATTCATAATTAAAATTATTGCGTCGTTTAACACATATTGAGCAAAACAATATAGATGCAATTTTTATTTTTAATCAATATTATTATGCATGGAAATGAACGAGACCGATTAATCGATTAATTAATCGATTAAAGGGTGGCGATTAATCGGGTTAAAATTTTTAATCGACGCCCAGCCCTACTTCGAAATGATTCCTTTTTGAGAAAACCGGTCTCATAGCGCAGATGGTTCGGCTGTTTATACGCAGTCGTTCATCTTTTGAAGTTTGGGCACCCGGTCGCGTCTTGCCAGGGAACCTTTTGAGACCAAACCAGTCCAAAACAAAAGGCGGAATATAAACGTTAGAGCCCTTGAGCCCATCATGGTTCTGTCACAAAAACTCTAAAATGAATCTGTTTTTATTTTTGTTAAACCGGTCTTCAAGTTGGGATGGTTTAGCCGTTTTTACACCTTCGTTCATCTCTTGAAATTTGGGCACCCGCGCCTCGCGAGTTTGAACGTTTTGAGGTCCGTCGAGTTCATAACTGATGTCGAAATTCACAATTTCGTGCTTTAGCTGCTGCTATAGCAATTCCTTTAGAATGAGCCGCCTTTGAGAAACCTTGTCTCAAAGTGGACATGCATGTTTGACTGCTTTCAGGCGTTCGTTCATCATTTCAACTATGAGGCCTGGACCTCGTCTGGGAACGTTTAGAGATCGACTGGGTTCTCGATTGGTGACGAAATATAAAAATTAAGGCCGCCGACTACAAGTCGGTGGTATTGTAAAATCTTGGGCTTCTGTTCCCTTCGAGGAATGTGACATCAAGTCGAATATTTGAATACGCTCTGCTCTCGATTTTTTTTAATGCGAAAGCATTAACTACCCCATGGAGCGGAGCCGCGGCGTCTAGCTGTAACCGCAAAAAAACGCGAAAGAAATGCTCATTCTCTCATCGGCTGAACAAAACGGCCCTGAGGTAGCTATTGGCGGCCGCTTCACGAGAGCGCGCTCTCGGCCACCGCTCCCACATCAGGCGTTGCCGGAGGAGGTGGGGGGGGGGTTTGCTGCGGCCGTTTCACGAGAGCGCGAACTCGGTCGCCGCTCCCATATCAGGCGTTGCCGGAGGAGGGGGGGGGGGTGCTGCGGCCGTTTCACGAGAGCACGAACTCGGTCGCCGTTCTCGTGGCAGGCATTGCCGGTTGGGGGCGGGGAGGGGGGGCTGTGGGCGCTTCAGGACAGCGCGCGCTTGGCAACCTCGTCAGTAGCAAAATGTGGCTCTCCACGTTAGTACACCGCAGACGAACTAAGAGAGGGGAAGAACGACGTTCATGCTTTCACATTCAAAATTCATAAGAAATGCTTAGGTGCCCCCTATTTTCTTTTTTTTTGTTTTTGCTGAATGCGTGAATGCGATTATGATAATGAATTGTATGTAAACATTTAGTACCTGTGGAAATATACTTTTGACATGTGAAAGCTGAGTGCACGGGAACTTTCATCCTCTCATTAATATTTTAGTCACCGCAGCGCTCCCATTCGTTTCAATAGAAATCACTTTATTAATATCATATGTATTATAATTAGAGATATTATTTTGAAAACTTATTTTGTAATTTTACATTCTAACATAAAACAGCTTTTCTTGTTTGCTAGTTTATTTATGTCAGTAACAGAATACTGGAAATGATCGTAATCGTCTAAACAAAAACAAATCCACCTTATTTGGCAAATAGTTGTAAGGAACCCAAGAACATAATTTTTAGGAAAATACAAATGGTACCCAGCAAATGATAAAATTTTCTAGTTGAGTGCAGTCGTATGAGAAATCTTCTATTTTGTTGTATTACAAAAATATGCTCGTTTGAACTTTGTTGTTTCTAAAAAAAAACATTGCATGAAGTGTCTCCGAAATAAAGTTTTGTACAGATGTAATACCTCTATTAGACACTAGACATTTGCCATAAAATTGGGGGAGATATTCTATTTAATTTAAACATTCATAACGAGTTTTTTTGTAAACAGGAATTAATTGTACACTTCCATTAAGTCGGATAGTATCCGTAGTGGCAAAGCATCAAAACATTTATGCGACTGAGAAACCTGCGCAGTTTACATGTTATCTTCTTAAACCTTTGGCACAAGAATAGCAGTATACAATAGAATGGAGTGGTAGCATGGGAAATTGTTTAAAACGTAACGTTTCTGTGTTATGCCCAGTGCCGTAACCCGCTAAGAGATGGCCCAAGCATACGATGGCACATATTTCTGGTTATGAATTCTGTGCTTCTATTCCAGTAATGGACAGTACAAAAAACCCGTCTTCAAACCGGGAGAACATTTTGTCCTTTTGAAAATCTGAAGTGATCGAAAAAGTGACTTACAAGCCCCCCCCCCCTCCCTCCCTTTTTATTATTTTTTAGGCGGAAGCAAACCAGACTTCTTGCAGACTGTCGTCGTTCCTGTGCAACCTAACAGCAAGTGCTACGGCCGATATAAATACTTTTCTTCGGTAGCCTCGTTTTGCGCTGGTGTTCCCGGACGAGACGCCTGCGAGGTAGGCTGGTTTCTAGCTGTAATCAAGTACCGCCATTAATTGCTATGCGTAGCCATGGCCAGCTTAATAAATGAAGGGCGTGGCTTGTAATGTTCAGGTTTCTTGCCTCGTGATTTCTTTTTGTGCGATCTCAAAGGCTGATGCCGCTATCTGGTCGGCTACAAAGAAATAAATAAAGCCACACACCGCATTTCTTATAGTCTCAGTAGTATAGTACTTTCTGTATTAAAAAAAAAAAAAAACGTTAAGAGAATATCAAATTTAGCGCTACAAAAATAAATAGGGAAAGTGCGAGATTAGTACGTGAATAGTGAATGGGATATATTCCAAGTCGAGTAAACAAAAATAATAATAATTATCTGAACGTTGCGGTCCAGAATCAAGGGTACTATCTCATTATACTTCGTTTCAGTATAAGTCCAGACGCAGTCTACACTACTAGTGAATGGATCCAATCCAGCGGCGTCAAAAGCGCAGGTCATTGAGCCTTTCTTTGTTTATAAATAAAAGACGGCAACCAATCATATCCTAATGAATAGAGACCCTACGTTTCGAGGCCTACACAGCACTTCTTTAGGGGTTACTATGCAATCGCCGCTGAGGAGCGGTATTTTTTCGATCTTCTTTCAGCGATGTGGCGGAGCTCGTTGACATAGACTGCTGTTCATGATTGGTTCATCGATGATACAACACGTAGAGAAACATGACAAACATCAGGCTGGTGCGCTTTTGACGCTGCCTGGTTGATGCCATCAGCTCGTAGCGTCGGTTACGTCTGGATTGAAAGGGACGCTACGTGGTTTTGTAGTGTAGAAGCTTGCCTTTGGCTATACACCAATTCTACTTTGTGACGTCACGCCGCGGTGTTGGCGCACTTCCTGCCCTGGGTGTGGGCGGAAGTCGCAATGTGGGGACTGCATCTGCTGTTTTTGTTTTGAAAGAAACAAGACTAAAACCTGCCTTCTCGCCTAAACGCCGCGACTGGGGCTACATCAAAAGAGTCTGAAAAAGAATCAAGATCAGTTTTCACTAGTTTGTTTTGGCCACCCAGTTCGTCCGAGAACGTGGGTAGGGCCTCGAAAGGGGAAAACCAGACGCCGCCGAGCCACGAAAGCTTGCGTGTGAAGCGGGTTAATTTAACGGAGACTTGTGGTCTTCAATTTATTTATTTTTTATTTTTGCCAACATGAATTCGGAAAAACCGTCAAGTTGTCCGGACCACTCGCAGAACACGTAGTGCGATTTCACGTTCATACGGTCGTCTGACGGTTGAAAGTGTCGTTTGTTCCTTCAAAGTCGTCTGCTTGTTCAAACTGTCGTCTGTTCGTTGAAATGGCAACCGCTCTTAGACCACAGGCTGACGAGGTAATTTTAATAAGACGTATGTGCAGGCCTAAAGAGACTTACATTTAAAGGATGTTTAGGGTACTAGGCTCGGTGTCTACAATAGGCACACGGGCTGCATTCACGTTATATACAGGAGGCCGCTTTCACCACGCTTTTTTATATACAGGGTGTTTTTTTTTTTTTTTAACTGCACCAAATTTTTAAATAAAGGGGGTAAAAGTTTTATGAATAAGATTTTCACTGCGTGTTTATATGGCTTGACGGACATTAGATAGGAATATAACCATCACTATTATCAAACTAATTAACCAAAATCCGTTAATTAACTTTTTAATTACTGTAATTAGGATATATGTTTATATTAAAAACTTTGAGGCAGTCATATGCCAAGACTATTCCATTTTGTAGAATTCGCGTAATGTGCCTGTGTTCCAAGATTTCTGCCCCCGAATTTTTTACTTAATCCGACTTTTTATCCACTCAATTCGGCAAACCCACGAAAGTGGCCACTATAGCCGAACTTTGCTACATTAGCCGGATAAAAGTGCAAACTTCGTGGACGAATATCGCGGTACACAAGCTGGTTACGCGAATTCTACAAAATGGAACAGTCTTGGCATATGACTGCCTCAAAGTTCGTAATATAAACATATATCCGAATTACAGTAATTAAAAAGTTAATTCACGGATTTTAGTTAATTAGTCTGATAATAGTGATGGTTATATTCCCATCTAATGTCCGCCGAGCCATATATACACGCAGTGAAAACCGCATTCATAAATCTTTTCCCCCCTTTATTTAAAAATTTGGTGCAGTTAAAAAAAAACACCCCGTATTCGTCAAACCATTTATGCGTCACCATGCTTTGCTATATGTGCGTCCAAAGTAGAAAAAGATAGGCGTCAAACTTGTTTAAAATTTCACGCCTATCTTCATTTTAACTTGAGCCGTGATACCAGACAGAAGCATGAGAAACGAATTCGTGAGTTTCGTGGCAGGAAATATGTTTTAAACTATTCTGTTTTTAGGCGTGTTGTTTGTGAGTGGAACGAGTTGCCCGGCAGCGTGATGAAAATTGTCTGCTTCATTTAATTATCTTGTGCCATCAAATACTTTTCTTTCTTTGAATGAACTATACGGACTAAGGGCTTACGCGTTTTACTGTATGTTTATATCTACTTATTTGTTTTGCTGAACTTGTTTCTTTCGTCCACTCTATGCCTTGGCCCTCAAAAGTTGGCCGGCAGTATCTTTAAAATAAATAAAAAATATATATATATCTAACCGGTGCTCGAAATACTCATGTATTTGGTCGAGAATCAGCGTGGCGACAGCAGCGATTTTGGTCCATTTTTTTAATGTTAATTTGAAGCATCTGACATCAAAACGGAGATGATGACATAGACCATCATGTTTCGGACCCCTATTTTCTTTAATTTGTTTTTCTTGAGCGCGTGAAAGAGTATTCTTGGGGCACACCAGAGAAAACCCAAACCTCGACATGCCTCGGGACTTTCTTTGGCACTTTTGGCGCACATTTGGCACTCGAGTGGCAAACTAGAGGAAAGCCCAAATTTGGCACGCCATCGAATTCCCAGATTGTGGGGTTTGCTTTGGCAGTTATGGCTCGAGTGTGGCACTTGATTCGGCAGTCCTGTGGCAGATCAGAGAAAACCAGACTTTGGCAAGCACCAAGTTCGCCCAAATAGGACTATAGTTAGGTGAAGTTCTTTGATACTAGCAAACGCCATAGAGCACAACATAACTATAGTGGGGATTACGCCTAAAAAAAACTAGAGAAAAAAAATGAGTGGCACACAGGAAAGGGCATAATTTTGACTGAAATTAATTAGAATGCACACATTATAAGAAAGGGTGTAGTTGTTACAGGTTTGGGTGGAAAATATCTCATAGACAAACAAACTTGTAATTTTAATTGGACCGCTGTCCAGGTTCTAAGGCCACACCGTGGCGATGGACTTCCTGAGAGGCGGTATAGGAATTGAGAGCGAGTCGTCCTTGGCGTTACAAACACAATTTGATAGCAACAGAATTCATAAGCAAAAAAAAGGTGCACAGGACGTACGCACAGTAAAAATGAAAAATAAAGAAATGAAAAAATAGAACATATCTTGCGATCGTTCCGATCCTCGTATCTGCGACAAGAAAAACAGAAAAGCCTCGAAAGCGTAGCAAAAGGAATACAAGCAAAATCAAAGACGCATACAGTTCGGAGGAGGAGGAGGAGAGTCCAATCAGTGTCCCAAGATGTTGGTGGTCGTCCGGTCCCTTGCGCCGCCAGCCGGGGCCGAGAAGTCGTGTTGGCTTGGGTGCTCACAGTGCCAAACAGCGCTCACTCACAAGCACCCGCACATCGTCGACGACTTTCCCGGGGTCCACCAACCATGCTGACGGAGACTTGCTCGGGGTTCGACCACCCAAATCGCCGAAGCCTTGCTCGGCGTTCCACCAGCCATACCGCCGAAGCCTTGCTTCGAATTCCACCAACAACCCCGCCGTAGCTTAGCTCCGCGTTCCAACAAGAACCACACCAAAGCCTAGCTCCGCGTTCCACCAACAAAAAAGCTAAACACACCAGTCGGAGACGCGCTCCAGGCACCATAGTTCGACGTACAGCACACTGGCTTCGAACTGACGGCCCCAACTTTTACGATGGGCTTGATAATGGAGCGATATAACATAATAAATTTCTAAAATAGATATAAAAAAATACTGCTTTTCAAAGGTAGGACCGTAAAAAAAAAAACGATTGATTTTTTTTTTCTAGACAGTTACATCTACATTAGCTATTTTAAAAAAGTTGTATCACTCGCCTATCAAGCCGCTAGTGAAAGTTAGCAGTTTTGGTTCGACGTCAGTACTCTGTACGTCGAACTGAAGTTTTGGGCTGTATTCTATGTGAAAATGGGTGTAGGCACTACACTCCATATTCCTTTGAGTGCCTATATGTTTTAATGTGCATTTAATGTGTAGTTATGTGTATTCTAATTATTCTAATAAATTTCGATTGAAAGTTGCCTCCTGTCCTGTGTGCCACTCATATTTTTGTCCTCGGTTTTTATGCGTAATCCACACTAGGAATCATCACCAACTAGCCCAACTCGAAGTCCTATTTAAATGCCCAAGTTAGGCCCATACGTTTGCCACACCGTTGCCAAGTTAGGCGTTTATCTGGCTTGCTACCTGGGTATACATTATCGCTGGAGGAGAAAGAGAGAGCGATTGTTTGACTCGGGATCCGGAAGGAACGTGGGCTCCTTCTGCCATTGACTAAAAATGGGCGGACAGATTTGATCACATTTCTCACCACGTTCTTTTTCACTGTGCCTAGGCTGACTCCGGCGGTCCAGCCATGACGGATGAAGAGAGCCGGACAGTGCAGGTTGGAATTGTATCATACGGTAACGGCTGCGGAAGGTATCACGGGTATTACACTCGGCTGTCGAGCTACATAAACTGGATTAAACATTTCGTTGGGTAACTACAGTATGCCGACCACTAGAAAATACTTCTTGAATAAAGGATAATTTCTCGGGTTAATTCCACGTTTATTCGAATGGACCGATCTCACTAAGCGTTCGTTGCATGCGTGGCGCCGCCATAACTGTGGTTTACAGGGAACAGGCGATAGTGCACGAGCCGTTTCGTGCTCGACTCGCTCAGAGCTCCCGCGGGGTTGTCGCGCGTGCAGAAAGACTATGATTCTCATGATCCATACCAGCCTCGTCGGCATAACGAAAGTATAACTGGTGAGATCGGTCTAATAAATTCGGTTCAATATTAGTGAGTTCTAGTGCATCGTACGCTACGAAAGCAGGCACAGCAGGCCATTCTTCAAAGCCATGTTTAAACCATGCTTCGAAGTGACGGCACAATTTCCCTCCATTAAAGCGTACCTCTAGAATACGGTCGATAGGCGGCGCACAAGTGGACGAGAGGAGAAGAGAAAGCAATGGGAGAGGGATTGATCACGTGTTCAACGAAACTTCACCACCACAGCTGTTCCTCTGTCCGGAGCAGAAGACAGAGTTCGGCCGTGGATTCCTCGTTCACTGGAACGCGCCTGATAGTACTTTTGTTGACGAAATACCTTTGGAGGTATTTCTTCGCAGCTTTCTCAAAATTTAAGAGCGAGCTCGAAAGAACAGGCAAATTTTTAGAAGCCGTAGAAAAGGTAAGACAGCCATTGCTTGGATTAGAAGACGCTGGCGTTCGGCGCCTGAACGCCTGACCTTAACGCAACTGCTTCCTTCTTCGCAAGGTGAAGACGACGATCTTATTCGCTCTGCTTGGAGGGAGACAGGGGTAGACAAAGCAGCTAACCTTTGCGTCTACTCTTTATTATTTAATCAGAGCTCGACAGTCTGACATCACCAAACCCTGTGCTCAAACAGCCGACGAAATTACGCGCCGTATTGTTCGAGATCAAAGAAGAGGAGGATATGCTGGTTTGCTCACGACCAGAGACAGAGACCGCTGATAATAGAGAGTTTTAGTAGATCGTTCTGATACCTCTGTTACCCCCGATAACAATACTCGATAACAATACGATGCATTTGCAAAGGCGGTGGCGTTGTAAATGGTATCGTTTGAGACATCGGAACGATCTACTAAAAGTCTCTAATGAATCAGGATGTCCCGATATACGGCGCTGTTGCTGAAATGTTTAGGTGGTTTGAGCTCTTAAAAAAACTTCCATCTGCTTTTCTCATCTCAACAACTGTGTCGATGAAAAATAAATATATTTAATTTTATTGTATTTTATTGAAGTCAGCGCGATCGAACTTGTTTTTAAGTTTTTATCTTCAAAGCTGAAATCTTCCTCTACTATAAATCCCCGGTGAAAACCAGTGACATCAGATGGTTTTGCGAGTTTTATTTAGAGTGCAACACAAAGACAAGGGATTCGTAAAAACATAGGCCTCGGACTACAAGCGCCCCACGCCGGCGGTGATAGGAACCACCCTTACCAAGCGCTGACCGGTTTCAGAATAAACAGCTACCAGAGTCCGGCTTTATACTTCGTTTCCCTTTAAGTCCACGACGTAGCCGACGCTACGAGCTGATGGAAGGTATCAGACAGCGTGAAAAGTACATCATCATGGTGTTAGTCATGTTTCTGCGCGTCTTTTATCATCGCTATACCAAGCAAACAGACAAGGTCCATTGACCTGCGCTTTTGACGCGGCTTGCTTGGTCGCATTAGCTCGTAGCGTCGGCTGCGCCTGAACTTGAGCAGAATCGATGCATAGACGCTTTAAAGCAGCTGTGGATGTACGCCGCCTTTACCAACCTTCAGTATTTATTTCCTTTTATTTCGTTTACTTCACTTCATCGTTATCGTAGAGGGGCCAGGGTATTATCATTTTAGACTCCAAAGCACCCTTCTCCCCAGCATTGGTCATTGTGGAGGCTCGTCAACGCCCGTTTTAGTGGCTCGGCATTTGGGTAAGACAAGAGAAGGTCAGCAATGGCGGCTCCCATCTGGCGCGTGTCTCTCAAGAGTCGCAAGCAGCTTAATAAATGCAGGGCCTGAAGTCCCAAGTATCTTACTACCGCTAGGCGCCCAATGCTAGCAGTAGTATAGTAGTAGTTATATTAATATTAATAATAATAATAATTATAATCATAATAATATTTCCTGGAACCTGTATCAGTAGCCAGTTCGCTTGTCGGGTTGGTCGAAGCCTGCAGGGACTTAAAGGATCGGACCCAGCACTCAAATGAAGTACATTTATCTACAGTTTCACGATCACAGACACAAAACACACATACACACATACACAGTACACATATTGATTCCATTATGGGATCAGAAGGCAGTTTCAAAGTTCACGTCGTACTGAAAAGTACTTGCAATATTAGATAAAAAATGAAAAAAGAGATAACATTCGCAAACACAAACACATGGAAATAAAAAAAAGGTACGTAGTTGTCTCCGAGGCGGGGACGAAGTGTCAAAGTTAGTATATATGCCTACTTTAGAAGATAAGGAGCATACACTTACACAATCATTTGTCCTAATCATTGTAAGATTCGTTAAATTGTAGTCAAATCTGTTTGTTGTTATAAATTTGTTTGTTTGTTTGTTACTTATGTTGTAGACTATTAGTAAAGCTTGATATTAGTTAACATTTGTTTTCATATTCCACCTCGTAGTAGCCTTGAGTATAAAGACTTTTAATTTGGAACGTGGTGGCATGTTCCTTTAAAGCGCAATGATTTCAATCTTCCACATGCTATTTTCAAACACCACGAACTTGTTGTTTGCAAGGTAATGACGTACCAGTGAACCATAAGAGGGCGCCACCACAACTTCTCGCCGCTAATACATTCTGGAAGCTTATTAAAACTGAAAGGCACATAATGTGAACGTACTCTTGTACCATCACGCGTATAACATCGGGGGGTCACAAAACGAGCTGTTTGACGATGGTTTCTATTAGAAAAAGAGGGATATTTAAAATCATAACACCAAAAGTGGTAAAGCGCGACAGTTTTCACAAAAAGAGAATGAACATTTGGCAGTTGTAGAGCTTTGAAAACATCTTCGGATGAAAATTCGATCTGGTATCCAACATGCGATTGATCTTGCGTTGCCACAGCTCTCACAGTTACCGAACAATGTGATACCGTACCTTAATATTCATTTCATTCATTCATTTGTTTATTTTCCGGCATCATGAATGGCGTGAAGCCTAAGTAATTAATGATGCATAGAGTAAAAAGGAGCACACACAAGAAATCTATGGCACATGCAACAGATGTTATCTATTATGGGGAACAGGAAATGATAATATTAATGTTAATAATAATCACTCAATCAATCAATTTCATTGGGTGTCCAGGAACAACCATTCGGTCTTGGTACTGGCACACCGGACATTTAAGCACTTCAAACCAAGGAGCGCACTCACATTACAAGATAAAGCATGAAAATTATAACCAGACAAAAACACACAAACCTGATAATCAGCGACACATAAAATTACAAGGTGAAAATATTTATGTTGGAAGTTCAGACGTCGGTGCGCTGTGAAGATGATATGTGCATAGTCAGGAGGAGAGTACATCACGCACGAAAAAATAAAAAAGGAAGTGTAAACTGGCGAAGTTCTTGCAAATATTAGTTGCCATGTAGCCCTCATACCATTTGTAATCATCATAAAGTAGTTCAAAAGTGGTAGTAAAATGTGGTTACAATGAGCGTCAAGAGTAAAACAACGTGCCGACAAAGTCACAAGAAAGAAAAACAATATATATTCGTCTGAGATTCACTGTAACATCTTAGTACCTTTCAGCTCTGCCTCAATTGGAACGAGGTTTTTGATTGAGTGGTTGAAATTCTTTCGGCTGCAGTCAAATATCTCCAGTTTTTCAGCGTAACCGTTGTAACACTCAAATAACCTGGAAATTGGACGCAAATAATTCTCTATATGTATAAAAAGGTGAAATGAGTCTTGTAGGTACTCTAGGAATCCTAATATTCACTTCAGATAAACGACTTGGGGTGTCAATAAAGCTGTGAAGGGTTTTGAACAAGAATACCAAATCCGCTTTTTCTCTACGTCGATATAGGTCAGGTAATCTGACAAGTTGTGACGACGCAGGCAGCACCGCTGATTACCTTGGCCGCCCCCCTCGGTGGCGATGAATTCAACGCTGGAGCGATACCAGGATTTCTACCGCCAGTGTCGCCTGACACGCAAGCCCCACCAGCATCGACATCAAGCACACTGCCTGCAGATTTCTCCTGCAGAATGCAGGAGAAATCAGCTTTGGCAGTGTACAGATCACGAAAGCAGGACATAAGAAAGGAAAAACTGTTTGACAATTCACTGGGAAGTGCTTTGCTGTTCGAGGCAAGAACGGGAGTTTTGAGGACGAGGACGTATAGGGCTAAATTTCAGGAGACAGACACATTATGTGCCGCCTGCCATAATGATAGCGAGACACTAGAACACTTGGTTTTGAAGTGTACAGGGCTTCGCCCTGCTCTCCCTGAGGGGGTGACTGATTTGGCCGGGGCTCTGGGTTTCACAGGCGACGATGGAAGGACGGAGAAAAGGATTACAGTGACAAAGAGACGATTAGAAGATTGGTGGAAATTATCTAGGGAAAATTAAATGTTGGGCAACTAACTAGCACAGCTGGGGACAGGCGGGACAGAGGAAAATTGGGACTCACTCCCGCGTGGCTCCAGCCCAAAGTCTCAACCCTGTCTCCCAGTGGGTCCGGTGCTGGGGTAACGCCGACAAGGTTGACCAGAGGAAAATTGGCGACTCCCTCGCTGGGGGGAAGAGGCAGGGGGGTGATGTTTTTAGTTTTTTTGCCCGATCCCCCGAAGGTCATCCTGGTGATATCCCACACTGCCTGGTGATAGTTAGGGGGAGAAAATTGGTCTTAAAAGGGTGGGAGGAATCACGTTTGTCTTTTTAGACTTAGGCTAGGTGGCGCAAGCTACCGCCTGTTATAAAGGATATAGCCATTAACATCCATCCATCCATCCATCCTTCAAAAGCCTTCTCGCAGGCGTTTTCGACTAGTGGGCACGGCGAAAATGCTACGACAATGACGCCTAACATACCGCTCCTGTTTGCTCTGCAGTTTCTTCTCGTGGCGAGTGACAGTGGCCTTCCATCCTTCTACCCGAGAGCGACCAACGCAACGCCCGTGACGACGCAGGCAGCACCGCTGATTACCTTGGCCGCCCCCCTCGGTGGCGATGAATTCAACGCTGGAGCGATACCAGGATTTCTACCGCCAGTGTCGCCTGACACGCAAGCCCCACCAGCATCGACATCAAGCACACTGCCTTCAAAAGCCTTCTCGCAGGCGTTTTCGACTAGTGGGCACGGCGAAAATGCTACGACAATGACGCCTAACATACCGCTCCTGTTTGCTCTGCAGGTTAGTAGGCAAAACCTTTCTTACTCCGTTAGGGGTAGTTACGTTTGTCTTGTTTTGCCGTGCCCACGGATGTGCCTGAAGCGGTTTCTTGACTTGTTGTTACTTCTTAGTGGAGACGTAGAGCGTAACCCTGGTCCCATGTCTAAAGCTGAAGCCGAGTCACTAGCGAAAATAGAGTCGCTTGTCAGCGAAATGCATTCCGGCCAAGCAAGCGTGTTGATTCAGCTCAAAGAAATCAGTGACGAACAAAAACGAACAAATGACTCGATAACCACTCTCACCGCGCGTGTTGAAATTATTGAAAGTGATCTCGCAAGTTGCAAATCGAAAATGAACTCGACAGACGAACTTGAGGCGAAATTCGAGTCTGTACTTTCGGAATTGGCCATTCTCAAGCGACGTTCCGATGACGCAGAGTGTCGTTCCCGTCGATCCAACTTGCTTTTCTTTGGCATAGATGACTCGGCTAAGGAAACGTGGGCTCAATCTGAAAAGCTGGTTTTGGATGTGTGCTCAGATAAGCTTAACGTACAAATTGACCCTGCTACAATCGAACGGGCTCACCGCATCGGGAAGTTCGACACCAGAAAGAAAAGGCCTATTGTTGTAAAGTTTTCCTTCTTTAAACATAAGGATGCGGTGCTGGGGTCGTGCTACAAGCTAAAAAATACGGGTATTTCTATCAGCGAGGATTTTTCACAAAATGTTCAACTTGCCAGAAAACGGCTGCATGAATTTGCTCGTACCCAGGGGGGTCGCTACAAACTTCGTGTCGACAAATTGTATATCGGCGATAAGCAATTTTTGTTCGACCATAACACAAACGAAGTTTATGAAGCCGCCTCCTAACTAACTAGAGATAGCGCGATTGAATCTGTCCCCTCTGAGCTAAAAAAAAACGCTGGTAAACACACCCGTAGTTCCCTTTCTTTGCCTAATGAGATTTCAGTTCTTTTTACTAACATAAGAAGCGTAGTCCGTAACCGCGATGACCTGTCAATAGTTATTGATGCATCATCAAGCGATATTGTTGTTTTGACAGAAACGTGGCTTTCAAGGGTTGTCCGTGATAATGAAATTTTTAATTCTGTTAAATGCTACAATTTTTATCGGTGTGACAGAACCGATAGGCGTGGGGGAGGTGTTTTAATCGCAGTGAATAAAGCCATTGAATGTTATCACGTGAATATTGTTTCCCCGTTGGAGCTTGTTTGCGTACGCCTACAGTGCGCTTATAGAAATATTATTTTGTGTGTTTGTTACCGTCCTCCCAACGCTCCTGCAAATTTTTGCTCGGATTTGCATGATGCTTTAAATATGATTTGTTCAAGGTTCCCCCTTGCACCCATTTTTTTACTAGGTGATTTTAATCTTCCCTTGATCAACTGGTCTGGACCGTTTCCCGCTGCATCTAGTAGCTCTTCGGATTACTCGGATTTTATCAGTCTCTGTTCTGATTTTTCTTTTTCCCAATGTGTAACTGAGCCTACTAGGATTACTGATGCGACGGCCAATGTGTTAGACCTTATTCTTACGACTGACCCTAATCTCGCTTCTTCTATAACTTACTTACCGGGAATTAGCGACCATGCTATTTTGAATTTCAGCCTGCAAGCTTCATCGCATGTTGCTAACAAATCTACAAAACACTTTCTCGATTATAGCAAAGCAAATTTCGGTGCAATAAATAATGAGTTGGCTTGCTTTCTTGATGAATTTTTGCCTGCGTTGTCAGAACGCACGATTGAGACTAATTGGAACATGATTAAAAACAAAGTAAATTCTCTAATTAATTCATTTATTCCGTGTAGGAATATCGTATCTAACCACATGTCTCCCTGGTTTAATGTAACTCTTAAACGCCTAGCTAATAAGAAAAAACGCCTTTTCCGCGCTGCAAAGTTGTCTGGCCTCGCTGAGCGCTGGGAGCTTTATAAATCTGTTGTCAATGCTTATAAGGCAGCCATCAAGCAAGCAAAACTGACTTTTTTTAATGTTACCCTTCCTTCAATGTTAGCAAATAGCCCTAAACAATTTTGGAGTGTTATGAACGGGCCTAAAGGAATGACTGTATCGCTCACTGATGTTGGGGGTATTGACATTCCGAAAGCTCAATGTGCATCAATTCTGAACGATGTCTTTGTCAAGGCGTTTACTGATGATGATGATTTAGGTTATCCTATTTTTCCAGACTATGCATTCTTTCCCATGGATCCGCTTGCTTTCGATTACGACGGGATTGTAAAGTTGATCGATAATTTGAAAGTTTCTTCCTCGTGTGGTGTTGACAATATTACCTCTAAATTTCTTAAGAACACTAAACATTACATGTCAATTTTTCTTACAAACATTTTTGAGCAGTCACTCAACCTTGGTGTCTTACCGGATGATTGGAAAAAAGGGAAGGTGGTTCCACTTCACAAGTCAGGTAACAAACATAATCCTCTTAATTACAGACCCATTTCGTTAACCAGCACCCCGTGTAAACTTTTAGAGCACATTATTTATTCTCATTTAGTTAATTTCTTAGATTCAAATTCTTTCTTTTCACCCTCACAACATGGTTTTCGCAAATCTCTCTCTTGTGAGACTCAGCTTTTGTCTTTCACTAATGACCTACTTTCCATTCTTGACCGTGGGTCCCAGGTTGACTGTGTGTTTCTTGATTTCGCCAAAGCTTTTGATAAAGTTTCTCATAAATTCTTACTTTTTAAACTTAGCAAACTTAACATTGATCCTAATGTTTTGTCGTGGATTAAATGTTTCCTAACTAATCGATCTCAATATGTTTGTGCGAATGAAACTAATTCTTCCCTTAGTCCTGTTACCTCTGGTGTCCCACAAGGTTCCGTTTTAGGACCTCTTTTGTTCCTTATTTATATAAATGACTTACCACTGTGTGTATCATCCTCAATAAGCTTATTTGCCGATGACTGTGTAATTTATCGTGAAATAACTAACGATTCTGACGCAACACTACTTCAATGTGACCTGTGTGCTGTATCCGAATGGTGTAACTTATGGAAAATGACTCTTAACACTAACAAATGCAAATCCATGAGGGTTTCCCGTCGGAACACGTCCCCATCACCATACTCGATTTCTAACAACCTACTGGAATCTGTGACGTCTTACAAATATCTTGGTGTTCACATTACTTCTAATGTTTCATGGAAATTACATACTGATCATATTATCGCTAACGCTAACTCTATGCTTGGATATCTGAAAAGAAACTTCTCTTTAGCCCCAATATCATTAAAATTGCTTCTGTACAAAACTCTGGTTCGATCAAAATTAGAGTACGCCTCGTCAATCTGGGACCCCGGGCATACAACGCTTGTGACTAACGTTGAAGCTGTTCAAAATCGTGGAGTACGTTTTATCTATTCTAACTATCATCGCACCGCTAGTGTATCATCTATGAAAACCTCATTGTCCCTGCCTCTTCTTTCCTTACGGCGAAAAATATCTCGTCTATGCCTTTTCTACAAAATTTATCATTTCAACGCTTCACTAAAAGATAAGTTATTCCTTAACCCCGCATATATCTCTTCACGCATTGATCATCGTTTCAAGGTCGGCATTCCTCACTGTGAGACATCAGCATACAACGACTCCTTCATACCAAGAACGTCTTCTGAGTGGAACCACCTTCAAGCATCTTTAGCAGCCATCCCATCACTTGATTTATTTAAAGAAGCGCTTACTAATCACTTTTGTTAATATTTTGTCGAATTGATTGTGTTTTAATCACTGCCTTTTACGTTTGTATTTCTTTTTTGAGTGAATTCTTATATGCCCCGCCCCCTCTGTAATGCCCTATGGGCCCTGAGGGTATTGAAATAAATGAATAAATAAATAAAGTTCTAAAAGGGCTTCATAATAAAATGGTTGCTCATCTGTTGCCAAATAGCCATATTTAAAATTTAGATGAATTTATGCTGCACCCGTTCAATTCTCAGTGAATTGGTTTCCTAGATTCCGTTCCACACCACCGACACATACTCTAGCTACGAGCGGCACAGTGAGCATTAAAGAGTTAAAAACGTGCGTGGATTGTTGAACTCTCTAGTGAGGCGACACAGAAAGCCAAGCACTCGTAACGATGCGCAAATCATTTTGCCCACATGAACATCAAACCTTAGGGCCAGATCAAACACAACAACGAGGTCTCTTATTTTTGGTTACACGAGTAATAATAATAATCATAATAATAATAATAATAATAATACATTCATTTTGCATATCTTAAATACACAATAAACTAACGTGTCTGTCGACGCGAGTGGAGGCTTGAGGAACAGGACTCAGCAAGTGAAATTACACAAATAACAAAGAGGAAGTCCCAGGAACACACATCAAGCAAAAACGTATGACAGTAGCTTGAGTCGAAGAATGAGTAAAACTAACACAATGCAAAGAACAAACTCACCAAAAGCAAGAAGGTACAAAGGTGTACAACAGAAATACATTAAAAAATTGTTCAACAGTTTTTTTTTTTTTCTCTCACCAGCAGCTTCAGAATTTTGCCAGGAAGTCTGTTAGATATATACGGCACTTAGTAAAAACGATATCACTTACCATATCTCGTCAACACCGGAGAGTTATAAAACGATTTGAGCTACGCGAAACTCTGCGGGACACAAGGGGGTGTTTGAAATCATTAGGCAAAAAATGACAGAGCACAACACATTGAAGATGGAGCGAACGAAAGTTTGGCAACTCTAAAGCCTCGAACATGTCTGCACCTAACGGAAGATCGAGGTGGTACCCGATTCTTTTAGGACACATTTAAGAATTCGGTCAATTTTAGTTTCCCAAACGTCCGTCCAGTTATCGAAGAATGTGCAATCATATCTGAGCAAACTATAAGGAAGAGCATGAGCAATCGATTTTTTTTTACAGAAACTGTCATTAATATCTTATTGTTATAAAGTAAGCAGCCGACACTCCGAAGCTTTTCAGAAACATACGATAAAAGCGTTGTTCATCAGAAATCTTAATCAAGAAATATTTCTAGGTTCTTCACAGTCTAAACGTATTTCAGTGGAGCACGTGTAGGGTCATGGCAGTTGAATCTGTGTAAAACAAAAGATTTCTCAAAATTTACCTGCTTTAGCGGATTCCTAAAGCAGACAAATGTAGATGCTGTAACTGTGATAAAATTCTCGTAGAACCAGGTCATTACTCGCGTGCAGTCGTGCTGCAAGCACTTAGAGTTTGGGGGTAATTAACGTGACTGACAACAAGTAAAGTATCTTCAGCATATTGTTAAATTTTGCAACTATTAATAAGCCTAGTTTCGATGCCATTAACAAAAATATTGAAATAAAAAAACCAAAAAAATCGATCCCTGTGGCACAACAGCTTTCATTACAACCCGATCACTTTTGAAGCTAAACATAAATTTAATTTGAGAACGGTCAAGAAAGAAATGTTTGAAGTGAAAAATGGTTCACGGAAGCCATAGTTCTGTAGTTTAAAAAGGAGTACTTTGTGACTGAGCGTGTCAAAGGCCTTCGCAACATCCAGAAGTATATCACATGAATATAAGTTTGGTTGAAAAGTTCGGTGTAAGCTGTCAGAAAAATCTTTAAGCAGAGGCTGGATGCGCTTCCCAGTGATAAAACTATGTTGGTTTGACGACAGCAGGTTCGAATTTTCAATGAAGCTAGACATCATAATATAGAGATGCTTTTTAAAATTTTCCCCAATGTAAGGGAAGAGGAAAATTGGACGACAACATTCCAGTTTAATCGGAGTGCCTCTTTTAAAAATTGGTTTCACAAGAGCGGTCTTTAAGTCACTGGAAATTACATTAAATGCTAGGACTTGATTAACTACGGTAAGAAGCACGTATTGAATATAAATAATGCTGAGTCGGGGGTCATTAATCGGAATACCAAAAATACCAGGACACTTGCTGCATTTTAAAGAAAACAAATTTAAACTTACTGTGTCCATATAGTTAGAAGAGAAAGAAACGCAGAGGTAGGTAAACGTTTATTAGGGCTCGACCTGAACGATGGGAAATTATCCTCTCTTGCAATGCCAGTTGAAGCAGTTAAATCCTTGTTCAACTCGTTGACAACGGAATAAAGCTGGGAACCAAAGTGTTGTTTAAAAGGTCGAGGAGGGATTTCTTTTTTTAAATTTCGCGTTCCCTAAAAGAGTTAATCAACTTCAATATTTTGCATGCATTGGATCCTGATTCATAAAACCTTCTCTGTAAGTAGCGTCGTTTAGCAGGCCTAATAATCACATTGACCTTTGTCCGAGCGCTTCAAAACTGTGCACTTATGTGCACCTGTTTTGGTGCATGACGGCTACGTAGCTACAACACATCCCTTTTCCTTGGTTGCAGTCATTTTGTCAAAATTAAACGAGGGCTGATCAGATCGTTGCTTGAAATTTATATATATATATTTTAGGTACAGTAAAATAATTGAAAAATCGCAGCGAAGGTACTGTAAACGTGGCGGGTTTCAACAGTCAGTAGAAATTAATTCCAGAGGCAGCGACAAAAGCATAAACTTTGACTGTATTGATATTTGAGGTACATGAACAGTCGCGCCCTGTTACCTGCTCCTCACCAACTTGGACATCTAGACGGCAGCCTGTGAAGTAATCATCGGAAAATGTTTTGAGCAATTACGGCAGATTTCACTGATATATCGAGGCCCGAATATTTATGTGATCAATGCAGGAAGTTACTAGCAGTACGTATTTTAATGCCATATTTTGATACTATCAAATAATCGCAGACTATCGATTTGTTTGGTTTAAAATATCAATATTTCAATCGCCCACCATGCAAAAATGGCCTTCCGAGCGAACCTCTCTTAGTACTACGTCTAGTTCCGTAAGAAAGAGCGAAACGTTTTTTGAAGAAGGCCTTTAGGCCGCTGCGCAAAACTATGGATACGCCAGAAAGTGAAATATGAAAAGGTAATGACACAGCATGAGACAGAGATATGTTATGATTTGAAAGTAAAAACTTACCTTTAACGTATATTGCAGTACCACCGCCTCTACCATGGTCACAAGTGTGAAATAATTCGTTATAACTATGTATTTAATTTAGATTGATTGTATTGAAAAGATGATAAACCAATTTCAGTTAAAATCATCTAGAGACACGTTTAGGTTACTTATTAGAGCACGGAACTTGTCCCAGTGTTTACGCAGACTTCCTATATTTACATAAATAATCGTTAGTTATCCGAAACAATTCCTGAAAGCTGATTAAACTAATGCAAATTCGTAACAGACAAACAAGCGATCATGCTTAACATCAGCTGCACTATGTCATTTTTTTGTGTTTACGCGTACTACTGGCGAGCCTTCGGTTTTCTTTGCGTAAATCGTAGAGTTCTTAGTCCACACATACCTGTATCCATTTGTCTTGCCCTGAGTTCTCGCGAGACAAAGAAGCTTTTTATTCGTTGGTGTAAGGTTGTCATTGAAGAATACGATTGGCTGATTTTCAGACTGACATATCTTGCGTAGCCTACCACGTGCAGTCATCCAAGAGGTTTTTTATCCTAAAAGAGGTGAAATTAATCAAAACAATAGAAATTAAAACATTTTTTTGTTGTTTTCTGTGAGGCGGTCAGGATGTTTGAAGACTGAGGTGTTTTTGCTTTTGAGACCCATCGTTCATGACTTGCATGAAATCCTCACCATGAACAAAAGGAAGACCGTGAAGCTCCAAATTGCAACGGCGACTGTATTGATGCGTGTCATTGACCACTTTTTCCAGTCGCTCGATTGTTTCAGCTTTCTGCTCCACTGTTGCCTTGACTATGTTCACCTCCGGTTGTAGACCCTTCAGAGATTCTTCATTCTTATTCGCCAGAGCGAGCACGGAATCATACTTTAAACTGAAAGAATCAACGACCGTTTGTTATCCTTCGATTGTGATGCGCAGTTCATCGACAGCTGGTTTTAAAGCCAGCCGTCGTGCTTCAACAGTTAGTAGCCTTTTTGTTGAAACACGAGGAAAACGTTGAGACAAAGAATAAACAAGAGGGGGAAATCAAGGCGTAAAGAGGGATAAAAACGAGACACAAAGACAATAATACAAAATAAACGAAGACAAACATTAATGCAGATAAAAGCACATCCAATCAGTACACATAAGTATATTCAGCAATTCGCTCCAGGAACAACCGTGGCAAAAAAATAAAATCAAGAGCATCATCCACTGCGTTACAATAGCCTTAGTGACGCGCGAAGACGTGAAATGCTGCCGTTGAATGTGTCTTGTTTTTTCGGCTAAGTTATTGTATTTCAGTTGCATGTGGGTGACAGGGTTCAACATATTTGCCACAGTGGGATCAAATGTGCTACTAGTCACAGTGCTGTAGTGGGGCACATGCAAAGAAACAAGAGGATAAAATCTCAGGAGAATCAATCATGCCGTGTAAACATTTGAAGAGAAATAAGATGTCAGTTGATAACCTGCGGTTATACAAAGTTTCGATGTTGTAGTAGCTACAGACACTGGAATAACTGTATGGCTAGTTTACAAGTAGCTGTAGTTAAGAATGTAGGCAAATTTCTTCTGAACGCGGTCGAGTAAAGCTTCATTTGATCTGGCCAACCCGTTCCAGACTACAGATGCATATTCCAAGCGGGATCGCCAAAGACTTTTAAAGAGTGTGATAAATATAAAAGGATGCAAGAATTCACTCGTTACCTATTCGGCTGATCACATATCCTAGCGTTCTCATTGCAGTAACAAATGTTGTCTCTACATGAGAGCTGAACTTTAGATTTGACTCGAAGTAAACACCGAGATATCGAATTCTTTCAGTACGCGTAATTCACTCTGACTCATTTTCGTAAGAGAACATAATTTTGTGCCGTTTTCCGACTGTAGGTGACAACTTTCGTTTTTGTTCTATTGAGCACTAAAGTATTGACCGAGCACTAGTTTCCAATTCAGTCTATATCTCTCTTCAGCTTCTGGCATTCCTCCTCTGACTGGATTTCTCAAAATATCATCATATCATCCGCAAACTGAAGAACGGATGAGTATTATAGGCATGACTGTACACCATGGACAAACAATGTGAACAATAGGGGTCCCAGAACCAAGCCGTGGGGGACACGAGATGTTCTGTGATGTGAAGAAGTGTTCACATCCTCAATTCTCAGTCTATTCTGGCGGCCTCTTAGGTAACAAGAGAACCAAGCAAGCATTGATGGTCTCACTCTCATTCGCTGTATTTTGTTCAAGAGAAGATTATGGTCTACTAAATCGAATGCCTTGCTCAGGTTCAAAATAAATTACATCAAGCTGACTACGATTACTCACAAGGGGCACAGCGATATTCATAAAACACGTTAAAATAATTATTGCGGAGCGAGCCGACATAAAGGTCGTGCTGTTTGTTTTTAAAAATTAAGACATATATAAGTGCACCACAGATTCAAAAACCTTCGAAAACAACAAAGTAACGACACAGGTCAGTAGTTCGAGGCCTCTGACGTTTTCCAAGATTTATAAACAGGTACAACATTAGATGTTTTCCATAACTCCTGGAAACACACCATACCTTACTGACGTATTAAAAACAATTGCCAGGGTAGGTGCGAACAGCTCCGCGTAGGCCTTAACAATTGGACCAGGAATATTGAATAACTCAGCTTCTTTACGGCAACCAGGACATCTGACACCGTAATGTCGACCCCAGAAAAGACATCGAGGGAGATATCCCCTTCATCAGGACAATCCCGCTTACTGTTGCATTTGTAGACGGAACTAAAATAAGCTGCAAATGTGTGTGCATTATTCGCTCGAGCAGTAATAAATCTCTTGCTTTGAATTAGTTATTCTTGACTATTCTTTTTGTCCAGATCTGCCATTTACGTAGCGCGAAACTTCCTTCGGATTCCGCCAGAGACTAGCCTCCACATTGTCCGTGTGCCTGTGCCAATCCACCTTGAGCAGAGCCTTGATGTGTTTCCTTAATCGACTAAACTCCTCGTACCGAGAAAACATCCCTTCTTCGCATGCATTCTGTGAGCGCAATTCTTCCTTTTTAGGCTCTTCACCAGGTGTGCTGAAAACCACGGGGGTTACTTTTGTTTTGAGACCTTTTTTTAAGTATATACTTCGCCATGCCCTCTTTAACCACACCGGTCTTTGCTCGTACCTGATCATTAACATCATCAAGCTCTTGAATGGCGGTCCAATTAGCTTCTGCATAGAAGTGGCATACATTTTCATAATATCCACTGCAATAGCAGAACTGTTCCTGTGCCAATGATGTAGGTCTTGGTAGTCCTTATCGCATGTTTATACGAAATGCGGGGTGATAGTTATCCATAGGTACAAGCGAGGCCTGTACATGGTTTATTTCGAGCATTTCAGCTTTCCTAGACAAAGATACAAAATATTTCCTGTGCTGTTCTTAATATGGTTATAGTGGGAAAATCCCAGGAATGATACCATGCTACGGAGGTCTGTCTTTTTTGTAGTAAAAATGAGTACGAGGAGGTGATGTGATTATTTTGCCAATGAATGCATGAGATATTAATGTCGCCTAGGACGATAAAATTTTCAATTTCTGCTGCGCAATGCCGTCTCGAGCCTAGCCAAATTAGCCGAAAGAGAAGCAGGGTCTGTTTGGGGAGGTATGTAAAAAGTACCTATAAACATACTTTAAGCTTCGTTATTCTCAATTTCAAACCAAACTGATTCGTCAAAAATGCGCCACCACCTCGACTCTTTTGAGTGGTCTCTTATTTCCGATCTCTTCGACATACCTTAAATGAGAGCGGAAAATAATCCGTGCTTGCAATTTCGGATCGTTGCCAGAAATGATGGAGTAGCCAGAAGAACAAACGTTAAAAAAAAAGGCAGGTTCAGATAACAGGCTCGGAGAATGGATGAGTCAATGCAGCGTTTTAAACAAAAATAGTAAGTCCGCGTTTTCTCGACGCCGGTGCAAGCTAAGCAAACCAACACGCTTTAACGCAGTCATAGAATAATTATAATAATAATAATAATAATAATAATAATAATAATCAAGAATCAAGAATCAAGAATAATTTTTATTAGGTGTCCAGGAACGACCAGGCGGTCTTGGTACTGGCACACCGCAACTTACACACTAAAAAAAGTAGGAAAACAATAAAAAGAAAAAGAAACATAAAAAACTTAAACATTGAGTAAAAGATATGATACATATAACGCATGCTGACACAAAGATATGATATACACAGCAAGGAAAGAACGGAACACAGGGCCCGAACGCAGAGTAGAAGACTACCAAAAAAACGAATATTCCTTATTAAAATAATATATAATAACATCACAGTCACGACCGGTTCAACGAGACTCATACAAGACTCTAAGAGATCTGACAAATTCAGTAACACAAAAAAATATCAAGATCACTTGCAATGCCATTATATGTCCGGCACATGCGAAACATGGGGTCCAGGATATTTAACGTCCGAGGAGAGTAAAAAGACGTTGTCAAACGGGTCGCTGTCCGAGGAACTCGTAAACATATCTGTGAGAGCAGTTCTGAACAGTCGGCCATGCCATGAAGGACTTTGAAAAAGAAAACCAGATCTGCCTTTTCTCGACGGTGATATAAGCTGTTCATTTGTAGGACGTCCAATACATTGTTACTCTTTGATAGAGATGTTTCATCGCGTAGATATCGATATCGATAAATAGATAAAAATTTGTTTTGCACTCGCCAGCCTTAGGAGGGTAGTTTTACAACTACCATTCCATACAGGAGATGCGTGTTCGAGTTGAGACCTTGTCAAAGAGCGGTACAGGGTTACAAATGTTGCGGGATTTTTAAATACTCTAGTCGTTGGACAAACAACACCGAGCGCGCGCAAGGCGCAGGTACTTATACGAGCCACGTGGCTATCAAATCGTAAGGAAGAGTCAAAAAGCACCCCCAAGTCCCGCACTTCAGTAGAACGGCACAATACGTCTGAGCGAACACTGTAAGGGAAACAAGTTGTTTGCGTTTTGCGACTATAGGACATGACCTTGGTTTTCGAGCTGTTTAGTAGGAGACCGTTCAGTGAACACCATTTGCTAAATGAGTTTATGTCCTCTTGTAGAAACTTGCAATCTGAGATAGTTTTAATCTCCCTAAATATCTTAATATCATCAGCATATTGCAAAAAAGACGAGTTTAAAATCTGCTTACACACATCGTTCACAAAAATAGAAAAAAGAAGCGGGCCCAGAACTGATCCCTGAGGTACCCCAGACGTGGCCGTGTACGTAAAAGAATACTCGCCGTTCCCACGAGCAACACATGTTCTATTACACAAATAATTCTGAAACCAGTAGTGTAGCCCTCCACAGACACCAATACCACAAAGTTTTGATGAAAGAATGCCATGGTCAACCACATCAAAGGCCTTACTCAGATCAAAGTAGACCACGTCAAGCTGGCCTCTGTGGCACACAACTTTGGATGCAATGGACATATATGAAATCAAATTTGTTGTTGTAGAGCGTCCTGATACAAATCCGTGTTGGTTGGAACTTAATAGATTAATACATTAATAATAATAATAATAATAATAATCAAGGATAAAGAATCGGGAGGGGAAGGAGGAGTCGAGGAGAATGAGACGAGGAGGAGGGAGGAGGAGGAGGAGGAGGGGGAGAGGGAGGATGAGAAGGAGAGGAGGAGGGCAGGAGGAGAGGATATTGAGAAGGAAGGGCGCCGCTCGTCAAGGGCTGCGCTCTAATTCGGCGTTACAGGGAGTTGTAAACGTCTTTCATTTTTTTTTTTTAATGTTTGAGGCTAACATTACTTGAGTCAAGACAGACATTCGTCGGAACTACCGTATCCGGAAAAACAGCTTCTGCCTGGTATTAATCTCGTGCTCTTGGGTGTTCAACAAGGCAATAGGCATGTTCGAGTTCATACGGGGCGTAGAAAAAAGTGTGAGCAGCTGCACAGGCTTAATTTTCGACGTTTTAAGCAGAGCGTGCTCTTTCATAAGCTTTCACAAGTTTTCGACTGGTATGTTTAGTGCCTATACAACACAAATGGTCCCAATGTTGCAAGAAATGACGCCACAGAAGCCGACCTGTCATGTTGTCTGATGTCACGATCCTGCCGGTAGGTAATGCGGAGCGCAAGTTCGTCTGCTTCTTTTGCAGGGGTTGTGGTGACGTCAGAACGCCGAGCTCTGATTGGCTCTGAAGGAGGGATAGTGGGTAGACCTCAAGGCAGCTTGCTTTGAGGTCTACCCACTATCCTTCAAGCATATCCAACCAGAGCTCGGTGTTCTGACGTAACCACAACCCATGCAATAGAAGCAGACGAAGTTGCGCTCTGTATAGAAGACCCAATAAAAAGTACGAGCGAACGCTAGCCTCGCTGTCGTCGCGGTGTTCCACACTCACCTTAGACTGGCCGCTTTGCGGGGAGCCAGCATCCTCCGCAAGCGCAGCCTGTGGAGCTGTAACAGGTTCATAGTGAGACGGGAGTTGTGGAAGGCCGTCGTGGTGCCCGGTTTGACGTTTGCGAATGCAGTGGTATGTGTGCCGGGCGAAGTGAGAAACGTCTTGGAGCGCAGACAGCGAGAGGTGGGGCGCCAGGTACTGGGCTGCCATGGGACGGTGGCTAACGAGGCGGTGCAGGGTGACCTCGGCTGGTCATCGTTCGAGGCACGGGAGGCAACCAGTAAGGGTGGGTACGAAGGGAGACTTCGACACATGGACCGCTGCCGCTGGGCGAAGAGTTTGCTCGTGCACACCCACCCAACTTCCGTGTGGACCCGGTGGTAGAAACGTCTTTACCTACTGGAAAAAAGTTTTTTTTTCAGAGCACCGTGAAGGCGACCCCGGAGAAAGAACAGAAATTCGAAGTACGAAAGAGGGTACGAGAGCAGGAGACCATCCAGTGGCGTAAAGTTACCCAAACTAAGTCAACATTTGCTCTCTTTTACCGCTCTTCTGTCGCTTCCTTTCCCGTTATTTCTCTCCAGACCGCAGACGTCAGCGCCCCGAATTCGCCGCGTTATGCTCCCGTGTTTGCCTCCCCTGCCCCTGTAGGTGTCATTGATAATGTCAGTCCGAAGACGGCATGCGAGTTGAAAGCTACCAGAAACATCAAATTGCGTATTTGTTAAAAGTAAAAAGTAGCTCATGTAAAAGCAATAACAACAAAAACAAACAAACATACGTGTTCTTCTCTTCCAGAGGTGACAGACTAACTCTCGCATGTAATCGGCATGAGTCCAAAAATTACTCTGCTGACCCTCTAAGGTCTTTGCGTTCTTTTCGCGCATTTTTCACGCCATGTCCTCCAGTTGAATGAGAGCCAGCTGATTCAGATTGACAACGGAGTGAGCTACGTGAACGACATCCAAAGCAACAAAACTAGAAGATCTCACTGTTTCAAACATATTGAGAGAAAAAAAAAAAGTTGGTGGGTCTTAATAATTGTTTTTTCGCTAGATCCTTTTACTGAGCGTTATAGGATTGCGTTACTTCTAAATTCTAATAAATAAAATTTGGATTTTTTTTTAGTACTGAAGCCTCAGGATCGTGCAAAACTACAATAAATAATGTATGCCGGTAATTGATGGGCGACACGCGTCACTCTAGCGAGTATTTGGTAAAGGATGTCCTGCCGCAACATTTACACAGATCTGCCGCAAAAATAAATTACGCCTCGCGGAACGCTTCTTTTCCGCCCAAATGCAGGGCCACTAGTCTCAAGCTAATGCCAAAGTTTCAGAACTTACCACTTCCTTCTAAAAATATAATTTCCTACAGTTCTCCATGGAAAAATTGCGGCCGACGGAGCCCTCGAATATATGAAACTGAACCCGCGCCAGTTACCATAAACGGGCACCCATTTTCCCATTGAAATTTTCCGAAATTTTAAATTTCGAAATTTAAACTTATAAATTTTGCATCAAATAACGGTTCGTTCTCAAACTTTGGATTCTATGTCGCAGTGCTGACGCTACACCTAAGTGAAGGCTGAGTCATTTATTTTCCCTGCGAAAAAACCTCGTGATGTTTTTCGGGACACGCTGTGTATGAACATTCGTCAAGTAAATCAAGATTTCATGTGGTGCGAACCTAGTTTATAAATAAACCAACAAATAATTTTCTCTGGTGGGATGCCATTGACAAATTACAAGCTGTAGTCCTCGACACAGGTAGACATAATGCATTTCCTTGGGGATTTCTATGCACGACTTTATCAAACGTCGACACGAAATTAGGAAAGTCTTTAAAACTCGTTTCTTAAGGTTATTGTGCGTCTCTATGAGACGCCTATTGTTATACAAATAACGAACTATTGAAGTAAATGTATGCCATAATCATCGAGTATTAAATTAATGGACGAGTTCTGCGATGGGAATATTTCACAATAACATAAGCTGTAGTTCCAGGGGACCAAAGATCCCCACACTTTCTCAGTCATCGGCGTCTTTGTCTTTTTACCAGATCTGAAACTCACAACCGCCCTAAGGTTGCTCAAGTAAGATCCGAGAACTCAGCTGACGGGGTTGGTCCGCTCTTTAGGTTGATCCTGAACTCCCCTATTAAGTTTTGGGTTCAGGCTCTGAGGCACAAGAGACGACGGCAATTTGAGAAACACAAGAAAGAGAGTCAGCTGGAAGTAAGTATGACTTGAACAATTCTTTATTGTACTCGCTCTTCTTACACTGTACAAAACACTTTCGAACTAACAGCAAAAAACTTAAATTGTACTTTTTTTATACAAATCGTCACTCCGGAGATTTTTAAGAAGAATAAACATTGTTTATACAAAGGATATTATAAGAAAGATACGAATAAAAAAAACACTTGAAATAGAAATAAAAGATTCTTTCGGAATGATGTCGTCGACAGCGACGGACGTTAGATCACGAGTGCAAAGTGTTAATTAGCAAGTTAATCACTTGACATTACTAATTAACGTGCAAGGTCTTCCTCTTATCTGACACAGTGCAATAAGATATTCATGACCTATCCTCAAAGTATGCCATAACTGTGAAAAAAAAAAACATAAAACTGACATCGGCTCCACTGCTCCACATTATATTCTGGCAATTTCGGGTAGTGAGGACACTATAACTGCACACGCACTGTTTTACAAACAAGCCCGCGTTTGCCCACACCGGGTCTGGTGGGCATTGCGCGTGCTCAGAAACAAGATTCCACCAAGGCGAGCATCTGCGGATGCGCATTGCCGACAGCAGCGCCACCGCAGTGCAGTGGCGTCAGATGCCGTGACGTGATCTCATTATCGCTAAGCAGCCAATGAGGTTGCGGCATTCGCCGATCAGAAAGCAGAAGAATTTGTCACTAAGCAAGGACCGTGAACATGATAGACCACGCCCTGCGCTCCTTAAGCCCTTAGTGACTATATATTATAGACCGACTCCACTCTCTGACGTCACGCCAATGCGGTGGCGCGGCTGTTGGCACTGCGCATGCGCAGATGCATCGCCTCACCGGAATCTGGTTCATGCGCTTGTTTATAAACAGTGTGGTCAATAGTCTCATCATATTTTTTTCTTAGTTTTGGCATGGCGGAAGCTGCCTAACTTAGCTATTAAAGAGGAGGAGAGCAGTTTCGGTTCCTAACTTTTAACAACTAGTCGCGAATAGATGGACGATGGTCAAGAAATTTCTGGTCGGAATGAGTCAAAACGAGATAATAAGAATAAAAACAATATTAGGTGGCTGTAGGTAATTAGATTGTTAATTATAATTCTTCATTCTCAGCCTGATGGTTGTCACACGAGAGAACATTACCCCGATGGAATCATGTCTTTATTTTAAATGTACCTGTTATTTGTTGATGTTCTTTTTTCAAACGTTGGTATAACACCCTGCGTACAGATATTATAAAGACAACGAATCGAAAAATGTTTCAAGTGTAAACAATTGCTTCCTGGAGGAAACAAATTACGAGAGAGGGGCCTGAACATTGAAATAAAAATTAGGCACATCTACATTGAAAACATAATTCTCATGAAGTGTAAACCGTCAGCCCTACGCTCTTTCAAGGACAATCGACAAAACAATCCCGAGGTCTTAAAAAGTAATGTAGAAAAATTACAAATAAAGGACACATTTTTTTTCTGGATTTTAAATTGAAACTCCATTACCATGCATTTATTTCTGTACCCATGAACAACAATTGCTTTTAATTTGGAACAACGCAATAAAATAAAAAAAATAATTTTAAAAATACAATTGAATAAAACACATAAAGCCCCGTTTGACTGTTTCACGTCCTAGTTTCGCTCGAAATGTATCTTGTTTAGGCTAGGGCGAATTTAGGGTTAAGGCATAAGGTTGGGGGGGGGGGCGGTTCTGATCAGAAGATTTAACGCTACAAACGAATGTGACGTGCCGAAAAAAAAAAAAAAAGATTTTATCTTCCGTAAAATAATATTTGTTCACAAAACAAAAATCTGGCATGTTTTGTTTTTACAAAAAATATTCGCCTCCTTTCCCCCCTCCCCCCTAACCCTAAACCTTGTGAAACCTAAACCCACGGTTTAACGTACGTCGTAATCGTTTCTTTTCTCTATCTATGGTTTGTACTAAATGATCTGCCAACGAACCTCACTACTATATCGTTTGATAACCAATAATGAGTATGTCTTCCGCTATGCCTATTTTTTTTATGCAACTAATCTTATCATTTGTATAATAAATATTCGTCCCACATGTTTTCTACAAAAATTAAGATGTTTTACAACCTGAAAACAGGCTGATACAGACAGTGGAAACCTTCACGCTTAGTGTTTGTCTATAATTTGGCAGTCTTCGAGCGCTACATTCAACAGCTGCATCTTGAGCTGCAGCAGACATCGACGGTTTTGCAATGAAACTCATCCTCCTGCTGACCTGCCTTTACGGAACATTCGAGACAAGTAAGCTTGAACTACGGTTCCAAACATTTTTATTTACAAAATCCTACTTTACATAAGAATGGTTATAATACTCCTGCTACACGAGCATTCTCAACTGTCACTGAGCCAACGACGCATGGCTTAATCACGATCAACGGGAAGTACACGGCGGCGCCAGTTGTCATTGAGCCGCTAACGTCAGCTGAACTCAACCTATCATGTATATATCAGTATAACTGAACAAACTTGAAATAACTGGATCCAAGATTGCGCCAACGGGCATGCCACCGTTAGTGATGCAGTTACTGTTTCAGAACTTAGGCGAAGATATCCAGATACAACCGTAGCAACTTAAAAAAAGAAATAAGAATCTACAATGAATCATTTTTCAAGAATCGCCAGTTCGGGCAGTTCAGTTGTCAAAACTCGTCAGCACTTGCTCAGTCGGGCGTGGTCACCCTATCGCTCAAGGAAGCATGATCTTTCTGTCTCCATTGGGCTCCTCCAAAGCTCTCCGACATCATGATGCAGTTCGGGTACTAAAACCCGGCGTTCCTGAACGACGTGCAGCTGCCCTTCAAGCTTCCTGACGGCACGTCGTCCTTCAAGGACTTCATGGGCAACTGAGACAACCGCATCACCAATGTGGAGGCGGCTTCCAAGAACCGTATCCTGCCGCCTATGCATCATCAAAACCCCTCTACCTCTACCACCACCAACCAGAAAGGACAGCCACGGAGCCAGACGATAGAGAAGGGGGGAGGGGGGGGGGGAGGAGGTTTGTGGGCTTTGCGGCCCATCACCGCGCAAAAGAACTCGCGCTCCGCGCTTGGCGCGACACGTGCGCGCTAGCCACGCTCGAGGCTCGGGCTGCCAGAGTTCGTCCGCGGCAAGCATAAAGTAAAGGTGTGTGTTTGAGATCTGCCTCGTTGGTCTTTCTTCCGGGTGAGCAGTAGCACCGAACCCTACAGTGTCTATTGTGGCTTTTGTCGCCCCCAAAACCGTGCTAAGCGATTTCTCTCTTCTCTTTCCTAAAGCCACACATGTTTTTACCTTACGAATCCTCGAATCCTGTTTTCTGCGACCCGGCGCTAGTTGTGTCTAAACTGGCTGGCACCGGCGCCTCGCAGCATTGAAGCGCGTCACTAGAGGCCACACACCAAAGTGTGACAGAATTATCTTTCAAGTAAAATTAAAAGGAAACGTGTTTAACCTCTAAATAAAATTCGTTGTGCAGCACTAATATACCCTCTGAACAGGTGGTTGTCGCCGGTTGTCCGATGATTTAGGCGTCGTCGATCTGGAGACACTGCGCAGCGCCCGACCCAGAGCAGTATGTACAGAGACTTTGGCCATTCATTTGGAAGTATCTGAGTCAAATGAGGGAGACGCCATTGGCCGAAAGCGTGCTGGGCGTGTTCCAGGACGTCTTCACAAATTCGAATGTGGCCAACAAGAAGCCGAAAATAATACCCTGGCGGTGGTCGCGAGAAATGAAATTAATAACTGCGTCGGAGCAAATCTCGGTGACTGAAAATATGGTGCACGTGATGTTTCAATCACGGTCATCCACAATCATGGTGGAAGAGCCCGACTAGCTGAATCATCGACATAATCCGTACGCCAGGCACTGAGGGCCGGGAAGCTGCCGTCCGAGCGGTCACACTCTGTCTGAGCAAAAAAGAGTTCGAGCGGCCGCATTCGTTTCTTACATTTTTCTGCATGATCATGATCGAATCATCACGTGCACCCTATTTTCAACCATGAAAAGTTACTACATTTAACTCTTACGAGCTTATTAGAACCACATGTCTATGATTAACACTGTTTCTCGCTACCATCGCTAGGGTAAAATTTTCGACTTCTCGTTGCCAAGAGAGCATGTCAAGCCCTGTTTCTGCATCTGGTGCACGCTCTGGCTCTACCCGCTCCTCCCCATCGACCAAACTCTCTCAATACACGGCTCTGCGCCCAACCGACGCGGGTTGGCGCCGCGTCCTCATGGCGTCGGTCACTCCTCCTCTCGTCAGTTGCCGCAGACGCGGAGAGACGCGGACGCCAACGAAACGCATGAAAAACGCGTCCATGTGGTTGGGCCTTAAAGGACACATGCAAAGAAAAAAAACATTTTTTTTAAACTGCTTAGATGGAAAAAGGATATCATAAAACGATTTTACAACGAAGAAAAAAAACTTTTAGAGCTATATTTACGGCGCTATACGAATTTGTAGTTGGCGCCCGCGGGCGCCGCGGAAAAGTGGCCCTTATTTATCACGTGACGGGCCCATATTTGTCACGTGGTGCTCGCGCTCTTTCGGAAGCTTCCTATGGCCTCTAAAAGTAACTTATTCATCTTTGTTTGAAGTATAACAAAAAACTAAGTTTAGTAAGTAACTTTTAGAGCCCAAAAGAAACTCCTGAAAAAGCGCAAGCAGACGTGATCGACCTGTGCGCCGGTCAGATGACGGCGGCGGCGCCCCGAACCAGACGAACTTGTGCGGCGGCGGCGACGGCGCCGTGGAGAAACGCGTTGCAGCGGCGTTCGCACAACGCTCAGCGTGCGGCGGCGGCGTGGCTTTACGGCTCCCGCGACGCAAGGCGGCGGCGCGCGGGCCTACCACGTGACCAGCGGCGGCTCCGGCGTTCGCCAACTACAAATTCGTATAGCGCCGTAAATGTAGGTCTAAAAATTTTTTTTCTTCGTTGTAAAATCGTTTTATAATATCCTTTTCCATCTAAGCTGTTTGAAAAAAATGTTTTTTTTTTCTTTGCATGTGTCCTTTAAGGTGAAAGAAATTTTCGTAAAGAACGGTCAGCATTTGTTTTCTTCATTCATGTTTCATGTACCTCTAAAGACCTTTTATTTCTTGTTTGTTTTATGCCTTAACGTTTCTGAAATAAGAAATAAATGTGCCCGTCATTGTTGCAAAATGAAAGATATTTTTTTAACTTATTTTTTGTATTAAGACAAACTTGATTACTCAACGACGATTTAGATTACCCAGCTTTACTCAGATGTCACAGTGGCAAGAATAGATTAGATGTATTGCCATTATACTACATTTTACTAAACTATGATACTAGAAAAAAAATATTAAGCATTATGGGCATTGGAGCTAACAGAAATTACTAATTTAATTTATTCATCTGGCGTTTTGCTCTTTTATGAAATATTAGATGAAAGTACCGTGCACAATACAACTAGGTGTGGCACTCGCAGCATTGTGAGAGAAAGCAAATTTATCGTTGGAGGACGTCGAGCAAAAATGGGAGAGTTTCCTTGGATGGTAAGCAGAAAGATCGTTGTTTCGGTTATTTCCGGTTTAGTATCTCAGACAGGTGGGGATCATTAGTATAAACATTCGGTCCTGTACATAACTCATAATGACAATATAATCCACTGTGGTAATAAAAATTATAATTATTACATATAAATCGCTGATCACAGTTTTTTTATATGTTCATCCAGTTAGATACGTCAATTATTTTTAAACAATATAAGAATGGCAGTTTTATTAAAATATATGTTGGTTATGAAATACAACTTTTTTATTAACGTGCGGTTTTAATCTGTGAATTAAAAATTCAGTTTAGCGTAAAGAATTGCAACCTTTTAAGTACTATAAGTAGGAGTAATTAAAATAGGATAACTTTTCAAGCGTTTAGGCTTATTTTGACCTGTTAACATGAAGGGGCACGGTCGTACGTAACTTTCTTAATCGAAGCAGCTTCGTACACCACTAAGATGGCCTTTTGTCCTATAGCACTGAATACAAAATATTTGAAACATATTTCTGTTTTCTTGTTTTTTTTTCGTCAAATATGTGCTGCATTTTGATATAAATTATAGCCATTATAGGTGCCACGCGCGCCCCTGCATCATATTAGTACCACTTTTGTACATTTGGTATGAGTTTCATATCCGGTAAGAAAAAAACAACAACAACGTAGGTAATATTCCTAACGAGCGTGTTGGTAAGATGTACTAGATCACAGAAAGTATAAAACATAGAGAGGACGAAACACAGACGACTACATTCTTTCAACTCACAACAAAGTTTATTCCAAGGAGTACGAACGCACGTTCCCCTGCGCACACTTAGGGAAAAGGGGAAAGGGCAGAGGTAGAGGGGGGGGGGGGCTAAGAGGAAGGAAGGGCGGGTGGGAGAGGCGGATGGGTGCGTCGACCCGTAGGGGTCGGGCCACTCACCGAGGTCGTCTAATCACCCCGGACAGCTCTTGGCTAAGATAATCTATCTCTCTATCAGAGAGGGCTAGCGAGGGGGAATAGACATTGACTCCGGAGTTTTTTATCGCAAAAGATTCGATAACTTCCCTGCCGAACCTCTGAGGATGGCGCCCGAGCACGCGCATTTTTTTTTAACCTTGGCTCACATCCTCCGCATGTGCGGCAATGTGCTGCAATCGGATGCACCGAATCCTCGCTGGGATCGGCGACCTCTCGGAAGTGCTCCCTCAGGCGGTCATTTAGGCACCGCCCCGTTTGCCCGATATATTCTCCCCCGCAAGAGAAAGGAATGGAATAGATTCTCTCTCTCCGGCAAGAGACGAACTGCTCTTCGTGTTTCTTGGGACAGGGATTTGGAGGGGAAGGATTATTAACCTGGCGGCACATCTGCTTCAGTTTGAATTTACACTTGAAGACGACTCCTACGTCGAAGCGTGAGGCGAGCGCCTTGAGGCGATGTGAAGTGTTGTGCGTGTACGGAATGACGGCGAATTGTTTTCGGCGGGGTCGGGGTGTAGAGGGAGGTTTGTTGGAGGAGGTAATAAGCCTCTTGAGAATATTTGAAAGAAGGTCTTCTGGATAGCCGGCTTTCCGCTACCTATCTATTTGGAGGATAACGCTGTTTGTGGCTAGATGAGGGCAGGATCTATATCGCGCGGTCTTCATGAGGGACTTAACCAGGCCTAGCTTGACTGTTTTTGAGTGGGCGCTGGTGAAGGGGACAAAGATCAGAAAAACCAGTTCTCCCCTTCACCAGCGCCCACTGAAAAACAGTCAAGCTAGTCCTGGTTAAGTCCCTCATGAAGACCGCGCGATCCAGATCCTGCCCTCATCTAGCCACAAACAGCGTTATCCTCCAAATAGATAGATTGCGGAAAGCCGGCTATCCAGAAGACCTTCTGTCGAATACTCTAAAGAGGCTTATTACCTCCTCCAACACACCTCCCTCTACACCCCGACCCCGCCGAAAACAATTCGCCGTCATTCCGTACACGCACAACACTTCACATCGCCTCAAGGCGCTCGCCTCACGTTTCGACGTAGGAGTCGTCTTCAAGTGCAAATCCAAACTCAAGCAGATGTGCCGTCAGGTCAATAATCCTTTTCTCCAAATCCCTGTCCCAAGAAACATGAAAAGCAGTTCGTCTCTTGCCGGAGAGAGAGAATCTATTCCATTCCTTTCTCTTGCGGGGGAGAATATATCGGGCAAACGGGGCGGTGCCTAAATGACCGCCTGAGGGAGCACTTCCGAGAGGTCGCCGATCCCAGCGAGGATTCGGTGCATCCGATTGCAGCACATCGCCGCACATGCGGAGGATGTGAGCCAAGGTTAAAAAAAAATGCGCGTGCTCGGGCGCCATCCTCAGAGGTTCGGCAGGGAAGTTATCGAATCTTTTGCGATAAAAACCTCCGGAGTCAATGTCTCTTCCCCCTTGCTAGCCCTCTCTGATAGAGAGATAGATTATCTTAGCCAAGAGCTGTCCGGGGTGATTAGACGACCTCGGTGAGCGGCCCGACCCCTACGGGTCGACGCACCCATTCGCCTCTCCCACCCGCCCTTCCTTCCTCTTACCCCCCCCCCCCTCTACCTCTGCCCTTTCCCCTTTTCCCTAAGTGTGCGCAGGGGAACGTGCGTTCGTACTCCTTGGAATAAACTTTGTTGTGAGTTGAAAGAATGTAGTCGTCTGTGTTTCGTCCTCTCTATGTTTTACACTTTCTGCGATCTAGAACGTAGGTAAGTTTTTACAAATAATAACAGCTTAAAAAACGCAGTGCGTGGCGATCCCCCAAGTTTTTTTTTATCCTTCAGCAGCCAATGATATCGATATATGCCATTGAAAATGACAAAAATCAATCATGATTTGACCAAAAAACATATCAAAACTTATATAAATTACGTAATGCGCAGAGAAGACTCGTACAAGTAGACATTATATGGTCCTAAATGAATATATGGTATCATAATATCGAAAAATTGGTATATATTTTTTTTTCCGCAAGCGTAAGAACGTTGAAGAACTCTAGTTACGAGCCGAGTATCATGAAAGTCACGTCCTGCATTTAGGCTTTCACTGACTGTACCACCCTGATCCAGCTCTGCACTTTTTAGCGTCTCCAAAGGCAGGCATATACGAAGAGGAAAATAATTAACATTTCAAAGCAAAAGAGAAAAAAAAATACTGCTTTAGGTTTATGGTTGGGAACGTGAGCGGTGTACTATTGGTGAATCGGGTACAATAAGCATGATTCCTCAGTGCCTTTCAAACGTGTTTGAAACATCCTTTCGCTTAAGAAAATATTTTTTTCGTGTCAATTAGCGTTTTTGGTGAGAGTCTGTCTCGGCTATTTGAGAATAAGTACAGTGTGTCCAAACGAAACATTTCACGTGTCGTTTTTAATAGCAAAACAAAACTACGCTTCCTTGAATGCTCAGTTTCTGACCAGAATGCAGCACAAACGGTACGAACCAAATTTGCCAAGGTTTCAGAACGAACGGTTTTCAAATTCAAAAGCGATTATCAGAAATTTGTTTATGGGAAAATGGTTCCCATCAGAGTACATCAATTCGTAGGGATAAACGGCGAAGACTGACGCGAGAACCGGTCCCCTTTGCCTATTGAAAGTTTTATAAAATCACTCGTGACACTTATTGTATAGTATATCTCATTTTGCACACTTTGGCATCAATCCCGGACCACTAGCGTAAATTCGAACGCAGACTGAACGTTGGGCGACGCGTTAATAATTTATTCGCTAAAAATAAAAGAATACACTGCAAATCCTTTTTAGGAACACGCTGTATTATGAAAAATGTCTCAAATATTCCTGCATAAATAACTTTAGTGCCACGTAACCTACGAATAAAGACGGCTAATAATTCACTAGTGAACACTGAAAGGAGGGTTACGGCACAGGCGAGCTTGTGAATATAAAGCAACATAATAAAAACGGAGACAAGGAAAACAAGAAGGACCCACACAACACCGTCTGAAACACAGCTAAAAAGTTTTAATCACAACACCCTCCATTTATAGCAGACAATCCTCAGCCGACGCAGAAGTGGAAAAACCGGAAATGCTAGTGTCAGCGAAATGAACCAGTCTTGGTCGATATCTAATCACTTATAACCTATAGGAAGCCAGCCACAATAAAACAATAAGACAAATTGCTAAAAACTACAACAGCAAAAACTTGCGCACTTGTTAATCAAGTTCAACCGAGGGACCGCTAACACAATTACCTGCTGACGTAACCCTAATCGTTTCCTTCATAACAGGTTTCAACGGCTTCAATTCTTTGCAAACTATCTCTGTCAGTTAGCACTCTTGAATGCAGTTGTTACGCTCATCTAGATGCTTGACTATTTCGGAGTTTGTTTTCAAAAACTACTTTCGCTTGAGGGGGTATGGTAAGGTAAACCACCAAAAAAAATCAAACTTTCAATTCTGACACAAAAATATCGGCCGCACAACTAAAAGCAAACCCCCGAAAGCGAGGCCTCGAGCGCGCGCTCTAAGCGGTTTAAATTTCGCGCCATGTGTGCCACACCCCATGGCGCCCACAAATGGCGAAGGAAGATAGGAGGCCGGTTGGTTTATCTTCGTCTTTCGCTGTTTTATTAACGTTGGTACTGTTTTTTTTTTCTTCTTGTGTGTGTGACTAGTAAATGGTGCGTACTGAAATATAATTTATTGTTGAAAGTATTTATTTATATCGCAGATGTGCCGCTAGTGGTGCTCCTGTAGCTTGTTCCATATTTCTTTGTTATTGCTCCCAGCATTTCTGTTGGGGTCGCCTAAGGACTTTTGATCGCCTCCATTTCGCGTTGCAAGGGTATTACTTGCCCAGAAAATGCCACGATCGTCCAGCTAATGGACCAGAAGGAGAACTTTCGAAGGTAATCGGTTCTCTTAAAAGAAAAGCAGTGAGAATCTGCACGACGAAGCGGAAGCTTCATGAAACTTGGTGGGAGTATCGGTGTTGAATCCTTCGATGTAGACGGGACGAGTACGACTGACTTCTGTCCTAATCGATTTCGATCTTCTATGCAACTTCTTGCAAGATGTTGCTGTGTGTATAAAGTGCAGCAAGGGAGAAATAATTGTGGAAGAAGCTATTGACAGGCGAAGCGGGTTGGCATCCTGCATAAATGTCTCCTGCAGCGAGTGCGCTGCTCTCAATGTGTTCGAGACATCCAGGCGTACTGCGGGCAAGGTCTTTGAAGTAAATCAAAGGTTCGTGTATGCCCTTTGCACCTGCGGAGAAAGATTAGAAATTGGTCGCACCTATGTGCAGTGCTCAATCTACCGTCACCGCCAACAAAGTTTGCATCGTACAACGCCAGGCTTCTCGAAGCAACCAATCTGCTGTCAAAGTGGACGGCACATGGATGAAGCGGGGTTATTCCTGACTACACAACGTCGTAGCAGCAATATCAGCTGACACAGGAAAAGTGCTCTACTTCGAAGTAGACTCCAAGTTTTTCCAGATGTGTGCCCGCAACCTTCACACAGAGGACAACTTGAGTGAATGTAAAATAACCTACGATGGGCCATCTGGCTGAATGGAATCTGCATTAGGTGTAAAATCTTTGGACGCTGTGTTGAAAATCACCAAATGATGTACACAACTTACGTCGGTGATGGAGACAGCAAGGCGTGCATAGCTGTCAGAGACTCACAGCTCTACGAAACGGTCATAGAAAAGCATGAGTGTGTTGGATACGTCCGGAAGCGTATGGGCACCAGGCTAAGGAGCATAAAGAAGAATGAGAAAAGGAAAAAGCTGGCAGATGGTTTGCCACTTTCCGGGAAAGGTCGCATCACAGAAAAGGACATCAATTCCTTTCAGGTTTACTATGGCAAGGATATTCGGGGAAATACAGACAGTTTGGAGAATATGAGACGAGCTGTATAGGCGATATACTTTCAGCAGTTATCAACAGATACCAAGCCCAACCACGGACTCTGCCCAAAGTAGCCATCTTCATGGTGTGGGAATAACCGCAGCACTGTTGAGAGAAACCTTGAGACATACTCCTACAAAAACCACATTCCTGAGGCTGTGATGAAAGTCATCCAGCCAGGGTTCAACGCGTTGTCAGATCCAGGTCTTTTGACCAAATGTTTGCATGGACGAACACAAAACACGAATGAATGGCTGAACTATCTCATCTGGTGCCGCTGCCCTAAGACCACATTTGTCAGTGTTCACATATTGAAGACAGCAACTAACGATGGTGTGGCCTGCTACAATGACGGTAATTCTGCACAAAAAGCTGTTCTGGAGGCCCTGGGAATTGTTCCAGGTGTGTTTTGTGACACTGCCCTAAAGATGGGCAAAGAGCGTGTTGAAAGGGCAGAGTTCTAAAACTCTGCCGAGAGCAAGCAAAGACGATTGAAAAAAAGTAACAATAAGAAAGGTTTCAGAGACACCAGCAAGAGAGTCGGAAGCGAAATGTATACTCCTGGAGTGTTTGGAGCATTTATAAGCATTATGTGAACATAAAACTTCGCTTTTCCCGAGTTGCATTGTTATGCATTAAAAAACAAATTCAATGTGCCTTTCTTTTGAAACTCTTAGTCCGAATCCAGTAAAACTTTGCACACATGTACTACAACTCCTCATAAATATTCTGACCTAAAAAATCACTGAGGACATGCAAGCTAAAAACTGAAAAAAAACACTGCTCGGTGCATGGATTGATTTTATTTTTTTGAACACGAACACCAAGGAGTATATGATATCTCTGTAGTTACGACTTATTCTATCTAAATTCAAAATAACACTGCCCAATATCATCACATTCCTCTTTGTGGCTGCTAAGAAAAGGTACTGTTACGATGTGACGTCGTCCGTCTTCATTCAGCAATTGCAATTGCCGGTAGCCCAGCAAGGCAGCGTATGCCTTTCTGGGCTACCGGGCGTCGCCACATACCTTGACGACATCCTCATCACTGGCTCCACCAAGGGCCAGCACTTAGATCGACTCGAAGCAGTTCTACGACGTTTGAGTCAACCAGATCTCAAGGTCAAGAAAGAGAAGTGCCATTTCGATATGTTGGAAGGTTGAATTCCTCTGATACCGAGTGGATGCTGCAGGCGTCCGGCCGACACAAGAAAAAGTCAAGGCGATTGTAGAAGCGCCAGAGCCAAAAGACAAGTCGGAACTACAATAATTTCCTGTAATGATTGCCTTCTACAACCGGTTCCTCAGACATCGAGCAAGTGTGGCCGAAAGCTTGCATCGCTTGCTCGACAAATATGTGCTATGGAAATGGGAGTCCCGACATAAGAAAGACTACGAAGCGCTGAAGGACTTGCTCTCATCAGCAGAGCTCCAGGAGCACTACAATCCTGACAAGCCGTTCTTCTTGTCATGCGATGCCTCTCCCTACGGTGTAGGAGCCGTACGTGACCAGTTAGACAACCAAGGCCGCGATGCTTCCATTGCTTATGGGTCTAGAACGCTAGGAAATATTGAAAGCAACTATGCCCAGCTTGACAAGGAAGGGTTGCCCATAGTGTTCGGAGTTAAACACTTTCATCAGTATATTCCTGGAAGGTGCGTAACAATATACACTGACCACAAGCCCCTGCTACGCATCCTCAACTCAGACAGGCAGATGCCACTGGTACTGTCCCCGATAATGCTACGCTGGTGCCTGCATCTCCAAAACTACGACTATAACCTGGTTTACCGGCCCGGTGCACTCCATCAAAATGCGGATGCCCTGAGCTGTCTTCCACTGCCTAGCAACGTGGACGAACCACACGGTCCAGCAGACATCCTCATGATTGAAGCGCTCGAGACGCTATACCTTTCAGCATAGGACATAGCCCGTCTTACGGCAAAGGACTCCCTCCTGGCGAAAGTCTACCAAGCCATCCAGTCCGGAGCCTCCAAATGCTTGACCGAAAAACAGTTCGCAAGCTGTATGAGTCAATTTAACGAGCTAGTCGACCCACAAGGGATGCGTCTTATGGGGATCACGTGTGGTTATTCCGAAGGAGGCACAGCCAGCAGCCATGAAACTCCTGCACGCAAACCATCGCGGAGTAACAGCCATGAAACGCTGCGCACGAAGTCATCTTTGTTGGCCTGACCTCGACAAAGAAATCGACAGGAGTGTTCAACTCTACTTAAGGAGCCAGCAACAAGTACGCGCTCCTGTTGCAGCACAAAGTCCAACTTGGGAACTGCCCTCAGGAGCCATGGAGTCTACTTCACATGGACTTCGCCGGTCCTTTTGAATGGAAAATGCTTCTGATAGTTGTTGACGCATATTCCAAATGGTTGGAAGTCCACAGCTGCTCGTCAGCAACTGCTGCCACCGTCATTGACGCTCTCCGATCCATGTTTGCCACATTTGGCATCCGGAAAGTCGTCTAGCAGCGACAATGGCACGCCATTTTTAGCCAAGAACACCAATCGATTCCTGCAAGCCAATAACATCCGGCACATCACAAGCGCCCCCTATCACCCGGCAACCAGCGGCCAAGCCGAACGAATGGTTCGGGAAACAAAGGAGTCGCTCCGCAAACTTTCAGAAGGAAGTCTAAACTGCCGATTGGCACGGTTCTTGTTTAAGCACCATAGAACACCAAGCTCAACAACTGGGGAAACACCAGCAGAGTTGATGTTCGGACGACAACTGCTTTGTCTACTGGACAATATTCATCCGCGGGGTAAGGAAGGTGAAGAAGGCTACAAAGACGCTAAGTTCAGCAATTCACAAGCCATTTTTATTAAGAGATTCACGGGAAAACCGAAATGAATAGAATCTAAGGTGCTCCGCCAGGTTGGTTCCCGATCATTTGAAGTAACGACTTCAGATGGAAGAATACAATGAAGACACATCGGCAATATTCGAAGTCGGTTAGCCCAGCATTCGGAACAATGCAGTTCAACATCGTCTCTAATTTCAAGTTGTCCAGTTTTCGACTTGGGTCACTAAGAACAAAAAGAAGTATGTGCCTCAGGCCAGGCATCTTCAGAGACGGAATCCTCAACGGCGAACACCTCTGGTGCGTTTTCACTTCCAGAGACTGCACCGGTCATCAGGGGACAGGGCTTTGCCATGCCAAATACTGAACCGACGTCAGAAAGTTCTCCTGAACCATCCTCCTCGTCTGTTCCGGTTCCTCTACCCAGAACACGCCCCAAGCGCGTTACAAACAAACCAGTGCGTTTTCAAGAAACTGATTAGTTTTATCGAGAAGAGGGAAGTGTTACGATCGGACTTCATCGTCTTCATTCAGCAATCGCCAAGACGCGCGGCCTTAGCTCTGGCCACGCCTCACGCACTGTTCCTGGTTGAGCTAGTGACATGTTCGCAGCGCTCGTAGGTCACCACCAATCTCTTGCAGTCTTCTCTTATAAATAATATGGATATAGAGCACCACTTAACAGGTACATTGACCATTTAAACACATCTCAAAGTTTGGGAGTGGGCCATAGGAAGGGTAAGTTAACTACCCACAAAAAATGAGTTTCATGTTATACCTAGTGCAATCCTTTTTTTAACACATGATATTTTATGTCAATACCTGCACCAGTCTCTGACATATTATGTTAAAACTAACATGTACCATTTACCCTACCATACCCCTTTGAATCGGTTGACTCGCTTGTTGGAAGCACTTAAAGAGTGTGAAAAAAAGCACAGAGATCCGGAGGGTGCAAAAAAGGTGTCGTCTATAAACTTTCTGTGATATTTGACTTTTCTTATGTTGCGCAGACTGGCTGTTGTGTCAATGAAAGGCTCTTAGAGCAAACAAGGGCAGTGCATTCAAAGTAGCGCAACTCCGAAATTGTCAAGCCTCTAGATGAGTGCAACAGTTTCGTTCCCGAGTGGAAATTGAGAGTTTTTTGCGAAGAATTAGATCCATCTAAACTTGTTATGCAGGAAGCAATTAGGATTAGGTCAGCAGGGAATTGTGTCAGCGTTCCCTTGGTTGTTCTTGATTAATACGAGCTCACGTTTTTGCTGTTATAGTTTTTAGATTTTGTTCTGTCAATTTTTGTTGTGGTTGGCTTCATAGGTTGTAAGTGATCAGATATCGGCGATGGATGGCTCCCAATTTGCTGACACTAGTATTTGCTGTTTTTCCACTTCCAGGTTGGCTGAGGATTGTTTGCTATCATAGAGGGTGTTGGGATTAAAACGTTTTAGCTGTGTCTTTGACGGAGTTGTGTGTGTCCTTGTTTTTCGTGTCTTCGGTTTTATTATGTTGACTAATAAACACCTTTTTTTTTTTTGCATGTCTATATATACTGACCGAGAGCTGAAAGGTAGATCCCTAGAGAATTGTCTTCTGCCGGGAAGAAAACCGGTTCCCAGTTTCCTTCTCTTCATTCCTCTTTTTTCTCCTCCTCTACCCACAAGAGCGGGTCTCCGAGCTACTTCTTGCAGGAAAGAGGAGGTCTTCCTCTTTCCCGAATGAAAATGAGGAATCGAGGAAGATTTTTCTCCTTTCTGTGTGGGGCGGGACTTACTGCGTTCACGCTTTATGCTTCGCAATACGTTTGTTAATACGTATTTTGGCGGCCTTACTCGCTAGTCTAACATAATTCTCTCTGAACGCAAGGACAATGTACTTGGAGCTTGAAGCACACTTAAAAACAAAACTAAAAAGCCTCAGTAGACAAACGCTAGTAGTGTGAATACATTCTTTTATCATCCTAAAAAAGCACAATTCGCTTTTTATACTGATGCGAGCGATATAAGTTTTGTTTTATTCGAAGGCTTTAGATGGCTTTTCCTTTCTAACCTTCTATTAGGACAGAAAGAACAATATTACGGATGGTACGCAGAAACGCATCTCCTAATTTTATTTACTGATTCTGCCAGCCTTCCTTCAAGCTGTGGCAGGAGCGGTACACACACAAAAACACCATTAAGAATGTGCCATCGTGCAGGCATCTCGGCATATAGTTTCAATACGCATGAAAGGTCTGTTTCTATATATGTCGCGAATGACATATGATGAGGCGGCGAACAACTGAAGGAACTAAGCGTTTAATGGGGCGAACTTCTGCCCAAAACAAAAGAGGAGAAGGTTAGCGTCGCAAGCGTCGATATCGGCGAAACAGCAGGACCGAGCGATGGGGCGAAACTGACTGCGGCTTGCCACGCGGAGCCCCTTTTGTACACGCGCAGGCTCCTGGAACAATCGACATAAAAGGTTCCGCGCATAGAACTTTCTAACCTTGAATAAGTAACACGGTTCTCAATTTTACCAGAACATCACACTACAGAGTAAAAAAAAAATGTGTACACGCGGCCAGGAATCGAACCTCGTATTCCTGCGAGCAAGGCAAGCGCGATAGCCGGTAGGCCACGAGCGCGCTGCCTGCTTCGTCGGCTGCGCGCGTGGCATTATTTCCCCCTATAAAAAAAGCGCATGGTCCCGACGCAGCAAAAAACGAAAACAAAAATCTACAGCGAAAGGATAGCAGAGTCGCGAGCCACAGTTCACAGTTCACTCTTTCACGAGAGTCCTAAGTTCTATCGTTTGTAATACGGCTTGAGCCTGGACGATGTGCACCACCTTGGTTCGTGGCTGGCGTTTTGCAGATGGGCACGTTTAGTCGGGAAGAACTTCGTAGTTCAGATCGCCGAGGTGTCGGATGATCTTGTAAGGTCCGAAATAGCGTTTCAGAAGCTTCTCACTGAGACCGCGGCGCCGTATGGGTGTTCACACCAATACCCGGTTTCCGGGTTGAAAGCGGACGTCCCGGCGACGAAGGTTATACCAGCGTGCGTCGACTCGCTGTTGGTCTTGAATCTTGATTTTTGCCAGTTGACGAGCTTCCTCCGCGCGTTGAGAGATCAGTTAAGCATCGTCGTTGTCATCATCGGTTGACACGTGAGGCAGCATGGCGTCGGGCATCGGGGTAACCGCCCGACCGTGTACCAGTTGAAACGGCGTCACTCCCGTGGTTTCTTGAACTGCTGTGTTGTACGCAAACGTAACGTATGGCAATACCTCGCCCCACGTTTTGTGCTCCATGTCGATGTACATGGAGATCATGTCAGCGATCGTCTTGTTGAGCCGCCCTGTTAGCCCGTTGGTCTGCGGATGATGAGCGTTGGTTCGTTGAGGACTGTTGTGACTGGGCGGAAGAACCTTTTGAGTCAGCTGTGTTATGAAATATGACCCTCGATCTGTGATCAGCACTTCAGGTGCGCCGTGTCGAAGAAGGATGGACTCGACGAAAAACTTGGCGACTTCCACCGCTGTTCCTGATAGAAGGGCATTCGTATCGGCGTATCGTGTAAGATAGTTGGTCGCGACGATAATTCAACAGCTTCCTTGCGTGGATGTAGGGAACGGCGCAAGTAAATTCATTCCGACCCGCTGGAAGGGCAAAGTCTGGGCAGATATCGGCTGCAGGAGTCCTGCTGGCTTCGGCGGAGGCGTCTTACATCGTTGGCACTCATGGCACGACCGTGTTTACAGATGGACGGTTTCTGGGAGTCTCGGCCAGTAGTACTTGTCATGAATCCGGGCGAGCGCCGTGCTGTTGCCAAGGTATCCAGCCGTCGGGTCGTCGTGGCATGCTTGAATGATTTCTTCTCGCCAGGCTGGCTGGAACAACCATGAGCCAGGCAGGGTTGCTCGTTCCTAAGTTCTACTTGAAGAGCACGCCTCGCCGCAGAATGAAGCTTGACAAGTCCCGGGCCAAGACTCGCGGAACTGAACTTCCTTGACCTGCGAAGTGGTCGATGACGGCGCGAAGTTCCGGGTCGTATCGTTGAAGTGCTCCCATGTCGGTATCTGAAACTGCGCCGAGAGAACGGGTGTCATCGGTGTCGATGGTGCTGTCGGGAGGAGATATGACTTGGGCACTAGACAAACAGTCGGCGTCGTTGGGCTTACGGCCAGTCTTATACACAATGGTTACGTCGAAGTCTTGCAGTCAAAGACTCCAGCGAGCGAGGCGTCCTGACGGGTCCTTGAGGTTGGTGACTCAACAGAGAGTGTGGTGATCCTTGACAACACGGAACGAGATCCCGTGCAGACACGGGCGGACATGGTTAACGCCAGACGAAAGCAACACATTCCTTGACGGTCGTTGAGTAATTTTGCTCGGCCTTGGACAGTGCCCGGTTGCGTAAGCGATCACCCTCTCTGCTCCGTCCTGTCTTTGCACGAGTACCGCGCCGAGTCCGGCGTTGCTGGCGTCCGTGTGAACTTCCGTTTCCGCTGATGAATCGAAGTGTCCGCGGATAGGTGGCGACTAGAGTCTTTCCTTCAGTTCGTTGGACGCTTGTTCTTGCTCCTCACCACACTGGAAGTTTACGTTTTCCTTCGTCAGATGCGTGAGCGGTGCAGAAATCTTGGCAAAATTGCAAACAAAACGTCTGTAGTAAGCGCACCGCCCAATAAATATCCGTACGGCTTTCTTGTCTGATGGCTTCAGAAATTCGACGATAGCGGATGTTTTTTTAGGGTCAGAGCCTACACCCTGAGCGCTCACGACATGAAAAAGAATTTCAGGTTGCCGTAAGCGAACCGACATTTTGATGGCGTTTGTGTCAGTCCAGCATTCTGGATAGCCTGCAGCAGGGCTCGCAGACGTCTCAGATGCTCGTCGAAGTCGCTTGTGAATACCACGACGTCGTCGAGGTAGACGAGCCAGCTTTGCCATTTCAAGTCAGGAAAGGACGGTGTTCATCACGTGCTGGAAAGTCTACGGTGCTGTACACAGTCTGAACAGCATCACTTTAAATTCGTACAGGTCCATCGACAAAAAACCTCGATCTGCCAGTACCCACTGTTGAAGTCCATCGACAAAAAGTATCAGACGTGGCGCAGCCGGTCCAGATGGCCGCCGATGCGTGGCAGCGGGTAGGCGTCCTTTTTCTTTACGGCATTCAATCGACGGTAGTTCACGGAAAACCGAAGAGTCCCTTCTTTTTTTTTTTTTTTTTTCACCGGGACTACCGGTGAAGCTCACGGACTGTTTGAAGACTGAATGGTGTCGTCGTCGAGCAATTCTTGAACCTGCTTCTGGATGACTTCTCACTCATTCACAGAGACACAGTACGACGATCGATGAACAGGAAGCCCGTCGTAATCAGGAAAAATTCGATGTTTAGCAACCGTCGTTTGTCGTACCTTTGACGACATGGAAAAGCACTCATTGAACTCGGCGAGAAGGTCACTGGGTTTTCGTTGTTTCGGGGTAGGCAGTGTTGGATCGATGTCGAACTGCGAAGGCGGCGTTGTCTTGTGTGGCTACGAAGATAGGTCTTTTGATATTCCGGCGATTGCAGCTGAGGCTGGGAATTCCTCGGCGTGACCCACGGCGGTGCCTTTCGTAAGGTGCTCAGCCTCCTGCCGGAAGTTCGTTACGAGTGCAACAGTGTGTCCGCCTTGGAGCTCCGCCATGCCTCTTGCGACGCCGATCCCTCTTCCTAGGAGCAGTTGGACAACACCATCCAGCAGAACTTCCCCGCAGATGCCTCCTTCGGTCCCGACCGGCACAAGAACACTTAAGCGTGGTGGCCAATTCACGTTGTCGGAGAGTATACGCACAGTAGCTGATGTGGCTGCCGTAGTTTTCTGATCTTCAGGCATTACGACAGGTTTCGGCTGCCTTAACTCGTTGGCTCACAGGTCTATGACGGCGCCATATTTGCACAAGAAGTCCATTCCGAGTAAAACATCTCTCTCACAGTCTCGTAGAACGACGAACTTTACAGGACACGTCTCGCCGTGAATCACGACGCGAGCAGTGCATTTTCCGACTGGAGTGATAAGATGTCCCCTGGTGGTCCGTATCTGTGGGCCATCCCACGGCGCCGTTACTTTCCGAAGGCGTTGGGAGAGCCTCCCACTCGAGCCGGAGTAGTCTGCTTCGGCAAAGACGAGAGCCGACGTTTCGTGGCGGTCGATAACGATGTTTAGGTTATTCTTTACCGTTGCACGAGCATCGTTTCGGTCTCTGATGCCGCTCGAGTGGGGGCCCTCTGCAGTTCGTGGAGGATCTTGGCGTCGGTCGTCTTCGGCAGCTCCACCTCCACGGGTTGCCGCGCCTAGTTCCCTGGCGAGGAGCGAGGGGCGAAAGGTTTTCGAGTCGTGGGCGGTGCATCGTCGAAGCTGGACGTCGTCGTGACGGCGACCGGGACTCGCGGCGAGCTGCAGGCGGGGGAGACCGAGGTCGTCCCAGGTATTCTTCGATCTCCCGCGGCTGTTCAACGTAGAGTGGACGTGGGTCGTTCGGGTGGAATCCACGCAGCCCTTTTTGCCGGTCGATTTAACGGCGGTAGACACGGTCGGCTTCCCCGCAGGGGAAGCACAACGGACGCCGATCGGCCGTCCTCCACAGGTCGGTTTTCCTCGGCGAGGGTAGTTCCGGGCGGACGCGCTGGAACTACCCTACTACAGCATCTAAGTGTCTCGTCGGGGTGGCGCTGTGGCTTGGCGGTTAGCTTGTGGCGGTCGTCGGACCACGGCGGCGTAGCTCAACGTCGGAACCTCTGGTGTCGTCTTGTTGATGGAAACTTCAGGTTGGACCGCCCGTTGGACTTCCTCGCGCACAACCTCGCCGAGGGAGAAAGTCGCTGGGCGACTAGCGGCTGGCAGCAACTTTCTGAGTTCCTCCCGGACGACGTCCCGGATAGTTTCGCGGATGTCCGGGGTAACAGGGACACTTTCGCCGCAAAACAGGGTGGATGTAGCGATGCCTGGATATCGCTGGTAGTGGAAAGCGTGCGCTTGGAGGGAGCGCTCGATATTTGTTGCCTCCGTGACGAAAGCTTAGACGTGGTAGGAGGGCTCTGCACAAGGCCTCCGGAGACGTTTTCTTTAACGCCCCGCATCAGGACCCGCAGCTTTTTCTCTTCGGGGGCGTTTGGGTTCGCGCAGTCCATGAGGCTGAGAACGTCTTCAACGAAACGTCTGACGCTCTCGTTTGGCTCTTGTCTTCTTGCTTGGAGAAATTCGTGGGCCCGCTGACGTCGCTGCTGGCTGGCAGAGGTGCGTCGAAGCTCAGCCTGGAAGTCTTCTTACGATGAAATCGACGTTTCGTGGTTTTCGAACCAGGTGCGTGCCGTGCCTTCCAGAGCAAAGTACACATTCCGTATGCTCTGCTCAGGCCCCCATCCGTTGAAGCGTGCGACTAGCTCATACTGGCTTAAACAGTCTTCCACATCTTCGTAAAGGTCGCCATTGAAAGTCGCCGTCGTTCGTGGCGAGGCCTGCACGTAGATGATGGAAGTCGGTGGTGCTCCGTCTTGCTGCGACGTGGTGCTCATCGTGGCTGTATTCCTTGTTGGCTTCGACGGTAGGGGAACGAATTCCGGAGGCAGGCCTTGGGTACAGCGGCTGGTCCGGGTTTCAAGTTCGTCAACGGGGATAAGCTTTCCGGGACTTGAGAAAGATCGAGCCCCAGAGATTTTCGGAGGGCTACGTTTCACTTGCATGGAACGTGGTACCTCGCACCTCCACCAAAATGTCACGAATGACAAATGATGAGGCGGTGAATAACGAAAGAAACCAGAGATTTAATGGGGCGAAGTTGTGCCCAAAACAAGAGAGGAGAAGGTTGACGTCGGAGGCGTCGATATCGGCGAAACAGCAAAATCGAGAACTGGGGCGAAAGTGACTGCGGCTTGCCACGCGGAGCCCCTTTTGTACACGCGTGGGCTTCTGGAACAATCGACGTAGAAGGTTCGCGCATAGAACTTTCTTAATTCGAATCAGCAACACGGTTCTCGAATTTACCAGAAACTCACATTACAGAGTCAACAAAAGTGTGTACTCGCGGCAAGAAATCGGACCTTGGCCTTTTGCGTGGAAGGGAAGCGCGATAACCGTTAGGCCACGAGCGCGCTGCCTTCTTGGCCAGCTGTGCGCGTGGCCATATTTTGATTCGTCACATGTCCGATCACAGTCGAAGGCACGAACACACACCACCACGAACACACATTATAATAGCGCTAGTCACTGGGCCCTCCCTGTACACGATTGGCTCAGGGGTGGCAGTGCGCGTACGGAAACATGGCAAACACCGGGACGTTGCCAATGTGACGCTGCTTGATCGCTCCCATTGGCTGGCAGTGACGGCTGCATTCGCACTTGGGGTGAAACCAACGATAGTTGATTCATTGCATGAACTCACACAGAGGAAAGCATTTCCCGGGTATATCGTGAAAGCTCCCTGACTCAAAATATTCTGGCTGGATTGACGCGTGATTTCAGGTGCTTCAGGGTAATATATTTTCAACGATAAAAAAATAAACATTTAACTCTGCCAATGATTTTCATAGGTGGCCTTGCGTTTCCGAGAAGTTCCAATACAATTCTGTGGTGGCTCTTTAATCAAAGCCGACATTGTGCTCACAGCCGCACACTGCCTTGATACGTAAGTGCATACTCAAAAATGACGTGAAATACATAAAAACGCACACGTATTTTGTTTAACTAATTTTTTTTTTTTTTTTTTTTTTTAGATACGAGCTAATTGATGTTAGAGCTGACGCCGGAATGATAGATATACGAAAGGTCGGAGGACCTTACCACCAAGCACGCCTTGTGAGTTGGGTTATTTGTGCGAAACTGCGGCCGGCTTATTGCTATGTAACTATGCTTTGTTTACCCATAAGCTGACAGTGTGGTAGAAGCTACGCGCTCGCCAGACCAATCAGGCGCCTCCCTTCCATTTCATAACCCCACCCTTTCTGGGCGGGGCTATGGGGGGCGGGATCGTGGTCGCGTGGGGGAAGACAGACGTATTACTCATCCAAAGAGCTCGTGGGTTCCACCACACTGTCAGCTTAGGGCTGGGCGAATGCACACATAAGGTTCCAAGTGGGCCCTGAAATACTTGAACTCATATGTGTCGGAGGCGAGACGTAAAAATGTAAAACGTGTAAGGAAAACGAAAGTTGCAGACAGTATTGAAACGTTTCATATTACGCATGTACCACGAAATGTCATAGAAAAAAAAATAATTTAGCGTTACTTTTTGTACACTGCGCGACACTGTTAGCGCTTAGAACCAATCGCAGGTTATTTCAAATTTGTTCTGGGTGAAATCTAAACGCTGTCATTAAAATAATTGTTGTGGTATAAAGTGTTCACTTGGTGCACTAAACTAAGGAAGAACATTGGGTGGTTGACAAAACCCTTTAAAAAAGAAACTAAAAAAAGAAGAAAACAAATTTCCAATGTCGTGATTTGCCTTGTTTTTTTTGTTTGTTTTGTTTTGTTCACGAATGCCACTTTAATTAAAGAGGCACAATGGAAGTGTAAACGGATATTAGTGGAAATAACTTTTAACTTTTTTGGTGAGGTGAAATGTATTATAATTCTATATTATATCTATCAAGTATTATGATAAACTCTGACTTTATTGACAGAAGCTGTTACTCATTATTTTATTTCGTATAGTGTCATTGTTTTATCTCGACGGCGTCCTAACGAATGTATGAAATCAGCGAGACTTTGATACACTATAATATAAAACATTACACGTGTACCGGCATCTTAAAAAAGGCTGTTTTGTCGACCACCCTTTTGTCGAACACCACCGAATCAAACAGGTGTACGTACTACGTACATTTCATTAAGCAGCATTTAATCGAACTCCGTCTTAGAAATGAAAGCGCTTTTAAGTAACTTTAAATATTTTCTGATGTAGAAAAATAAGACGAAAAAAAAACTTCTTAGTGTGTTTGCAAATTATTTAGGTCCTACTACCAATCCAAACGAAAATAATAATTTTAGCGACCTCTTACCTAAATGGTAAATTTATCCGCGGCTCTTATTGTATGTTACACTGCATATAATTAAATAAATAAAAAAAAATGAACACGACTCAAAGATTGGTAGAAATAATACGCGTCTACTTTCAACATAGTGCTATCCTCTACGTTCAATGTATATTGGTAAATTTTTATATCACCGGCATATTGCAGAGATGAAAATTTTGAAATAACACGGCCGGACACCGTTTACCGCAATTCTGAAACGAACTGGGCGGGCCTTGAAGAGATTTACAAAAAAACGACAGTGCTTACAATAATTTACAGAGAAAAACGCTTCTAGTTTGAAAATAGGTCTACTTGTATTTTCTACAGATAACCTTCCATACACTTGTATACCGAGTGACTCAAACAGTAGGCGAAATGCTCGAATTATATTAATCGATGGGTAAAAAGTAACACCAGTCAATGCGTTTTTCGATGTAAAAAGCAAAATCCCGATGTGAAAATCCACCCTAAGGTAGAAAACACCTATGAAACCTTTTTTTACGAACAACACAAGATGAACTAAACATAAAAGATGCGAGATGCACAGTTGTAAACCTGCAGAACATAAACCGATGTGGATTAGGGATGCCCATAATTAGAAAATTAAAAGACAAAACCCTACGCGCGATAATTTCGAAGCCCTTGGAAAATAAGGAAAAAAGGTAAATCGACATATAGTTAAGTGCGTCACCACTGTATTACGATTTCAGAAGCGGAAAGGCCAAGGAGAGTTTCTACAGTCCCAAAATTATTATAGACCTTAAAGGAATTGTGTAATGTCGTAAAGAGAACAGATGTCAGATCCTCATATTACGATGGAAGAATTGCATGTGGTATTTTGTCATTACCCACACATAACGTGGCTCTAGATTTCTTGAATCCTATAGGAGGCGCGCGCGAACTGCAGGGGGAGCTTCTCCAGCTATCATCATCATGGCTCGTGACGTCGCGGTTAGGACAGACTGGGACAGACCGCGCAGATCTTGGATCACTCGGCTCGTCAGCTCGTTTCGTGCGCTGTTTGGGTAACGCGCGGCAAAGCTTGTTTCACGCGTTGTGTTTATTTGGGGAAGTGATATTTGTAGTAGGACATTTTACCAAACTTTGAAACCGCACGGGGCACGCGTAGTCGTGCCAAGAAACACTTGTGGCGCCGAGGTGTCAAATCACTTGGTTCGTGGTGCCCCAGCACAAAAAGCAGGATGATGAAAATATAATATCCAGCGCTTTATCCTACTACAACATAAATTACGACAAAGAGGAAGTATTTTTTGTTATGAATTGGACAAAATAAAACTAATAAAGAAATGTTTCATTCGGTTGAAAGTAGGAAAGCAAAATTCGAGAACCTCTCGCGTGTGTAGTAAACACTTCAGTAAAAGCGACTCCGTGTTTGCTGTTGGCTCCGATGTGTTTTGTGAGTGCTGGTCTCTTATTAGTTCCGAATCGATTCCTTTTTCGATTTTTGTAAACCTGTAAACGAACATTTCCTCAAAATACCTGGCAGGAAGAAGCGGTGGCTGGCTTCCGGAATGGTTTGAAATAAATCCCTTCTTTATTCACCCGATTGACGCTAAACGTGCGAGACCCCGTCGTGATTGAAGTCTTAAATCTAGAAAGTCAGCCACGGTGACACTTCAGGTTCCCAAGAAAATGAGGTATACACCTGTTATGAATTACTACCGTTTGTATGTTTCATTTTTTGCGGCCACAAATGCGCATAATGCGTGACGCGCTTATCAGCGAGCGATTTTAAATTCGTAAGTAATTCTTAGTGAAAATTGGATAGAACATATTAATCAATCGCCTGAATTTGTCTGGCCATGACCAACAATTTAAGAATTTATCAAAATGTTCTGTTTTTCTTTCGAGCAGAATTCGCGATGTGACAAGCGTTGGAATGTATTCGATTCGGGAGGAGCCAAGCGTTAGTTGCGGACGAGCATTTGTTCGCCAGCAAGTGTCGAGTGACACTTGAATAGAGGCATCTATATCGCCAAGCTCAATGCAGCTAAAATAAGTGTTTGGCGCTTTGCAACTCAATTGTGCGCCCGTGCACAGCTAAGAAGACAGCGCGTCATTTATTCTCTAGAATGCAAAACCTTTCTTTTTTCTACAGCAGCCTAAACAGATCCGAAATAAAAAGTCCGAGGAGACCTAAGCATTTCTTATGAGTTGTGAATGCGAAGGCATGCCGCCTGCGACATATTGCTTCCGCCTCGCGTTGTCCAAGGGCCTCGTTCTCTCGCCGCCTGATGGTACGTTTACACTTGCGGATCCGCCAGCGAATCCGCCCAGCTTTTGCCGCTGGGGCGAAACGCTGGGCGGAAAACGCGGCGGCGAACCGTATATGTCCGGGATCTATTTCTGCCGCCGAACGAGGCGTTTCGCTGACCGGAAGCGACATTCTTGCGCAGCGCGACGCTGCCTACGTCATGAGTAGGCGTTCTTCCGGGAGCTGCAACGTCCGGGAGAGACAGTCGAGGTGGGAACTCTCGCGCCTTCTCGTCATATTTGACGGGATGTTACGAGAACAGCTGCCGCAGCCGGCGTCGCCGCCGCCGCTCGAAGGAAATAGATGTAAACGCAACCCGCTCGTCGTCGCCGCCGCCGGGAGCGGATCCGCTGCCGCGGCAGCGGATTTCTTCTCAGGTGTAAACGTACCATGAGACGTTTAAGTCGCGATCCGCTTTCGCCTCACGCGTTCGAAAGGCTTTGTTCTGTCTCCTAGCGTTGCGCCGCTGCTCGTTCCGCCCACCATGTATTCGGAGACTTGTCAACGACGGTGGATCTCGCTGCCTGCCTCCTCGCACGTTGTGCTGAGTTATTCCGCTGCCATAATTCGCCTGCGGTGTACTGGCGTGGACGGGCAGGTTTCGCTACTGCCGACGTTGCGGCCGCAGACGATGCATATGCTTGAGGCACCGCCATGTTTGTCGGCATCTAGAAGAGCGGAAGCGGCCGTCCGAGCGCACGCCACCAGGATCCTTTTACCGGTGTTGTGACCGCAGCACAATGGGGTGGCTTTCCTTGAAAATATGACGCGCGCCAGCCAATGGGAGCTTATCCATCAAATTGCTGCTACCGCGGTAGCCGCAGTTTGATGGATAGGCTCCCAATGGCTGCAGGCTTGGCTCCATGGGACAGGCCTTGTAAAATAACTGGACGATATTACTGCTTAAAGCATGGAAATGGGTTTAATGGGACGATGCCCGTTTCAAGCTCGCACCGTTGCGGGTAAAAAAAAAAAATGATGCGTGACTCTAAGCCGGCTCTCGTTATCGTCGTCGTCTTCTCTCTTTTACCGATCGCTGTTGAAAATATTCAAAAGGCTGCCGCCTCAGCGGGACAACGAGGCACCTCGAGTGAATAAAGAAGTTGTACTGGCCGTCGTAGTATTTGTTCACTTGCCAACTTTAAGTCGCATGATCGAACGTAGGAATTCCGACCTGTATGTAAATCCGTTATCTGTCCTAGTTTCCTCGTCGTTTTAGGACGCATTGGCTCGTGTATAGTTATGATGTCTCCGACCTTTAGATCATTATTTTCCAGTGGCTTCGCATGATGTGCCGAACGAAGCTGCAGAAGGTTACGGTCGAACATCCATCTTTTCCACAACTGTGCAACTAGTAGTTGTCGGTAGTTCCAGCGTTTTGAGAGTTCCTCTGCTGTTCGTTGTAGCGCCTCGACGTCTTTGGATGACGGCAATGCTGTGAGTCGCTTACCGATCAGGAAATGAGCAGGAGTTAAGGCTCTTGGCTCGTCGTGCTCTGAATGCATAAACGTCAACGGTCGTGAGTTCACCGCAGCCTCGACTTCTTGTACCATAGTGGTGAGCTCTTCGAAGTTTAGTGAACTTCGTCCAAGAATCTTTCGAAGGCAGGACTTCACGCCACGAACCATTCTCTCCCGAAATCCTCCACAGCAGGCTGCCCATTCAGCGCTAAATTTCCAGGATATCTGGTTGTGGGTAACGTAGTCTTGAACGTCCTGGTGGCGTAAGGCTGTCCATAGTACCTCCTTGATGTCTTTAAACAGCCTTTTGAAGGTGAGAGCGTTGTCCGAGTAGATGACCTATGGCAGACCTCTTCGCGCCACAAAACGACGTAGTGTTAATAAGAAGGTCTAGGAAGACATGCTTGATATGACTTCAAGGTGGACCGCTCTTGTCACTGCGCACGTAAAGAGAGCTATGAAAACTTTGTTCGGGGTCATATTCTTGTTATAAAGGGGGCCTACAAAGTCGACTCCCACTACCTCGAAAGGGTTTGTTGGCTCGATGCGATCAGCAGGTAGAGGAGCTGCAGGTGCTGACAGTGGCTTGAGCCGATATCTAGAGCATGTAGGGCAGTTGTTTATACTTTTCTTTACCAGTTGTCTGCCTCGAATAATCCAAAAGCTTTCACACAGTTGCGTTAGTGTCTCAGCAACTCCTCCGTGTAGAAGTCGGATGTGTGCACTTGAAATTATCGACTTCGTTATGCGGTGGTTGGCTGGTAGAATGAGAGGATGTTTTACTTCTTCTGTGGAACGCAATTCTTGGAGCCTTCCGCCTACTCGCAACCCTCCTTTGTCATCAAGAAAGGGGTTAAGCTCGGCGATCTTAGAGCTTTTACTTACTTGCCGTTTTTCTGTCAGTGAGGCTATCTCTTCAGAGAATACCGTGTTTTGAGCATGTGTGATCCAGTACAGTTCTGCTCGGGTTACTTCGTCTGATGAGAGGTGACTTGCCGACAGCTCTTCTCTTGAACAGTTGTTCATAAAACGAAGTATCCAGGCAGTAACTCGGATTACCTTCTGCAGTCTGCTGTAATGATGAAGATCGAACAACGGCTCGAAAGAGCTAGTTCTCGCTGGTAGCTCAGCAGCAGGTGTGCAGTCTTTCTTCTCCATCAGAGCTTCTTCAAAGCAGTGGTCGGGCCATTCAAAAAGGGGTCTCTGGAGCCACACTGGACCTTCCCACCAAGCTTGGGCAGCCTTTCTTCTTTCGGCAGAAATTCCCCTAGTGAGAAAATCGGCCGGGTTATCCTTTCCTGGACAACACCTGAAGTGGGAATTGGCTCTCAGCCGTTGAATCTCTTCAACTCGATTTGCGACAAACGTTTCCCAGCGCTGCGGCTGCCCTTGAATCCACTTCAGAGTAATCAAGGGATCTGTCCACATGCAGCAGGTGAAGTCCTATGCGTCAAACGTCTTCTGGACGTACCTCAAAAGCCGTGCTCCGATGCGTGCTCCGATCAGCTCTAACCGTGGGAGCGTTTGCCGTTTGAGTGGGGCAACACGAGCCTTTGCTAGTAATAGACGAGTATCGATGTTCCCTTCATTGTCAGATGATCGAATGTAGACTGCAGCACCGTATGCTTGAGGACTGGCATCCGTGAACATATGCTGTTCGGTAGACCACTCCAATCCTCGCAATTCGTGGAATAGGAATCGGGGTACGGCGAGTGCTTGAAGCTGATGAAGTTCGCTGCACCACGTACTCCATTCATGGCTGATCTCAACAGGAACCTAAGCGTCCCATAAAATACCTTGTTCCCACAGCTTCTGAAAGATCATTTTCGCCCGAATCGTGAATTGTGCAATTAGACCCATGATATCGAAGATTCGCGCCGATGCTTGGAGAATGAACCTCTTAGTGTCGACTCGTGACTCCAGTAAACGTAGGACGGTTTTTAGTGACACCCTAATGGTGTCTTCGGACGTGCTCCATACCACACCTAGGATCTTCGTTTCTGGGGTTCTTTCTGCTGGTCCATCAGGAATCTCGTCGCCACCTTCAGTGAAACGCCTCTGTGAATCCTTGTAGTTCGATGTCCACTTCTTCCTTTTCATTACAGCCGCTTGCATAATTTCTTGCGTTTCCGTGTATATTTTAAAGGCGTCATTCTCATTTGCGGCTCCAGTGAGGAGGTCATCGAGCTAGAATGACTTCGCCAACATATCGGCAGTCTCTCTGTGTCTGTCAATATTCTGAAAGTGGTGCTGGAGCGTAGCTGTGAGTTAAAAGGGGCTAGAAGTAGTTCCAAAAGGCACGCGCGTCATACTCAATTCTTGCAATGGCGGTAGAGTCCCAACCGTCTTGGGTGCGCTCGCGAACCAAAGAAAACGAAGAGCATCCCGATGCTCCGTCCTGATTAAAACCTGTAGAAATGCTTTTTGAATATCGGCTGTTATTGCAACCTTCCTAGTTCGGAACCGCAGTAGGATCTCCAGCAGCTCGTCTGATAATTTAGGGCCTGTTTCCAAATGGAAATTGAGACTGTCTTGTCCCTGTTTGTGTGAGGACGCATAGAAAACTATTCTCACTTTTGTTGTGACAGACTGTTTTCTCTATGTGGCATGTAGTAGAAATGTTCGGGCTCATTCATGACGTTATTTGCTTCTGCGTCGGGAACAACTTCTGCGTGACCGTCTTGCAGGTACTGACGAATAGCCCTGTCGTAGTTCTCTAGAAAGACCTTGTCCCTCTGCAGCTTGCGGGCCAGTCCACGCAGCCTAGCTTCTGCTAGGTCTCTGTTGTTTTCGAGCTGCTTCGTCAAGTCGGTTTTTCACGGAAGGGATACTTCATACCGTCCTTCGCTGACACGAACTGATTCCTGAAATCGTTCGAGCACCTGGTCTTTATACGCTGACTTGACCATAGTGCCTGAAATTCCAATGTGCTCCAGGTCCCAAAAGGCTTGTAAGCTTCTCTCTTCTTTTTTTTTTTTTTTTTTTTGAAGTGCGTCGATACGAAGTACGCACGCAACCACGTTTGATTGGTTCGTCAAGGAACACGACGCTTCCGTCGGTCCTTGCACAGTCCATCCAAGGCGCGTATTGACAGCCATTATTGATTGGTCTGCATTTCGGGTGACTTCTGCCTTGACAATTTTCCAAAGCTGGTCTGCTCCAATCAACGAGCTGATACCTTCAGCCGAGTTGGTTCCGGCAAATAGGCACGCATCTGCGAGGCTTTGCCTTGTTCTTGCAGAGACTGTATAAATCCAAGGCCTACTGGGAGCTTATCGATGTCGTTGCAAATATGTTGTATCTCCACCGCTTCTAGGACGTACTCTGTCTGATGTTATTGACTTTTCAATTTCACTTCAACGATCTGTCTTTGTTGCTTTCGCGGCTGGGTTGATCCAAAGATGTTAATGTTGAGGTTTGCTTTACCGAGCACCCGCATTTTGCATCGACGAGAAACGTCTTCTCGGACGAATGTCCATTGACTCCCACCGTCGAGAATTCTCCTCCCATAAATGTAGGATCCGTTACCCGCGACCCATGACCTGAATGTCTGCTCCAAGACTTGCGGCTTCTCCTTTCCTCTGATGCGGTCAGCAGTGAAGGCATTTAATTCCTTGGAATCTTCCTCTTGGTCGTTGGCCTTCGCACTCCTGCGGGGGTCGCACATGGTTGTCCCGTGCCTCCCTTTGCACGTGCCACACGATATACGCCGTCTGCAGTTCCGTGCTTGATGAGCTCTCATTGTACACTTGTAGCAGCGCCAGTCTTGTGCGAGTTAGTTTTTCTTTTCTCCTAAAGACCTTTCTGTGTCACACTCGTCCGTCTTGTGCGTCTGCGAGCCGCAGAAAAAGCAATCTGTAAGCGACGGCTTCGTACGATTGTGAAGTACTGCTGCTGATGGCATTGAGTATGGTATTACAGTGGGTTCAGGAGACCGACCACTGTCTTTTGCAGCTCGGTCTGAACCATGCCTCCTCTCTCGAATCTCTACTTCGACCTTCAAATGTCCCAAAATTCTGTCTAGGTCCGCTTGCCGATGTTGTTGCCGATGTGCTTGGGCCACCGAAGCTTTGCCGCCGGTAATACTATATAACAATGTCGCTTGGTAAAACCTTCAACAAAATCTCGTACAACATAGCCGAGTACGAAATGGCGTGGACTCCTAAAGCTTTCAGCCCTCTGATGTGGATCTGAACCGTGTCAAGTAAATTGCGCAGGGCGAATATGTCGCAATATGATTTGACATTTTGCAGAGTTCAAAGCTTAGCTAGGTGATCTTGTATTATAAGTTGGGTGTCGCCAAATCGTCCCTTCAGAATTTCCACTGCGTCGGAGTAGCAGGAGTCCGATACTTGAATGCCAGCGATAGCCTTGGCAGCTGTTCCGGTGAGAAGTGATCTTAGGTATTGAAACTTGTCGATGTTCCGCAGTTGCGCATTTTCTTGAACGGTTTTCATGAACATACCCCAGAAGGACTGCCACTCTCCGATACGCCCGCCGAATTTCAGCATCTCCAGCTTCGGTAGCTTTGCCACCAACGTTGGAGTTTTCTCGCGGTGTCGTTCACCCGTTTGAGGCGTCGCTGGAGCTGCCGCAACTGCCGCAACTGCACTTCAGCCGGTCAATGTGGTACATCAGTGTCATTAGAGCGCTGGCCACTTGGTCTTCGTAATTCATTACGCTCTCGTATTCTTGCTCTAAATCTCCATCCGCCACAAATTGTTCCAACTCCCGATTCAGGGCCTTGAGCTCCTCGCTGCTGCGGCTCAATCGTTCGTGCAACAATATAAGGTCTTTCAGGTCGTAGGCTTCGTTTGAAAATACTGTACTGACCTCATTGATTAACCGGGTTGTTTGAGCGCGACGAGCCGTCCGTTTTGTTCTGACCCGTTTCATGTCGTCAGATCGTCCTCCGGTTCTGCTAAGGGCCGCTGATGAGGCGACGAGTTCCCGGGTTTCGGCACCAAATCTTCTGTAAAATAACTGGACGATATTACTGGTTAAAGCACGGAAATGGGTTTAATGGGACGATGCCCGTTTCAAGCTCGCACTAGGGCGGGTAAAAAAAAAATTGATGCGTGCCACTAAGCCGGCTCTCGTGATCGTCGTCGTCTTCTCTCTTTGACCGATCGCTGTTGAAAATATTCAACAGGCCTATTTAGTTGCCGTTTGGGGCGCCTTCAAGAGCTGATAACGCCGGTTTGCTTCATGAAACAATTAATGCTTTCACATTAAAAAAAAGCATCAGAGAGACTGTGAATAGCTTCGACGCACGCCGTGCAACCTGTTAAATAAAGCTCAAGACTTGTTTTCGAAAGATTTTAAAAATTTTTGACATAAAAATCAAATTTGAAGCACTGTTAATAATTAGAAAGATCACTCACAATAATAAAAAAAGAGTCGTATGCGTTTTGTATTGAATAAGGAGTTTTTTAGTCGGCATAGATGCGAACTAACATAGCCACTCCGTGCTTTGACATAGCGCATCGTCTGCTCGCAAACTACCATGCTGCATCACAGGACGGCCCCCGCGAGGTAGCGCCACCAAAACATCTGGCCGCCAATACTTGGTTTCAAAGGAAATCCGATCGCAGTCGACACCATCAAATGGAGCCAATCAACTAGCCCCAAAAGTGCTTCGTAATGGCTCTCGTCGGTTTTGTGCTCATGCTATCGCTGACGATACCAATCGTGCACATCAAAAAGTGCAGAATTATAGCGCATTCACTCTGCGTCAATGGTTCAGCCCGATAAAGCACGAGCACAAAGATGGCGGTGCACCGTGACGATGCACTTTCTGGCGCCGCTTGATAAGCGAAGGCTGGGGTCGTAATTTGAAACAGAGTATAGCTCAGGACCTTTCGCATGCATGAGCTGGTGTCGTCCGTACCGTCAAGTCCCTCGATACTTCTTTTTAGCAGTAGCCACTACCAATACACATGTCAAAGCACATTCCGCTCGAACAATATGAACGTCATTCAGTTCAGTCTTCTGCTGTGCGCCGCCATTCACTTCTTAAAACCTTCACTGTCGCGCAGTCGGCGCTTCAAAGAATGTCGATACTTGTAGGAAGCTCTTATCCATGAAAATTACGTACCGTCGCTGCACACTTATAAAAATGACCTTCAAAAAAAAAATAGAGCGACTTTTTTTTTTTTTTTCTGAGGAGACACGAAGCAATTTTCTACATATTGTTCTTCTATAAAGCGGGATCTATCCCGTATACCTCAAGATTTTCTTCGAATAATCGACGAGTTTTGAATCATCAGAATCACGGTATACTCCTGGCGATAACGGCTCTAGGTATTCTTGCACTGCTTGCTGCGCTCGTCATTTCTACCTTGCAATTTCAGTGACCTCTTTCCTTAATGGGAAAAAAAAAAAATTCTTAAGAAGGAAAAAAAAGAAAAAAAAGTAGAGGTGAATTTTAGAGTATCGTTATCCCGTGAATCTGAATATCGCGTTCGTTTTTGTCCGAAGATGTAACTAAACGCAAGAAAACCCAAAAAACCTCCGACCAATCGTTACGTCAGACTAGGAGTTTCGGCCGCCAAGCGCATGTCGTTCGTGTGGGCAGCACGTCCAGGTGCGATCTTGCCAGGTATTTCCCCCGGACTGAGATGAGTCGTGACGTCTCTTTCTTACCTTTTTGAAGATAGCGAGAGTGCGCGTGCGTAGCTTTAATAGGCGGTGAAGATGCGCGAGAGCGGAGATTCCGGAAACTCCTAATATAACGTCACGCTCCGGGAAAGATGGGTTTCGGCTGTACTTTGAAACTGACTTGATGCAACCTCCGTGCACCGAATCGGAAAATAAAATGAACTTCCTATTTGTGATCTTGGAGGCCAAATAAAGACGATTCAAATGTTTTTCCTGGAATAAAGAACCGCTTCAGTTTCCCTTTATGCTTAACGTGCAAGAACTGTGTCAGTTTTATTAAGTATCTGTGCATGGGAAAAACATTTAGGCAAGCGAGATTTATTCGGGTTGAATTTAAAATAATCCTATATTATTACATGATGATAATACTACATAGTATCTCAGGAGCGAGGAAGCAACTAAAGTCAGACAGACACGAAACACGGAGTTCTGTGCATGTCCGTCCTTTTTCTGTTCCCTCGCTGCAGGGTTACCATGTCTATCCGTAACCAGCTCGCCTGCCTCCTTGCTTTAACTTCAATGATAGTACTTATAGTTTAATATTTTGTAATATTAATAATACATTTATAATTTATTAGATGTTATTAAATGAATATACGTGATCATGTATCCTACAGTATATTCCTCACAAAATGAAGAAAAAGAAAGACTGGGTCAAGCATATTAAAAGCCCCACAGCAAATGCCCAATAAATACCTAAGAACTGGTAGTAGGGAGTTTAATCCAAGACATGACGTATGCCGTTGGTATTTGATAAATCTAAATCTAAAGCACTCTCAGGTAGCCTAATGCATAAGGCCAGAATATACATTTCTTTTTTCGTGGAATTCGGGATTTTGCATGATTGACAAAGCCTATGTAGTTCAAGACCGGGAGTTCTGGGTTCTTGTATTTAGGTCTTAAATCGCCAATAATGCGTCTGAGTTAGGCTTCAACGCCTGGTTTCTCGGGCGACACCTGGCGTCTTTGTGCCTCAATCTCCGAACAATTGCAAACATTGGTCTTACACGGCTGTTTGTTTGGTTATCACTCTGCGTCGTAGGGTCCCAATTAGCGAGCAAATTGAAGTGTTTGACTTCAGGTTTGCGTGCGCGATGTATAGAAGTCGTTCGGCTCGTATGCGACGGCCGGCGCATTCCTACCGAACGACTCATCTTTTTCTGCTGACATTTGCTTGACATTCGGGAGAAAAGAAGGACTTATTAGAACTCGTTATCCACGTCATTTTCTTCTGGTTTGAACCAATCACGGTGTAGCTCATCTCTGACCCGAAATGCCGCTTCAATTACACCGATCGCAATAATACAAATAAGCGAAAAAAAAAAAAAAAACGTGGAGCGGATTGCATTAGACTTTGCAGAGCACGGCGTGTGTCGACGAATTCGGCACGATCGCTTTCGGAGCCAAAATTTAGGATGATGGAAGGGGCTAATGTGACGATGCGTACCCGTGTCCTCGGGTCGGCATCCAAGAAAATAACCCGCTGCCAATCGGCCAGCTGCTTCTCTCCAACCGACAAATCAATACGTCACGGAACTAAAACGTTTTACTTGTGATGCAATTAATGCAAAAGTGCGGGTGACATGGACAGAATTAGCGATCAAAATCCCTGGAAAAGGGGAACAAGGGAAACAAAGGACAAACACAATTTTCCCAACACAGCTACATGACCCGTGCGCGCTGAAAAAAATCTGCCTGTTCCTGGTATCGAACCAGGGACCTCTTGATTTCTAGTGGAGTGCTCTACCAACCTAACGAGGAGTTAGATATCGGTAGAGCAAACGAGTTTAATCTGCTGCCACCAGAATAACACCAACACGGATGGACGGTCTGCATTTTAAGGTTATGATGTTAATGCAATAAATGCAAAGGTGTAGGCTAGATGGACAGAATAAAATATAATAGACTCTGGAGAAGGGGAACAAGGTGGACGAATTTGTGTGCCTTGCTTTGCTTGTTTTTGTGATCTTAATTTAATATAACTCCCAAAATAAATCGCACATTAAAAAACCCATGTTTCCTTTAGGTTTTTACGTTCGCTGAGCACCGTTTGAGGGCAACTTCCAAATCAGTCCTAAAATTATTACAGGGCTTATATAATGAAGATTTTTTTTCATAATAATCACCGATGACGCATCTGTAAAATAAATTTAATTGGATGCGTCACGAATTGCTGACAACCTAAGGCCGTCCTTTGCAGCGGTTTCAGGTGCAATGATTTTCCTACACGCCCCCCTTTTTTTTTCTGAAGGCACCCCTTAATTCGCAATGACTCGTTTATTCTTAATGCCCCCCCCCCCCCATAAAATTTTAGACACCACTCCTAATTTCAATTCCTGGGGAAACCCCTGCTCAGGTGTATCGCATCACGAAACCATTGTGGCTTCTAAATCAAGACCTTATTGTTGTGCTCAGCCTCCGCCGTCTTTGCGCATATATGATATTCATCTACGTACATATACTTTTTTAAACTTTGTTTTCTGTGAATTGAAAGCCTGGGGCAAGTAATATTTGGCACGGCAATATATGACACGTAATTTTGAGGCTTGAATAACCTTCTATACGTATTAAATGAAACTCAACCACGGAGTCATTTCTTTCAGCTTAAAATGAGCTGCTATAAGATTCCTTTACAAAAGGGATACGCGTGATTGCTAAGAAAGTTATATTCCGATGTCTATTCTTCTGTGTCTAGCGCTTATATTTTAAAAGCACATTTCGGAACAAATTTCACCGTTTCTTGGAAAGTTTTACCTGTTAGCACTATCCAAGCATGACTTTATTCCGGGGTACGAAACCGAATTCCTAATCGAAGAACTTGCAACACATTACGCAAAAATTTGCATTAAAAAGAAATTGTGACGGCTCTTGCCAATACGGCCCCAACTGCGGTTTTAGAAGAAATTGGGGCGCCACCAGACGTTGCGCGGTTTCTTCCTGATCAAATTAAAATATGATGCGCCAACATTTCTTGAGTACTAAATGTTCCCTAGTGGCCCGACCCACTTATGAGGTAATAACTTAAAAAGCGTAGAAGCTCAAATATCGTTAGAGGCCCCCTTGACCTTGTTTACAAATATTTCCAAATTGTATTTGGTAAACGCGTTGATTTTTTTTCTCCTTCAGTGGCATTCACAATATTGACCTGATTTGGTATTGCCATCTTATCTCTTTGTTCTTAGAAAAAAATGCCGTCGTGTTTATACACATTTATTTATTTATATATAAATATATATATATATATATATATATATATATATATATATATATATATATATATATATATATATATATATATATGTATATATATATTGATTTGTAACCATTGTGTATATATATATTGATTTATAAACAGATTTGTTTAACAAGAGCCGTGAAAGTTACACTTATGCCGCTTGTGGAGGTGAGTTACACGGCCAGGGGGACACATTATAGGGGGCTAATCGTAACGATCAGTTGGCTAATTACTCAAAATTCGTTAATTAACTTTTTAAATAATGAAAATAGACATAGGGTTCCAATTAAAAATTTGCTCAGCGTCATCGAAAACCCCTAAATCATACATTTTCAAAAAGACATTGAGCGCGTGAGAAGCGTAGTAGTGAACTGAAGTTACCGCTCGTGGAGCAGGCACAGAGCAAGAGGTTCCGATAAGGTGCCCGCGCAATTATTCGGTCTCTTATTTAGCCCCAGCCTTGTACCTGCTCCACGAGTGGTAACTTTAGTGCACTACTACGCTTCTCACGCTCTCAAAGTCTTTATGAAAATGACTGATTTAGGGGTTTTCGATGACGCTGAGCAAGTTTCTAATTGAAACCATATGTCTATTCCATTAATTAAAAAGTTAATTAACGAATTTTTATTAATTAGCCACCTGATCGTTACGATTAGCCCCCTATAATGTGTCCCCCTGGCCGTATAACTCACCTCCACAAGCGGCATAAGTGTAACTTTCACGGCTTTTTTTAAACGAATCTGTTAAGCTTAAAAAAAACACACTGTATATATATATATATATTGTAGCACACAGAACGCATGTGGACAGTCAAGGTTTATCTCTTGATGTTTCAACAGTTCTTGTTCTCATGAATTTGGACTCTAGAAAGGCATTGCCTAGCTATGTGGAGAAATTGTGATAGTTTGACTTTTTAATGAGTGTATCCGAAAAAAATAATTGTATCTAACATATTAAAGTGGCGTTAATTACACGACTATTGTTTTAGTGTTGTTATATCTTGTAATAAAAGACTGAAGTTAATTCGACACGTTACAAAATAGTGGTCTGTCGTTTTGTAAAGAAAAAAAGAAAAACTGACGAAAAGGTGTAATATTGAAAGCTTCTAACATGCACGGTGTTTCTTTTGCTTAACATAATTCTAAAAAAAAAAAAGCCATGAAAGACACTCTATTGAGTGTGTGCAGGTGAGTTGTACGGTCTTTATGTTAGCGATTCCTGTAGTTTTTCATCTTGAGGCTAAAAGAAAAGCGGGAAAAGTTTCCATAGACACGTTTTTGGCGGGGTTTATGCCTTTAAGCAATACGTGAACGCTTTCTACGGCAAACAATTTTGCTATAAACACGTCTTAAATAAAATAAGTCAGAAGGGTTTGCTAATATTTCACTTGGTTCTTTTTAAGCGCTCCAACCAGTAATACAATATTTTGCAGCCAGCGCGGTTCATCCTTCATGAGGATTACAACAAATCGAGCGACAACAACGACATTGCATTGATAAAGCTGCGCAGACCTTTTAACATTTCGAGGAGCCGTGGAATGATCGGCACAATTTGCCTGACTAGGAAGCCTGTGGACTACATGAAGCCTATTGAGGTGGCTGGATGGGGCTACCTGCGTGAACGTAAGAACGGCTATCATTATTACGTGGCAGTTGTAGCATTTGTTAAAGCTTGTGCATTCAAAACTCTAGAAGCCCCTTCAGCCCACGGATCGAAAGGCTTTAAATAAATGCAGGAAACGCTTTTGTGTTGAACGAGTTCTATTAAAGGGCAACACTCCAGACAGTATTGATGAATTTGTGATTACGTCTGTTTTCAGCTCAGTCAGTGTCTCTGAATATTTTTTTTTTCTTCTTGACATTGTTTGTAGTTTTATCAATTTCACGGATCAAAGTTTGCGTAGGGACGTGTACGGCAGAATCGAAACTATCTGCTAGAGAGGGATGACAAAACTCATAGAAGCTGTAGGACCGCGACCTGACGCCACAAGAGTGCTGCAGTACGGGTCGCCCAGTGTTGCTTGACTAATAGCTAACCCACTCGTCACATCCTATAATAGAGCTGGTCGCATCTTTAAAACCGGTTTTTGTAAAGTACGACTCTTCACTTTGGCTTAATAGTTCAGCTGCGATCATATTTCGTGTCTCTGAAGCGATGCCAGTCATTATGTGGTTTCGTTTTCGACCCCAGTTTCCCTTTATTCAGCAAGTGGAGTCATTTTTTTTTGCGATGTGGTTGTCTGGCCGAGTGACACAAATTGATTCTCTCCTTCTTTAAATATTATTTTTGTGCGCAAACCGTGCAATACAAGCTTTGTAGAGGGTGTTGAGAAACACCGCTTTGTGTCGTTTTCATAAAAGTGGCCATCGGGTGTAAAACTTCTTTAAAGGGGCCCTGGAATCATATTTAAGCATCTACCTTTTTTTGCGATTTCCACATCTCTTGGGGTTCGGGCGAGCCAGCGGGCACGGAGAGAGTAACTAAATATCAGTGCGTCATATTTTCACCGGACGGCGCGCCAACCTCCTCCACCTACGGGGCGACCCGCGGTGCCGAAAGCGCGCGATATGTGACGACATCGTGACCTTTTTGGTCCTGGCCTTATTACCCGTCAGAGCTGGTAAAAGCTTTTTTTTAGTCGAAATACATAATATAAGTGGCGCGAACCGTTTCAATTATTTATCAAAGTAGTTTTTTTTCTCAGTATTTTAGATAAGAAAACAAACAAATGGTGTTCATGAAGTACGGAAACATAAAATGACCCGTCGACATACCCGCGACCAAGTGGTGGAAAAGGCGGCTCATATTAGAAAGGGATCGTGGGATCAGGCGGCGACAAGCGGCGAGCGTAGAAAGGTCCCGGATGTACGCGGCGGCGCGGCGGTCGTATGGGCTCGAGGGTCCGACCGGTTCCGAGCGTTCCGAAGACCTTCGGCGAGCAGTTTTGGCTTCCGGTTTGGTCTTTTGGCGGTTTGGCAGTGCGAAGTGGCTTCTGTTCTGCACTGATCTTTACCCCATTTTTGCTGTCGTTTGTGGCCAATGAATTGCCATGCCTAATTAGTGTTTAGTCACGCAGCAAACGCAATGTGAGCTCTAGTTCACGGCCACTCAAGCCAGGACCAACGACGTCATGAAGGAAGTCATTTTCTGCGTGTATTTGTAATTGTAATTTCCCTATAACTTTTAAAATAAAGCGAAATTCGAGGAAAGAGAAATTTCATTACGTTACTACGTTCAGTTTTCTCAGGTTTGGTGCAAATTAAAAACCAGTAAAAAAGTCGTTGCAGGCCCCCTTTAATTAAGCGCCCTCTACCGTGCTGTACCGCAGAAACAAACAATTTCAGGAACAAACATCTTTCAGAAATGTACGTTAGTTATAACTATTATTCAAATTACTCGTATTCGATTACTTTTGGAGTAATTTTTTACTTATATGATTTCCTTTTTAGGAAGTAAACGAAAGTGTAACCTCAATAATTTTGGAAGCACTAAAATTAATTACTTGTAACCGTCACTATTTGTTCTCCCCTTTTTAATGGCGCCCTCTATTCCTACAAGTTTCCTAGCAAGGAATCCTCAAAACAAGTTTCCTACCGGAGGAAGGTTTACCAAAATCGGTGGATTAAGGAGACAAGTACTTTATCCTTGGCAGAAAATTTGGGACAGGCGCTTATAGTCCACTTACCCATCCCCACGAGGTGTATTCCCCTTCAACTTTTACGCCATGTGCATATTCCCGCCAAAGCGGAGTATGTGCCGAGTGTAGAAAACAGCTACCTGAAATATAAAAAAGGATGAGATAATGGATGTTTCCCATTTCCAACATACTAATAACTTCATCATTCTCCGTTACATTTCATGGCGATACTGCGATCTAAGGAAGAACATAGGAACTTCTAAACGATTTCGCTGACGTCATCGCACGAATTTTCATAGTTCTTATAGTTAACTTGGAGTGCGATGTAGTTAGGTACCTGTATATATTACCGTGTTGCGAGTGAGTATGTACAGGGCATAAAACGTACGCTAATATTAGTGGTTGATACCGTACAGGACGTATCTAAGAATGGATTGTAAGATTATGTGTTACAGTGACATTATTTTTTACGCGTTGATTTATATCCACTTTCCGTCCGGTGCAATATTGTCACAAATAAAAGCAGCGGTAGAGTTTAGAACGAAAAATTCACGTTTGATGAGCCGAAATGGTGCTGTGGTGACACAGATCTGAAGAGGAAAACAATCAAAAGAAATAAAAGACGAGGTTCTCGGGGCGCGCGCTATACGCACGCCGCGAGACAGAGAACGCTTGAGAATTCGAACAGGTCGGATGCCTTGGCTCTTTCTTCCCCACAAGTGGTGACCCGAATAAGTGCCCGAGCATGCATCATGGCCAACTTCCGGACTCGACCCAAGCTCCACAAGCGGCTATTGCGGTTCGGCCTCCGCCGTACTGGGACCGCAACCCTCGAGTCTAGTTCGTGCAGGCAGGGTCGCAATTCCACCTCGCTGGAATCGAAACCCAAGGACTCAAATATCATCACGTCGTCTCGGCCCTCTCTCCCACCGCGCCAACGCTGTCTACGACGGGCTGTCCAGCCCATCTACCTCAGCACCCTACAATCAGCTGAAGTCAGTCCTGCTTCAAAGAATCGAAGCATCCGAACGTTCCCGCTGCCAACAGCTGCTCTCCGCCGAGGAACTCTGTGAACGACGCCCATCGCAGTTGTTGCGTCGAATGATTCAGCTTCTCGGAGAAGGCGCCAACAACATCGACGCCGCTCTACTCCGAGAGCTGTTCCTTCAGCGGCTACCAACAAACGTTCAGATGGGCCTTGCGGCAGCAGCACCGCTGGATTTCGCGGGACTCGCCGGGTTGGCCGACGCGGTCATGGAGGTCTTTGCCCCGTCTGTCATCATAGCTACCGACACAACAACGCAGTCGGCAGGTGACGCATCCAACACGGCGCAAGACATCCGGACCCCGCAGACATCCCAAGGCTATGTTCTCGAGCTCTGCCAACGCCTCGAACAAGCCGTTCTCTCCCCTACAAGACGTCAAGACCCCGATCGTTCTCCACATTGTCGTCGGCGCTCAACATCTCGCCGAACACACAACGACCGCTCTAACATAGACAGCTCACCACGTCTCTGCTACTACCACCGCCGTTTCGGTCCAGGCGCACGTCGCTGCGAGCGTCCTTGAGCGTGGCCAGAAGACCGACCACTAGAGGCGTCGAGCGGTCCGGGTCTTGCAAAAGGTAGCCTTTTCTACGTCACCGACAGAACCATTGGGAATCGCCTACTTGTTGACACGGGCGCCGAGGTCAGCGCCATTCCTGCATCACGTGCGGACCGTTCGCGTAGGCCTATCTGCTTTCTTCAGGCTGTGAACGGCTCACCCATTCCCGTGTACGCGGAATGCTCTCTCTCGCTGAACCTTGGCCTTCGACGAGTGTTTAGGTGGGTGTTCCTGGTGGCCGACGTCGGTCAGGCGATCCTTGGCGCCGACTTCTTTCAACACCATTCGCTGCTAGTCGACGTCAAGAGGAAACGCCTACTCGACTCGACAACAAAGCTTTCAATACAAGGGATCGCAATAACGGAAACTCCGGTGTTCGCCTCCATTTGCACTCAGGTGCAAGGCACCTTCCAATCACCGCTCAGTGAGTTTCCTTCTCTCACGCGACCGCCAGACTGGACGAAACCTGTTGCACATGATGTCGCACATCACATTCCAACAACAGGCCCACCAGTTTTCTGCCGTCCACGACGACTAGCATCGGAGAAGCTCCAAATTGCTCGAGCAGAATTCGACCACATGCTCGAATTGGGGATAGTACGACCATCCTCCAGCAGTTGGGCCTCTCCGCTGCACATGGTCTCCAAGAAGAACGGGGACTGGCGACCATGCGGAGATTACCGCGCTCTGACCGAAACACCGTTCCAGACCGGTATCCGCTCCCCAACATACAAGACTTCACCGTCAACCTTCGAGGCTCTACCATCTTCTCGAAGATTGATTTGACCAGAGCCTATCATCAAATTCCGGTGGCGGAAGAAGGCATCCCCAAGACAGCCGTCACAACACCTTTCGGCCTGTTTTAATTTGTGCGCATGCCTTTTGGCCTCAGTAATGCGGAACAATCGTTTCAGCGATTTATTGACACTGTTACGAGGGGCTTGCCTTTTGTCTTCTGCTACGTCGACGACCTGCTCGTCGCAAGCCCATCTCCAGAAGAGCACAGCGCACACCTTCGTCTTCTCTTCGAACGGCTCGCCAAGCATGGCTTCATCATCAACGCCACGAAGTGTGAGTTCGGGGTACCCGAATTGGACTTTCTGGGACACCATCTCGATAGCTCAGGAATTCGACCTCTACTTGCCAAAGTCAGCGCTATCCAAGACTTCCCGAGACCAACATCCCTCACCAAGCTTCGCCAATTCATCGGCCTCGTAAACTTCTACAGACGTTTCATCCAACACTGCGCCAAGCTGCTCGAACCACTTGAGCTGCTCCTCCTCGGCAAGAGCGCACGCTCTACATCTTCTTTGCCTTGGAGCGACGCAGCTGAGCAGGCCTTTTACGAGGTAAAGAGAGCTCTTGCGGAGACCACCCTTCTTCAACATCCGATGCACGACGCTCCAACGTCAATCATGACTGACGCCTCAGCAACCGCCGTTGGAGCAGTACTGTAGCAACGCATCGACGGACAGTGGCAGCCACTCGATTTCTTTTTGAAGAAGTTGAAGCCAGCACAGACACGCTACAGCGTGTTTGGCCGAGAGTTGTTGGCTGCCTACTTGGCCGTGCGTCACTTCCGACACTTCGTTGAAGGAAGGAGTTTCACCATATAGACGAACCATAAACCCCTGACAAATGCCATCTCAAACGCAGGATCCCATCACACACCTCGGGAAATCCGCCATCTAGCTTCTCTGTCGGAATGTACGACAGACATCCGACACGTAAAAGGCGTAGACAACGTGTCTGCCGACGTCCTCAGCCGTATTGACGCCGTCTCCTTACCGCCGCTCCCAGATCCTGCAGAATTTTCTTGGCTACAGATTGAGGACGAGGAGCTCAAGAGGCTACGATCGTCATCTTCGTTGCAGCTGCAGGATGTCGCCTTTCCGGGTAACATCATTGCCACTTGCGACGTCTCGACTGAAACGCCCCGGCCGTTCGTACCTGTTTCACTACGTCGAAAACTTTTCGACGCCAGTCACTGTCTCTCACACCCAGGCGTTCGGGCAACACAGAGACTAATGACGTCCAGGTACGTCTGGCCCCGCATAAAGTCGGATGTCCGGGACTGGGTACGCTCCTGCATACCCTGTCAGCAAGCGAAGGTCCATCGGAACCCTGTGCCCCCGAGAAGGACCTTTCTCCAACCCGATGCGCGGTTTTACAAGGTACATTTGAACCTGGTCGGGCCACTTCCATCATCACAGGGGTACCGCTACCTTCTCACCTGCATTGACAGATTTACGAGATGACCAGAGGCAACGCCACTGCAGGACATTACCGCAACCACCGTCGCCACCGCCTTCATCTCCACGTGGGTATCCAGGTTTGGATGCCCTTCCGAGATAGTCACAGACCGGGGACGACAATTTGAGTCGTCGCTCTCCACAGAGTTAACCCGCATTCTTGGGACGACAGGGTTGCGGACGACCGCTTACCACCCGCAATCCAACGGACTTGCGGAGCGCTTTCATCGCCATCTGAAATCGGCATTGATGGCCCATGGAAGGCCTAACGAGTGGGTTTCCTAAGTGCCGATCGTGCTCCTTGGCGTCCGAACTGCCCTTAAAGAAGACCTCGGATGTTCTACCACCGAGCTCGTCTATGGCACTCCCCTGAGGTTGCCATCAGATTTCTTCGCGGCCGACACGCCATCGTCGGCAAAGCCCGAAGCTTACGCCGAGACACTCAGAGAAGTGTTCGAAAAACTCCGTCCAATTCCAACTCGGGTCGGGAATACCAAGTCACCATACATTACGGAGGACCTAAAGACTGCCACCCACGTGTTCGTCCGACAGGAACATCACAGAAAGCCACTACGTCCTCACTATCAGGGACTGTTTCCCGTGGTACAGAAAAGGACGGACACGTTCGTCCTCCGCATGAACGGGAAAGACGATGCCGTTGCCGTCCACCGACTCAAGCCTGCTCATCTCGAGGCTACTACGCCGACATACAAATTCTGGCCACAAAAAATTGTTAGTTGGAAGGATTTATAAAACATATAAATCCTCCCAGGGGGGGGCATATCTGTGGTGACACAGATCTAAACAGGAAAAAAATCAAAAGAAATAAAAGACGAGGTTCTCGGGGTGCGCGCTATACGCACGCCGCGAGACAGAGAACGCTTGAGAATTCGAACAGGTCGGATGCCTTGGCTCTTTCTTCCCCGCAGTGCCTACAAACGTAGAGAGATAGGTTCCGCGTATCTTGCGTCGGCGACGGAAGGGTGACTGACCAGAAGCACCGCGTTATCGCTACTTTCACACACGCGGCACGTTCAGGAATGTTCCGAACAAGAACACTCGATGACAGTCGAGTACGGGCTATAGGATTTTCTATAAGAGTTCAAAATTAATAAAATAAGGATCCGGGCCGAGTGGGATTGGAACCGCATCCCTCAGTGTGACAGCCGCATGCGTTGCCAACTTCCGTTACATCCGCGGCAATATCGCCTATTGACCAACTCAGCTCACTGACGTCACTCCACTGTGGTGGCGCTGCTGTCGGTAGTGCGCAGGCGCAAACGCTTCACTCCTCCCGAATTTGGTTTCTGCGCACGCGCAGTGCCCACACCTGGAGTGGCCAAAGCGGACTTGTTTGGAAACTCTGTTGGGGATACTCCACGAGCTGATGAGTCCAATCATACAGCGCCAAAAGCGCCCCATCATGGTGTTAGTCGCGTTTCTCTACGTGTTCTATCATCGCTGAACCAATCATAAACAGAAAAAGCCCAGTGACTCGCGCTTTTGATGCTGCTTCATTGATACCATTAGCTCGTAGCGTCGGTTCCGATGGCCACGGTGTAAAATATGCTTTCTCTTGAGGTGAGGACTCTGCCCGACGCGGAACGACAAGATAAAGTCCTCTCGAGAGCGCATGCGGGCGCCCAACAGCCCGCGGCGAACTAGTGCCGCTCAGTGGCGAACCGACGCAACTGCGAAAAAACATATATCAAATATCTCGTTGCCATGGCATCTCTCGTACAGGCGTCGCACATCCTTGAGCAAGGAGCCCGCGCTCGTCTGATGCCATGGCAACGATATGTTGTATTTATGTTGTTTTTCGCAGTTGCGTCGGTGCACACGCACCTCGCCAAAGACTTTTTTGATAATAACCTATACTTCGTTTCACCTTCGGTCTGAGCGCGGACGATGGTATGAACCGAAGGGCCAATCAAACAGCGCAAAAAGCGCAACGTCATGGCGTGCTCTCTGTGCTTGATAGGACTAGCCGGCGTAGGAGCACGCACAGACAGACGGCGAATACCGGCTGGTCCTATCAACTGCAGAGAGCACGCCATGACGTTGTGCCTCTTCGCTGTTTGATTGGCCCTTCGGCTCACAACATCGGCCGCGCTCGGACCGAAGCTGAAACGAAGTATAGTTCCCAATAAAAAGGCAGATTATAAACTACAGAGCCCTTGAGCCAATCCTGGTACTGTGGAAAGTACCTTAAAATGACTCCTTTTTGAGAAACTTGGTCTCAAAGTGCGGTTGGTTCAGTTGTTTTTACGCAGTCGTTCATCTTTTCAAGTTTCGGCACTCGCGTCTCTCCAGGGAACGTTTTGAGGGCAGCCCAGTCCCAAACTAAAGGCGCAATATAAAACATAGATCCCTTGAGCCCATCCTGGTACAGTGGGAAATAACCAAAAATGAATCATTTTTTTGAAAAGCGGTCTGAAAGTGTGGATAGTTCAGCCTTTTTACTCATTCGTTCATCTCTTCAATTCGGGCACCCGCACCCCGGCAGGGTGAACTATTTGAGGTCCTTGGAGTTCTTAAGAACTGTTGACGAAATACACAACGTAGGGCTTTTGAATACAATCTGCTGCTATGGCGATTCCTTTAGAATGAGCCGTCTTTGAGAATCCTTGTCCCGAAGTGGACATGCATGTTTCACGGCTTTCAAGCGTCCGTTCATCATTTCAACTTTGGGCAACTGGACCTTGTCTGGAGACATATAGAGATCGACTGAGTTCTCAACAGGCGACGAATTATAATATTTAAGGCCGCCGACTGCAAGTCGGTGGTATTGTAGAATCTTGGACTTCTGCCCTCCTCGAGGAATGTGACGTCATGTCAAATATTTCAAAACGCTCTTCTCTCGATCTCATTTTAATGCGAAAGCATTAACTACCCAATGAAGCGAAACCAACGGCGCCTCTAACCGCAGATAAAAACAAAAAAAAAAACGCGAGAGAAATGCTTAGATAGCTATTGGCTGAGCAAAACGGCTCTTAGATAGCTATTGGCTGCTGCTTCACGAGAGCGCGCTCTCGGCCGCCACTTTTATATCACGCGTTGTGGGGGAAGGGGGGGGGGGGGGGAGGAGGCTGCAGCCGCTTCACGAGAGCGCGCGCTCGGTCGCCACTCTCGTGGCAAGCGTTGCCGGAGGGGGGGGGGGGGGGGCGGGAGGCTGCGGGCGCTTCACGAGAACGCGCGCTTGGCGACCTCAGCAGTAGCGAAATGTGGCCGGCCACGCCAGTACACCGCAGACCAACTAATACCCCTGTCAGACGGCAGCTAAAATGGCATTTACGCTAAATGACATTCAAGATGGGACCTGCCAGACGACAACAAAAATGACATTTAGGTGATGTTTGTTGCGATTGCGATTTCAAAGTCGCCTCGGGCACACAGAGAACCTTTGCGTCAATCATGGCGTCGATGACCAGTTTTAACACAGCGAAACACTTTTTTTTGCGTTGTCTGCTGAGACAACAAAATATAACTGAAAACCGGGATAGAAAGCTGCGCACACTAATTTTAAATAGGTTCGATTTCTGACGAGAACTAGATGTTTTGTGGCAACCACGAGGCGAGGCGTCGGCCGAAATCCATTGGTCAACGTAACGTCGCATAAGCCAATCTGTAAGCCGAGCCTCCCGCGCCCCGCCACTACAGCTGACAGCTTGCTCGTTATCATTTATTTCGGTAGTTTCAGTAGTGCTTGCTTGCTCTGGCTGCCCCTCATGCTCGATCTTCGTCTGCCGTGTTCACTTCTACGTCTGCGAGGGATCCTGGATGCCGTATTGCGCTTCCGCCGTTGCTATCACGGCGGTATGGTTTCACTTGGTTCGAGCGTCTCCGGCTCTTGAGAAGGCCGTTAATCATCTTTGTCGAAGACGCATTCCGTGAGCTTCGGTTTGAAGACAGGCTACCATACCTGCAAGCGTACGACGTCTTAAAGCAGCTGTTTGAGTGATGCCGGCGACGTCATCAGGTACCTTGTGAATGTGTGTCGGCGTTACAACGAGTGCTTGGTTGGACAGGTGACTTGTGTGCACCTAACCACCCCGGTGAAAAAGCGAGTCGGCGCTGCAAAGTCATACTCCACCGCGGAGGACAGAATCATCACCAACTTGCTCGTGGTGGGGCACTCCACTGCCAAGTGATCGCATCCGTCTTCATCTGCGACTGGCAAAAGATCGGGAGCGCCACTGAGACCGCTGAACGGTTAAGCACAAACGGGATAGTCAAACTGCCCCAGGATTCTTGCAAATCATAGAGTCGCTGGACGACTCCTGCCTGTGACATCAAGTTCCAGCGCCAGCGGCTCCCAAAGAAACATCGAATCATAAATACACTTCTTGCAAAAAAAAGTTTATTTTAACGAAATACAATTTATTAAAAATATTCTTGTTCGGATTAGTAGAAATAATATCACTACACGGTTTTTCTAGCTCTTAGAAAATTCAGGCGATCATGTTTCAAACTAACAAATTTACAAAAATTGAAAAAAAGGAATACATCACATGTCTTAATTACTGATTGTCCCTCAAAACAGACTTATATAGCTCCTGCCAGCATCGTAAAAGTATTCTTTAACTGACTTTGATGTGAATAAAACATAACTTGACTGATTGCCTTCCCAATAGTAATAGAACGGGAATTGGTGTGGATGCTTTGAGGTGAAAATGACTAAATAACTGTTTCTAAACATGAGACGAGAGTGCCAGCTTCTAGCACTTTAAATACTATGTTTAGAAGCTATAGAATGTTCTCAATTCTGTGGAGTTTCAAAGAAATGTTCCAAGCTAGCTCCATGAAAAAAGTTGCGTGGTGACATTTTGACTGCTCTGCTTCCACATTGGATCTCCAATTTTGAGAGTTATATGTCTAAGGTGCAATATATTTTATGCCTAGAGGACTGATGCATCTGTTGCAATGTTTCTATAAAGCTACAGTGATTTTTCTACCTTTTCCTGTATCTGAACGTTGGAAAGCTGAGGCGGTGTCGTGGCCATGTTCGGGAGGTTGGCACTGGCTAGCATTCAGGAAGCAGTAACGCTCCAGGCATACACAGCCACAGTCAACTGGACTGCTGTGTCCCCACTGATCTTGTGTAACGTGTTCCTGCTGACATCCAACATGCCCGAACCTTACGCAACCCAGGACATCATCTTTCAGAGAACTGCACGTCAATTAGTCACTTCCGCACATTCATGGCAACCGTCACGGTCAGTGGAAAAAAAGTACTTATGAAGCTGAACACTGGTTCCGTGTGCTCCATTGTACACCTGAGGACAATGTGTAAGCTAGAAATCTCCTCGAAGGCGCTCTGACCGTGCATGTGAGAAGTCCGAACTTACATTCAGCAACATGTGCATCTCGTGGGAGAGGTGAGTGTGCAAGTCAAGTATGGCGGCAGAGCTTAGCTCCCGCTACTCATTATAAAGGGGGCTGGAATCAACATTTTGGGACAGGAATGGTTCCAACTATTAGGCATCTCCTTGGAAGGGCTTCATCCAGCTTCATGGAGCCCCCGTTTCCCGGAACTGCAACAAGGGGAGTCGCCCAGCTGTAGGCCAGCAGCACAGATTGGGGAAGAGGGTGGCAACTCTCCTCGAAGACTTCTCAGAAGTGTTTATGCCCAAGCTGGGGAAGGGCAAGGGTCCCCCGGTGCGAATGGAAGTGGAGGGTCAAGCCGCACCCAAATTGCACAAGGCACGTCAGAGTTCGTTGTGTACTTCTGCCAAAAAGGGGACGAAGCCATCGAGAAGTTCGTGGAACAAGGTATCTACATGTCGGTCACGCACTCTCGTTGGGCGACGCCTATCGTCCCTATTCTCAACAAGAGTAGGAAGATGGAAATTTGTGGTGACTTCAAGGGAACACTCAAGTTTCAACCCAGTTATCAAGACGGAGACTTACCCGCTACCCACTCCGGAACAGCTACTACACTCCGCGACAACTTCTCTTGGCAATGCAGTGGAAGGTACAGGCCTGCGTCCCTCTCTCATTTCGAGTGCGCGCGGGTTCTCCTCCTCTCCCCGGAAATGGGGAGAGGAGGAGAGCCTGCGTACACTCAAAATGGGAGAGGGAACGCGGGCCTGTACCTTCCACTGCATTGCCAAGAAAAGTTGTCGCGGAGTATGGCAAGGCTGGGAGGTTGCTCGGCGTTCTACCGGCTTGACTTGGATCAAGCTTATCAGCAACTGGTATCGACGAGGACACTTCCCTGTTATTGACTATAACGACGCACAAGGGGCTTTTCAAGGTGAGCGGATTGCAGTTTGCTGTGGCCGTGGCTGTAAGCATCTTCCAGCGTTATATGGAAGAATCTTGAACGGCCTCAAAAGAGTGCTCTCTATTTTGGATGACAATCTTATCGACGGAAAAACGGTAGCTGAACACGACGATCGGGTGCAGAGGGTGCTGCAGCGCATCTAGGACGACAACCTGTGGCTGAATGCTGACAAGTGCGCTTTCCGAGTCAAGGAAGTATCATACTTGGGGTACCGTATCAACAAGGACTGCGTCAGTCTTTTGGCCGAAAAGGTGGAGGTCATCAAGAAAGCTCCGGAACCAACGAACAAGAAAGAGCTACAGTCGTTCTTGGGAGCTTTGAACTTTTATGGTCGACCGTTTTCTGAAGTGGGCCACCCATGTGTTGGAACCTCTTCATCGCCTTCTGGATAGGTATAAGGTGTGGGAGTGGACGAAGGCGGAAACAGAGGCGTACAAGCGTGCCATGTGTCGGCTAAAATCCTCAGCTGTTGTAGCACGCTACGATGTGTCACGTCCCATAGTGCTGGCCTGCGAGGCCTCTCCGTCCGGGCTGGAAGCTCTATTGAGCCAAGTGGAAGAAGACGGCATTGAAAGGCCTGTGGCCTTTGCATCGAGAACTTTGTCGCGGGCAGAGTGCAACTACGAACTGTTATGACTCGTCCCCATCTCCCTGTGTTTGTGAGTGTGTCGGAAGCTCGTCGAATCCTTTTCCCAGTCGTTAGGACCGCTTTGGGAAATGGATTAACCCAGGCCTTAGGGCCGAACGCTCGGGGCCTGGCCAGTCTGGCTGACATCAGTCGTTTCAGGGGAAGCACCGCTCAAGGAGTCCTCTCCCTCACGTGTTAATCCTTTTGACCTCTACCAACGGCTGGCGCCGAGGCGGCGGACCGCGACAATGTGTTTCGGGCCTTCCGGGTGCTTATCCATCACGGTTAGAGGAGCTGAATTATACGGAGCTGTCTGCCTGCTGGGAAACAATCCAGGGTTCGTCCAGCAGCCAACTTGCAAACCTTGGAACTGTTCACCACCCCAATATAGGATTCGAGTCTGGGGGATAATCGTCGGCTTGACATTCCCAAACGTTAAGTTCCCCTTTGGGGAGAGCTCCGCTGGTCCGATTGCCGTCGGTCGCTTCAGGAGAAGCCCCACCCACGGAATCCTCCGCTCCCTCAGGTGTCCACAAAAACTCCGACCGTTCGAGGGAGGGTCGCCTTCGATCAGATATTTCGCTATGAGATAAACCTGTTAAGTTTTCGTGGTCTGTTTCGCCCACTGACTGGCTCGGATGTTGTGCGTAAGAAAGGTTGGATGCCAGCGAGATGGCCATGCAACCCGAGAGACGAGGCGGGTCGTTGACACCTAACAGCACACACAACACTGAGAACAATGAGAACGGGTTTAGCTGTCGCCTTCCGCAAACTTCACGGACAACGGACGACTGGAAGGTAGTCGTTCGATATGAGTGCCCCGCTTAGGAGAATTTCAGGGCTGCGTTCCGGTTCCAGGACGGAAACCTTCATCTGGACATGTTTTCGAATCCTCGTGTCAAGTTATTACCCTTTTCCCTAGCGACTTATAACTGACAAATAGTGTGCCCAGACATCTCGAAAGAAAGTAGGAAGACAACTGAAGACCTCCTCGACAGGTTTGATAAGTACCAATCACATTTCAAAATCTACAGTAACAAATACTTAGCTTCCAGTACACTGCTTTTCAAGAGGGGACTACTTTACGTATATTCCACTGCCAGGTCCGGCATCAAAGTGCACCTCATTCTATAGCGCTTAATTTGGGAAAGTAGGGCCAATCAAACTTGCAAGACTCCTGAACGAAAAGAGAAGCTGTTTGGGGTGTCAATACCTGTGTCCTCAAAGACCCAAGTGCCAAACCCCAGCATCCACCTGACCTTGAGTAGCACTTCGTTGATACGTGCAGTGAACTGGAGCCAGTTATTGAACATATTTCTAGGTAGTCTGGTCTGTTGACTGCGGTGAAGAGTGTCGCAAGCTTGAGTCAGCATCGGTTATTTATGAGTGGTCTTCCTGGAGGTGGCTAGCATGATAACATTTAGAAGTGTTGAGAGGCAGATGGTTATCTAGTGACTTGGTGTATACGGTCGAAGCACATGGCAAGAAGACGATTAAATGTGGTTCTACAAACTGCTTGTGTGTTTGGGGGTAAAAGAATTACTAGAAGAGAGTATTCGTTCAACAGTGACTGTACAAATTGGTGTGAGAAGCATTGCCGTTTCTATCTTTTATGAAAACAGTCTCGTTATGGTGGTGGAGGATTGGTAGCCGTGCGCATTAATGCACTGCGGCTGGGAGCACGTGGGACGAAAACTCTGGCTGCAGAACCCAGGGATTCCAAGTTCAGGACCCTTGCAAACACGACAAAGATAGTAAGGCATGCATAGTGAATTTACTACATCAACTACGTTCCTTGATCAACCGTGACACGTTGATTGGACATGAGTGGCGAGTCAGCATTCGGCTAGGACTCGTGGTCAATCAGTGCTTCACCGGTTGAACATTAATTCCAGCCAAAAGCAGATGCAGCAGTCACGTGCAATTTGTAAACTACGGCCAATCGTGGTAGTTGTAGTGCATTCAGTACTATCTTGCTATCCAGGTGGTGTTGCCCCTGCCCATCTCGATCTTTATGAGCATCGTACAAATGTGCATTTGTGCATCACCAGGCTAGCAGTCGTACTGCACTGTCTAAAATTCTCATGTACAGCATAATCTATTGTTCCAATACATCAAAGACAAATAAACACACTGCCTAATTACAAACGCCTAATTTACCTTGCTGTGGTAAAAAAGACTGAACAGAAGCCCGCAGCTGTGTGGTATAGAAGAGTTCTAATGATGGAAAGTTACGATAAAGACGAGTGTGACAAATCTTTACTGTTAAACAAATTCATTTCATCTGTTACTATTAAATACAACAACTGTATAGAATCCTTGCTCAATCATTTTAGTTAGGAATGCCTTCACTGGTGCTGCAAGTGACTCGCATCTTCTGGAGCTGCTTCAAAACCGAGCCGAAGCAGCTTCTACGGCTATGTGGCCTCTTCCTTTTCACTCTTGTCGGCTCAGCTGCACATTACTGCTCGTGCCGGCCCTTATATCACTGCTTCGTCGGTGTGTTCTGGAACTCGTGGCATCATCACTGACATTGCCAATGGTCTCGGGTATCTTGGAGTCAATACCAGTGGCGGCCCTGATGCTGGCTATTGCACTCTCCTCGTCAACCCCACGCAATTTTTTTACTGCTGCTTTCCAGAAGATACCTCACACAAGTTGCTTTCCGCGGTGCTTTTGCACTGCACGTCTGAAAACAAGACAGGAGAACGTCACACAAGTAGCCATGGCTGCAAGAAACTACCCCTTGTTATTTAGAGGCAGTGACCCCAGGAACGTGAAGATTTTTTTAACGTAGCCATCTCATTTTGCCTATTTTTATGGTGGCCCCCAGCAGCAGATGTTTTCTGGAACATGTAGATATCTTAAGTGGCAACTGAGTAATTCAATGTATACATGCCAAAAACTGATTAAACAAGTTTTATGATGTTTTGGTACAAATATTGTGCACATATCATATTCCTAGTGAGGGAAGAGCCGCCTCGGTGGCTCCGAGGCAAGAGCGCCGGCCTACGGATCCCCATGTGGCGGGTTCGAATCCCGACCGAGGTTCCCGCGATCTTACGGAGGCTTATTGCAGAGAAGGTGCCGTATAACTGAGCTTTCAGTTGCACGTCAAAAGATCCCCAGGTGGTCGAAATTAATCCTCAGTCCTCGGCTGGGGCGTTCCAGATGCCCTTCGTTGGTTTGGCACGTAAAACTCCCAAATTTGACCCTTTTTGATATTCCTAGTGATATGATACTTAGATGTAAAGACACGTAGCATATTTAGCTTTGAAACATTATGGGATTATCCAACATCACTTTAAAAGATTGCTAGAAATAGAAACAATCAAAGACGCAGCATTTTTATTTATATTTTTGAGCATGTTAGTGGGAATGTAAAAGCCGGTAAAAGATCACGGTGGCGAATACCTACACTACGTTTATTAAACCAACAGACCCTTAACAAAATTTGTACCACTTCAAAAAAAAGGTAGTCTCTTTTTTTTTTGTCTTGCATTCCTCCCAGAATCTACTCGGCGGTAGCACATTTGACAAGGCATGTCAGCCAAACTCTGGAGCTGTTGCCTGAGCAACAAACGCGAAATTTAAAGCGCTGCTAGGCGAAGACTGCTACTATGAACAACAACGGAGCCGGTCGTGCAATGAACTCGTTCGAGGTACGCAGTGCTGCGAAGACCCACAGACGCAAAACAAATACTAGGCGGCCGTCCCTTAAGCTAATTGCGTACTCCTGTTGACTTAGCAGGTTACGCCCACCGTCAAAGTTTTATCTTACCCAAACATGTTCCTCGAGGTTTCGATGTTGTGATGAACTGCGGCATATGTCTTGAGGAAACCGAGGCGTCTAAAAACGCCCATATGCCAGTGCAGAACCCGCCGCACCGCTTCTGCTACCGAAGACATTCTAAGCGCTCGTCTCATATGGGTTGAGTGCCGACGTCTCTCGGGTGGTCCAGTTGACAGGTGGCCTTTTCTTCATGGCAGACGCTTCTTCCGACATCGTAAAAACGCGTAAATGTGGAGCGCAACAGTATTAACGAACCGAGAGCTGACCGAGGCGAGCAGACGGCAGGTTCAGCGAGCTATTAGGCCTACTGGATAACTGGAGCCGTGAGTAAGTTAAACAATTAGGAGCGTAAATTATGTGCGAAATATGTGTTGAACGCATTATTTTCGCAATTAAAACGATGTAAAAATTTTTTCCGCAAAAAATTACCTTGTTGTTGTTCCCAATCCCGTAACATTTGTCGGGCGCCGCCGACGAGAGTACGCTTTACGAACTCAGTTTACCTGAAATGACATTTTGGTTCAATGCCATTCAAGTTGCCGTGTGGCACTGCCTAAATGACATTTACAATGAATGTCATTCGGCGTAAATGCCATTTTATCTGCCGTCTGACAGGGGTATAAGAGAAGGGGAGAACGAGATTCATGCTTTCGCATTCACAACTTATAAGAAATGCATAGGTGTCCTCAGAATTTTTTTTTTGCTCTACGTGTGAAGGGGATTGTGATAATTAATTGATTGTAAACATCTAGTGCCTTGTCTAAATATTACTTTTTACATGTGAAAGTTAAGTTCACGGGAACAAATCATCATCTCAATAATCTTTTAGTCACCGCAGCGCTCCCAGTCCTTTCAACAGAAATCAACTTATTAATATCACATAGCATTATTAGTTGGAGATATTATTTTGAAAACGTATTTTATAATCTTACATTGTAATATAAAACAGCTTTTCTCGTTTGCTAGTTTATTTATGTCAGTAGCAGAATACTGTAAATGATCGTAATCGTCTAAACTAAACCAAATCCACCTTATTTGGCAAATTGGTCTAAGGAACCAAAGAAAATATTTTTTAGAAAAAAAAACAAATGGTACCCAGAACATTATGAAATTTTCTGGTTGAGTGCAGTCGTATGACAAATCTTGTATTTTGTTGTATTACTAAAATGTGCTCGTTTGAACTTCGTTCTTTCTAACAAAACATTGCATGAAGTGCCTCCGAAATAACTTTTTTTACTGACGTAATACATATATTCAACACAAGAAAATTCGCGATAATATTGGGGAGGGATTCCACTTAATGTAAACATCCATAACGAGTTTTTTGTACCCAGGAATGAATTTCACACTTCCATTAACTCGGATACTATCCGTAGTGAAATATATCAAAGAGTTTATGGGACTAAGAAACTTGCAGTTTACAAGTCATCATTTTGAACTTTTGGCACAAGAATGGAGTGGTAGCATTGCAAAAGGTTTAAAACGCAACATTTTCGTGTTATGGCCATTTTTGTATATTAAATACATGGCCTTCAATGGGAGCAGTGCCGTTACCCGCTAAAATATGGCGCGACCATAGGATGGCAAAATTTTTCCGGGGATGAATTCGGTGATTCCGTTCTAATAATAGACTGTACAAAAAAAAAGTTTTCCAACCGGCAGAAAATTTTGTCCTTTTGAAAATCTGAAGTAATCGGAAAAATGACAGTCACTTTTTCCAGTAACGGGCAATTACGTTTCTTCTATAAGTAATCAAGTAATATAGTTGAAGACTTTTCGACCAGGCCGAAGAGTAATTGGAAATGGAATAGGCTACTTTATCCAAGAAATGTCTACAAAGACTGCGATATATAAACTGCACACCAAGCCCCTCCCCCCCCCCCCCCCCTCTTTTTTCATTTCATTTTAGGTGGGAAAAAACCAAGCATTTTGCGGACTGTCGCCGTTCCTGTGAAAAATAACAGGGAGTGCTACGACTCGCTGTTACCCTTCAATCCCTCAACCATGTTTTGCGCTGGTGCCCCCGGACGAGACTCCTGCTCGGTAAGCTGGTTTCTAGCTGTAATAAAGTACCGCCGTTAATTGCGGTACGTAGCCACGACCAGCTTACTAAATGCAAGGCGAGGCTTGTAATGTTCTCGTTTTGTGCCTCGTGATCTCTTTCTGGGCGAACCCAGAGGCTGATGCCGCTATCTGATAGGCTACAAAAAAAATGAAGCCGCACATCGCATTTCTTATACTCTCAGCAGCTATAGTACATGCTGTACTAAAAAGCAAGAAAAGCGTTAAGAGTATATCAGATTTAGCGCTACAACCAAAAAGGGAAAAATGAGTGAGTCAGTACGTAAATAGTGAATGGGATACATTCGCGGTCGAGTAAAAAGAGAAAACAATAATAATTAGATGAATGTTGCGGTCCAGAATCAAGTGTACTATCTCACTATATCTTCAACTGTACTATCTCACTGTACTTCGTTTCAGCTTAAGTCTAGACGCAGCCTACGCTACGAGTTAACGGAACCAATCCAGCGCGTCAAAAGCCGCTGGATTGGTCCCTGGGCCTTTTTGGTTTATAAATAAAGGACGGCAAACAATCAAATTCGTATGAATAGAGACCCTACGGTTACGAGGCCTACGCGGTTCTTCTTCAGGGGTGACTATAAATTGGCCGTTCAGGAGCGGTAGTTTTTTTTTTTTTTATCTTCTTATCAGCGATGTGGCGGAGGTCGTTGACATAGGCTTGCGGCCTGAATATCCATCGAGACGGAAGATCAAACGAGTCGAAAGATCCAATTGGTCACGTGGCACGCGAGACGGAATATCCATCGAGACGAAATGTCTAATTGAGACTGGATGTCCAACGAGTCCGAATGTCCATTGCAACAAGACGGAAGGTACAGCCAGGCCTGAATGACCACCGTGACTGAATGTCCTAGTAGAAAAACCCAGAGACAAGGGTTTTTGGGGGTTTTCCTACTATGATTCGTCACCAGCTCGCCTGCCTCTTTGCTCTGAGTTCTTTATTACTGAATATCTATCGAGGTGGAAGATTCAACCAAGCCTGATTGTCCACTGCGACTGAGTATCCAACGAGACAGAATATCCAACCAGGTCTGAATGTCTACTGAATATGGATATCCAATGTGTCATGTTTATTCCTGTAATTTATCGAGCATACTGCCTCCCAAATAAATAATGATAAGCTAGGACCTTTTCTTTTTCATTGCACGTTTTTGTATCCTATGTGAAAGGGCTTGCTGGAATGCTCTAAATTATATTTAACAATGTAAAGATCACATGAGATACTTGATCTCCGAGAACGCAATGAGGGAAGAGTTTTTTTTTTTGTAGATTATGAAGGAATGGAATACGCTGCCTAGGGAAATTGTTTGTGCCACAAATGCGGAAAGTTTTTTTTAATGTTTGTTCGCACCTCCGCAATAGTGCCTGATACAGGCGCCGCAGGCTCAAAATAAATAAATAATAAAGATTAAAATTAACAAAAGCAACCAAAGTCAACACCAAATCTTGGCTGTCAAATGCACCCCATAAAGTATTTTAATAAGGAAAAAAAAACGCCGCAGACGGTATTTAAAAGGGATGCAGAAAGAAAGAGTCTTCAAAGCAGCGAAGCATTCGTGAACTTCCTAAACAGGTTCAACACGGAGTCTAGAAAACAAAGGCGACTGTATCGCTCAGAAACCAAAAAAGTAGGCGTACAACAAAGAGGTCTTCGAAACTTTATCTTCTACACATACATGTCCCATGTCACCCCCTTTCCGGTTTTGGACCAAAGTTTTTTTGTATTCTAGTGAACTCAAATCACTTGCCAGGTTAAAAAGGTTCAACATTTCTAAAACTCAAGAAGGAAGCTACAAAAAAGGACAAACACAAGACGTCTCGTCTTGTGTTTGTTTCCTCTTTGTAGCCTCCGTCTTTTGTTTCAGAAATGTTTGACTTTAACCAGCTCGCCTGCCCTGTTACGTTATCTTAGGAAGTTTACCCTTGTTCTTGGTTCGATATAACAATGGTACAACACCACCTGAGTGGCTTCAAATCCTAGACTGCAGACAAACTAAACCATCCACTTCCAAACAATGCTCGTTCCGGGTCGACATTCCACATGGCTATATAAAGGACTGCAATTTCGCCACTTCCCTCTGTCAGAACCCTGAGCTTCGTCTTCTCCAAATCGCCAAAACGCAAATACGGTGAGTGTTGTTTCTATCGGTTGATCATTTATGTTTATGTACCGCGACACTGAAGTACTGTAATTGCATTTAAAATATTGTAGTTATTACGCCTATGTACTTTGAGCTATATACAAATAATCACTCTTAGCCATTTATGCAGAAAAGTAAGGTCTTGGAAAGTGAAAATTTCGAGACACATGAGATGCTCAAGTGTCTAAAGTGCGATTCGAAGTTTCGAGTACAACTCCTCTGATTGTATGTGTCGCGTTTTGATTGCAGGTTGCAGCGTACTCGCTGAGCCAATGAAATGAATCCTGGGCGCCTGGGTGTCCAGACGTTTGTGCCTTCTCACAAGCGCTCAAGCAAACCAGTCATACAGTACAGAAGCCGTCGCTGGCCCAACGCGGTTCATGAATTTTCGTTCAAGAGTGCCAATCTAAAAAAAAAAAAAAAAAAGGAAAACCTAGCATCGAGTACTATCGATGCATCAAATGCTTTCATCTCAGCAAGCGCATGGTGACCGGGGAAAAATGCCCAGTAGCGCACCTCATGCTTAACAACGGAGTTATGGCTTCCGATCCTGATAATCCCATGACTCTGCACAGCTGCAGCCCAGACAAGGACTCCGATGCGACGGCAGTGCTTACAACGCGATTCATGTACGAAGTCTGTACGGATGAACGCAGCAGCCGCAAGAGACCGCGTGAGACATTCGACGAAGCGGTGACGTCCGTACAGGAAAGGGTTCGTGAGTACGGAGATGGAAGTTCAGGATGGCATACAAGCCAGAATGAACAGTGCATAGGAATTCACGTCCAAGAGACGAGCCCTCTCACGCAATCGCCATCACAACAGACTAAGGGGCAACGTATTGGACGCTATTTTCCCGGAGCTTCGCGGCACCAACGACTCCAAAGAGTTCTTGCAACTGGAAGTCAAGACGGAAGAGAGACGGATTCTTCTTTTTTATGCTGAAAAAGACACGGAAGTGCTTCTCAACATCGAATTCATTCTTGGGGACGGCAAGTTTAAATATAACCCCAGTGAATTTCACAGTCAAGGGCAATTCTACACTTTACATCCCATTGTTAAAGGGGAAGCGCATCCCATCCTTTACGCTCTGATGCAGTCATGCGACGTTTAGGCCTACGAGGTTGTTTTCGGCACCTTAAAGACTTCACTTGAGACCAAGTTCGGGAGAGTCGGTGGCCTCTCAACCTCCAACACGTGGCACTGCGATTACGAGTCCGCAGTTATCCAGGCTGTTATGAACGTCTTCAAGACCACCACCGGATTTCCGAGGGTACGAAAATTTCTGAAGTATTGTTTTAGTGTAAGTCAACGACCTAAGTATAGCGTTTTTATCTATGAAAGATAAATGAAGCCAAAAGTGGCGATGTACTATATCTAGGATTCAGTTACGCCCCTGTTGTAACTGTGACCAAACAAATATGGGCTCCAATAGATGTTTTCGCTCGTTTTACTTCCAGGTACGTGGCTGCGCATTTCACCTTGCGAAGGCCATTAATACCAAGCGCGACGAACTGGGGCTCAGGGCTCTTTGGCCGTGACGACCCTGAAGTGAACAAATGGTTCGTCAGAATTCGTCACCTGCCTTTCGTTCCGGACCACTGCCGCCTGCTGTTTTTCAAGTGACCTTCTTGCAGCGAAACCAAATCAACCCCACCTGAATGCCGCTCGCCTGGATCAGTTCGTCCGGTACTTCAGGAACTTCTGGCTACCCCATAGTATTCTCAAAGAGATTTGGTGACAGTTCGGAAATTGGGGTCCAAGGACGACGAATGTAGTTGACGGGTGGCACAACGGCCTGCATAGTCGCCTTTCAAGTCGCCATCCCGACCTGACTGAATTTGTTCGGTTCCTTCAGGTTGCGCAGCTTGCCGCACAGAATCAAATTCAAGCTCTTCTGCTTGACCCGCTTGCTGTGGCATGACCTACATTAAGCTCCGACTCGGCAAGAAACGAGACGCTCCACGCATGAAATGGATGCGTTCGCCTCATTCACCTGCAGCGGAAATGCTGCCACCTACCAGGACGTCTGCAATTACGTGGACAGAATCGGGAGCATTGGTGTGCTCCAAGTGACTACTTAACAGTTTTTCAGTAGTCATTTAGTGACGCATAATGTGAATAAATGTGTCATGTTTTCCGCTGATCAAGTTGTCCTCTATTGAAGACGTCGAGAAAGGTGCCGAAAGCGGAAACCTTCTCCGTAACGTTTTTGTCTAAACAGTTGCTCTGTTGTGCACCAATCACTGGTTGTTGTATGTGATTACATTTTATTCTTGAAACCTAATTACTGCCATAGCCTTTTTTGTTTTTGCCACAAAATCTAATTATAAATCAATAACCGACTTAAAACATTCTTCTAAAATACATATTGGGGCTTTTTTGCAGTTGAGGCTCCGCGAAGTTCTACGCCTTTTTTTCTTCATATTATTCAGAATTTCTAGATGTTTCGCAAAATTAGCGAACGTAAACAATAGCGAAAGTAACCGAAAGAGGAAAAAAAAGGACATACAAGATTGTACGGTCCTGCTGACATGTTACGACGGTGTGGTAGACTTTTCAACGACCGGGGCGGTCACGTTTAATTGAAAGCGCAACAACTGCGATACTTTACATCAGAGCAAGAACACCCCTCGGATCTTTTGGTTCCCAGTTCCCCAAATCAAATCTTCTTTCCCGCCCTGTCGCGGGACATTAAATGTTCTCGCCTCCTCCCCCTCTGGGGCGGCCAAGTAATCATTTTAAAATCTATCGGAGTCACGGGACGTTCACCGTCCAATTGTCGACTGGGGGCCGCCCAACACGCTCATTATTACGGATTATATTTGCAACGGACACGGGGTGACACGCCCGTAACTTCGGCAGTACAAACGACCGGAGCCTACTCGGCGCCATGCCAAGAACTAGTGATGGACCGCATCTGCCGAACTTCAAATTCGGCAAAGTTCGGCGAATGCCAAACTTTTGAAGGAAAGTTCGGCAAAGATTCGGCAAAAATTCGGCAAATGTCTGCGCACGCGCGACAACGCGACGGAGCCATGGATTGCAAATAGACGCCGTGCAGTCGTGCGGCTGCCATCGTGGAGTGTAGTACAACCAGTGGTTACGGCGCGGTGTGGAGTAGGCAACACGGTAACTGCATTTGTGACCGAGTGTGGTTCTCTTCAATATTTTCTGCCTCAAGAATAGAAGATGGACCAGTAATTTACGCAGTCCACTGCGCAAGTGACAAATGATCCGGTGCATTCTGAAACATTGAAACATTTGCCGAAAATTACTTTAAAGCACTCCTCGCAATTATAACAATCCTGTTTTCGGCTCAGGAGTGGTGTGTTCCAAAACAAAATAATATTGCTTTTTCAATTATTGTTATTTCGCAATTTTCATGTACCTGCATAAAACTAACCACAGGACTATAATGCTCGACGTTGCACATTTGACATTCCTAACTCTCCCTATCTACCGAAACGTTCATGTGTGTCCTAACACCAGAAATTGGCATTTTAAAGGTTAAAAACGAGACGTTGCGAATATGGGACGCACACGTTTATGCAAAGCTGACGTCAAGTGACTCAAATCGAAAAACATGCATATTTACAATATTATTATTATCTCTTCTGGTGAAGGCTCAGCAACCGTTGCATTCGTTTTCGCGCACAAAACGGTGACTTCTAGAGAAAGCAAGAAGGCAGCGTTATTGCCTTCATTTTAACAATGTACACACACATGCAGGCTTGCGCTGATAATGCCTCAAAACCGAAACTCTCGTAGCATGATTCGCCACGCTCGCTTCTACCAAACCTCGTTGTCACGCACGGCACTTCTGCAGGGAGTCACTAAAATTGCCAGTAAACACACAAAAACGACACCGATACAATTATCTTGTAGAATAGCACCTTATTTAGTAATAACTATGTCAATATGCATTAAATGTTGCATATAAATTGAGAAAAAAGAACATAAAACCCCTTTTCGCCATAAAAAAAAAAAAACGAAATATCAGCGTTAAGTCTGGTAACAATGTATTTTTGTCGAATCTTTGCCGAATCTTTAGAAAAGTTCGGCAAACGTTCGGCTTTGCCGAATCCCAAGATTCGGCGCCGAAATTTCGATTCGGCAAAAGTTCGGCCCATCACTACCAAGAACCTTCACGAAAACTGTTTCACAACTTCGTAGTTTCGCTTTGCGCCATATATTCCGTTCACCCCAAAATGGGACTGCGGTGGAAGCTACGTCCTACGCCTCTCTTTCGCCACGTCATCACGCTCCCGCTCATACCAACGCCGAGAGCGGGGTCAGGTGATCGGGAGAAAGTTATGTACCCCCGAGACGCGCGTAAGCCGGCGAGGGCCACACGTATCCCTCTCTACAACGAACAATGGCCAGCGGTTCCTTCAAATTGAAACGACCCACATAAGAATAAACAAGTTAAATACAAACACAATTATTTATAAGCTGTTAGGCATTTCAAAATTGTGTCGAATTTAACAGCCAAGTTTAACCAACTGAATCCGCCTGAGCAAACAGCATTCTTTTCAAGAAATTTGAAGATCTACCACCTCGAGATACGTAAATTATGCGAAACGCATGGCTCAAGTCAGGCATCTACTTGGTTACATGGCGGGCGAGATGAATATCCATAAGAAATAATGTTCAACTGAGACGGAATGTCCAACGAGTCTGAATATCCAACGAGACGGAAGATCTAATCAGGCCGGAATGTCCACCGTGACTGAACATCCATTGAGACGGAATATCCAATTGAGACTGAATGTCCAACGAGTCTGAATGTCCAACGAGAAGAAAGATCCAACCAGGCCTGAATGTCCAACGTGTCTGAATATCAAACGAGCCATTACATCTCGGTGGACATTCTGACTCTTTGGACATTTTGACCCGATTGGACATTTCGTCTCGTTGGATATCTTGACTCTTTGGACATTTTAACCCGGTTCAGTATTTTGACTTGGTGGACGTTTTCACCCGATGGACATTTTGACCTGTTGAACATCTTGTATCGTTGGCCCAGATTACTGCATAATGCTGAGACGGACGTCTTTACATATTCCGAATACTTACACGTGCCCCGGGTTTTCGCTAAAACGGTAGTAATGTGGTGACTTGGGAAAATCTGACCAACCTTTTGGAGCGCAGCTCTTAGGCGCCCGTTTCCGGCTTGAGCGGCGTCGCCGTAGGCGTCGGCGTCGGCGTCGCCGTCGGCGTAACCGCGCGGTGCATTATGGGAATGTCCCATAATGCACCGCGCGGTCACGTGACCCCCCCGGGGTCACGTGACCTCGGGGAGGGGAGGGGGAGTCACGGGACCCCCCCCCCTCGAGGTCACGTAACCCCGGGGGGTCACGTGACCTCGGGGGGGGAGGGGGCACGTGACCCCCCCCCCCTCGAGGTCACGTGACCCCCCCGGAGGAGATGGAAGATTGAGGGGAGCAGGAGGAGGAGGAGGAGGAGGAGGGGTATACTCACCCCTGAGTACCCTTCCCTCCTCCTCCTCAAGAGCTGCGCTCCCATTCGGCGTTACAGGGAGTTGTAAACGGCTTTCATTTTTTTTTTAAACAATTAATTTTTAGTCGTCAAAAAAAAACACAAAAAAAACTAAGATACGTTTTCGACGCTGAAAGCCCGCTAAAATGTACTCCTAGCGGTTGGAAGAAAATGTCAAATTCAAGATTAGTGCTCTGGTTAAAAGGTTGGGGGTAATTAGTTTTTTTTTTTAATTTCCAATTAACAAATGGGGACCCTTCCCGGTGACGGACGCAACTCATCATCAAGTATTTGCGGGCTCTGTTGACCACCATTTCAGCACTGAAAGTTTCTAAGCATTGCCTAAAATGAATCAGACTAGGCTATGTTCTGAAAACGTTTCCTTGCTCCAGCCGCTGGGGTTCCTTGCTCCAGCCGCTGGAGTTATATATTGGCGGGGTTGATGCCCACCGCGATATTCAGCTCATTTTTTCGACTCTTTAAGCAAGGTTTTCCTTCCTTAACACCCTGCAAATTAGGTGACACCTAAGGCAATATAATTAAAAATGATGAATAACGGCAGCAAATGCAAAAAGTAGATTTTGTAATTGGGATAAGGTGATCGAAGCAAAGATGAAATAGCGCTACTTTGGATTAGCTAGTTGATTCGTAACCAAAAGAAATGAAAAACGCAAAAAGTCACGAAAACAAAAGTTATGCTCTAAGTGTTCTCCTTTGTCTGTATTTTTTTTGCATTTTTTCCTAGTAATCTCTACAATTTTGTCTTATATTGAGCCATTTATAATGTTTAAAAACCAAAGAGCGTGCTTCCTGTACAGGTCCATGAGGTTCACAAGCGGACGTTTGCTGCAGAAGCGTTGTAAACGGGACTCAAAACGAAATTACTCATTGCACGTGCATTCGTCATCACCTTAATTTAGTCGTCCATCGGCATCGCATAGTTTGTTAGCTGCCATCCTAGCTTCCTTCCCTCGATAAAAGGGACAGATGACTGTACCAGAGTCAGAATTGGTCACATGGTGACATTAGTCAGATGGCACACCGTTCGGAAAACAGGTATAATGTTGTCGTACCGAGAAGTGCCTTTTGTGTTAAACGGGGTCACCGGCCAGTTCGGACCCAGTGTCCCCGACAGTGGGGCGAAATCCTTGGAACAAAATTGTGCCTCCACTGACCTTGGCCGACGAAAGAGAAAACGAAAGAATTTCTTGCCTTTTGTGTTAAACCAGGGTCCTCGAAGGCACTGCAAGGGGGAGTGGGCAGCCATTCAACCAGGATTGAGCACTTTGGACATTTTGACCCGATTGGTGGACATTTTGATGGACAAAATGTCCATCAAAATGATGGACATTTTGACTCGATGGACATTTTGTCCCGATTGAACATTTCGTCTCGATAACCATTTCCACTCGATGGACATTTTGACCCGATTGGACATTTTGTTTCGATAACCATTTTGACTCGATTGATATTTTAACCCAATTGGACATTTCGTCTCGATGGACATTTTAACATAGGTGTCACGTGGCCTATTTAACATTTTGACTCGATGGGCATTTCGTCTCGTTGGGCATTTTGAACAGAAGCCCTTTTGACGCTGCCTGATTGAAACCATCAGCTCGTAGCGTTGTCTACGTCTGGACTTAAAGGTTCGCTCGAGTGGTTTTGTAGTGTAGAAGCTTGTTTTTGATGTAATATTGTTTGTGAATAAAAATGACAATATAAATAGATAACAGTGCATTTGCCGTTTTTTTCTTTTATTTTTTTTGAAAGAAACCACATTGAAACCTGCCTTCTCTGGGCTACACCAAAAGCGTCGGAAAAAGTATCAAGATCAGTTTTCACTCGTTTATTTTGCCCGCTCAGTTCGTCCGAGGACGTGGGTAGGGTAACGGAAAGGGAAAATCAGACGCTGTCGAGTCACGGCAACTTGCGCGTGAAGCGGGTTAATTTAGCGGAGTCTTGTGGTCGGTCAATTTTTTTTTTTATTTTTGTCATCATGAATTCGGAAATACCGTCAAATGGTCCGCACCACCCGCAGGACACGAAGTGCGTTTTTACGTCCATACGTTCGTCCGATCCTTCAAACTTTCGTTTGTCCTTGAAGCTTGTCTCCTTGTTCAAACTGTCGTCTGTTCGTTGAAATGGCAACCGCTCTTAGACCACAGGCTGACGAGGTAATTTTAATAAGAAGTTTGTGCAGGCCTAAACCGACTTACATTTAAAGGATGTTTAGAGTAGTAGGCTCGGTGTAAACAATAGGCACAAGGGCTGCATTCACAATAGATACAACAGGCTGCATTCATTATGCTTTGTTATATATAACCGCTGCGCGAAATGCTCAGGCATTTGTTCGAGAATCTGCGTGGCGACAGCAGCGATTTTGGTCCATTTTTTAATGTTAATTTGAAGCATTCGACATCAAAACGGAGATGACGACATTGACCATCGTGTTTCGAACGCCTGTTTTCTCTATTTTTTTCTGTATTTCCTGAACGTGTATTCTGGTGGAACACCAGAGAAAAACAAAACTTCGACATGCCTCCGGACTTTCTTTGGCACTCTAGTGGCTAACCAGAGAAAAGCCAAATTTTGGCACGCCATCGAATCCTCAGATTTGGATTTGCTTTGGCAGTTACGGGTCGAGCGTGGCACTTGGTTTGGCAGTCCTGTGGCAGATCAGAGAGAAACCAGACATTGGCATGCCTCAGGTTCGCCCAAATAGGACTATAGTTAGGTAAAGTTCTTCCGTACTAAAAAACGCCCTGGAGCCAAACCTAAGTATATTCTGCATTACGCCTAAAAAAGAAAATTGACGAAAACGATGAGTGGCACACAGGACAGGGTGTAATTTCAACTGAAACTTATTAGAATGCACACATTAGAAAAGGGTGTAGTTGTCACAGGATCGGGTGGAAAAAAATACCATAAACAAACGTACTTGTAACTTGAATTGGACCACTGTCCAGGTGCTAGGGCCACACCTTGGCGCTGGACTTCCTGAGAGGCGGTAGGAGTTGAGAGCGAGTGGTGCTTGGCGTTAAGAACACTATTTAATAGCAACGAAATTAAAAAGTAAAGAAAAGGTGCACGGGACGCACACACGGTGTGAAAAAAAAGAAGATAAAGAAATAAAGGAATAAAACATATCTGCGAGCGTTCCGCTCTACGTAACCGCGAAAAGAAAAACACAAAAGACTCGAATGCGTAACAGAAGAAACAGAAACCAAATCAAAGACGCCAAACAGTTCGGAGGAGGAGGACAGTTAAATCTGTGTCCCAAGATGTCGGTGGTGGTCCGGTCCTTTGCGGCGCCGGTCGCGGCCGAGAAGTCGCGGTGGCTTGGGTGCTCACACTGCTAAACATCATAAGCACCCGCACATTCTCAACGACTTGCTCGGGGCCCACCAACCATCCCGACAGTGTCTTGCTCGGGGTTCGACCACCCACACCGCCGAAGCCTTGCTCGACGTTCCACCACCCACACCGCCGAAGCCTTGCTTCGCGTTCCACCAGCCATACCGCCGAAGCCTTGCTTCGCGTTCCACCCAGAACCACACCGAAGCCTAGCTCCGCGTTCCACAAACAAAAAAGAACAAGCAAAAAAAAACGTTGAATTCTGTGACAGCAGTTTTACACACATTTGTCCCATATAATGCACCCCAAGACTTAAGTTCGACGTACAGCGCACTGGCTTCAAACTGACGGCCCTAACTTTCACGAGTGGCTTGATAATGGTGCAATATAACATAAGAAACAGCTAAAGTACGTATCAAAGACCACAAACAAAACACTAAAGTTTTACTGTAAAGCAAAAACAAAGATTAATTTTTTTGTAGGCAGTAACACGTAGATTAGCTATGTTATTAAGTTGTATCACTCGGCTATCAAACCGCTCGTGAAATTTAGCACCCTCGGTTCGACATCAGTGCGCTCTATGTCGAACTGGAGTTTTGGGCTGTATCATTTAGGACAAAGGTAGTAAGCACTGAACCCCATATTCCTGAGAGTGCATATATATATATATATTGTTAGGAAGGTGAAGACGACGACGGGGCGATGGCGCGCACGGCCATCTCGCGCCAGGCCCCACGGGCCGGCTTGGCCTCGATAAATCTTTTGTTTGTTCTATCATCGTCTACTGTACTGTCCTTTCTGCTGCCGACAGCATCACCCTAACCATATATATATATTATGTGTATTTAATGTGTATTTAATAGGTAATTTTATATGTGTATTGTAATAAATTTCACTTAAAAATTACGTCCTGTCCTGTGTGCCACTCATCTTTTTATCCTCGGTTTCTTTTATGCGTAATCCACAGTATGAATCATCACCAACTAGCAAAACTTGCAGTCCTCTTTATAGCCCCAAGTTAGGCCCTTACCTTTGCCACACCTTTGCTAATTTCGGCGCTTCTCTGGCTTGTTACCTGAGTGCTTTTTATCGCCGGAGGAGAAAGAGAAAGCGATCGTTTCACTAGGAATACGGAAGCAACGAGGGCTTCTTCCGCAATCGAATAAAAATGGGCGTACAGATTTCATCACAATTCTCACCACGTTCTTTTTCTCTGTGCCTAGGATGACTCCGGCGGTCCAGCCATGCAGCATGAAGAGAGACGGACAGTGCAGGTTGGAATAGTATCACACGGGGATGTCTGCGGGAAGAATCACGGGTATTACACCCGGGTGTCGAGCTACATAAATTGGATTAAACATTCCATCGGGTACCTACAGCATGCTGACGTCTAGAAAATACTTCATGAATAAAGAATAATTTCTCGGGTTACTTCCACGTTTCTTCGAATAGACCGATCTCACTACGCGTTCTACGCATGCGTGGCGCCGCCATAACTGAAGTTCACAGGGGACAGGCGCCAGTGCACGAGATGGCTCGTGCCGTTTCGCGCTCGACATCGCTCAGAGCTCCCGCGGGGTTGTCGCGCGTGCAGAAAGACTACAATTCCCATGATTCATGCTGGCCTCGGTGGCATAACGAAACTAACTGATGAGATCGGTCTACTGAATCCCGTTCGACATTAGTGAGTTCTAGTACATTGTACGCTTGGAAAGCAGGCGCAGCAGGCCGTTCTTCAAAGCCACGCTTAAACCATGCTTCGAAGAGACGGCACAATCTCCCGCCACCAAAGCGTACCTCTATACAATACGGTGGATAGGCGGTGCGGAAGTGGACGAGAGGAGAAGAGAAAGCAATGGGAGAGGGATTGATCACGTGTTCAACGAAACTCCCCCACCATGGCTGTTCCTCTGTCCGGAGCAGAAGGCAGATTTCGGCCGTGGGTTCCTTGTTCATTGAAACGGGCCTGATAGTATTTTTGTTGACGAAATATCTTTCTAGGTATTTCTTCTCGGCTTTCTCGAAGGCTAAGTCCGCGTTCGTAAAGAAGAGGCGAATTTTCGAAAGCCATAGAGAAGGTAAGACAGCCATTGCTTGGATTAGCAGACGACGCTGGCTTTCGGCGCCTGAACCCCTGACCCTAACGCATCTGCACCTTCTTCGCAAGGTGAAGACGACGATCTTACTTGCTCTGCTTGGAGGGAGACAGTGGTAGACGAGGCAGCTAAACTTTGCATCTACTTTTTATTATTATAATCAGAGCTCGTAAGTCTGACATCACCGAAACCTCTGCTCAAACAGCCCACAAAATTGCGCGCCGTATTGTTCGAGATCAAAGAAAAGGACGGTGTGCCGGTTTGTTCCCGACCAGAAACGTAGACCGCTGATAATAGAGTGTGTTGGTAGCTCGTTCTGATACGTCCGTTACCCCCGATAACGTAACGACGCATGCGAAAAGGCGGCACGTAGAATATGGTATCTTTATCTGAGTCATGGGAACGATCTATTAAAAGTCTCTAATGAATCAAGATGTCGCGATATACGGCCGCTGTTGCTGAAACGTTAAGGTGGTTTAAGCTATTCAGAGACTTCCAGCTGCTTTTCTCATCTCGACCAGTGTGTCGATGGCAAATACAGATATTTAATTTTATTTTATTTGAATAAAGTTGGCGCTATAAAACTCGTTTTTAAATTTTGATGTACAAAGCTGGGAGCTTCCTCTACAATAAATACTATTTCAGTGAAATCAGATGATTTTGAGAGTTTTATTTACAGTGCTGTGCGAACCCAACGAATTCGTAAAAACGTAGGCCTCGAACTACGAGCAGGCCCCACGTCGGCGGCGATAGGAAACACACTTACCAAGCGTTGGCCGGTTACAAAATCAACAGCTACCATAATCTGGCTTTATACTTCGCTTCCCTTTAAGTCCATGATGCAGCCGACGCTACGAGCTGATGGAAGGTATCAGACAGCGTGAAAAGTACATCATCATAGTGTTAGTCATGTTTATGTGCGTGTTTTATCATCGCTATACAAAGCATAAACAGAAAAGGCCCATTGACCTGCGCTTTTGACGCTGCTTGCTTGGACCAATTAGCTCGGAGCGGCGACTGCGCCTGAACTTGAGCAGAAGCGATGCATAAACGCTTTAAAGCGGCTGTGCATGGGCGCCACCTTTACCGACCTTCAGTATTTGTTTACTCTTAATCCGTTTATTTCCCTTCATCGTTATCGTAGCGGGCCAGGTTATGATCATTTTAGACTCCACTGCGTCCTTCTCCCCAGCACTGGTTATTGTGGAGGGTCGTCAACGCTCGTTTTAGTGGCTCGGCATCTCGGTAAGGCAAGAGAAGGTCAGCAATGGCGGCTGTAATCTGGCGCGTGTTTGTCAAGAGTCGCAAGCAGCTCAATAAACGCAGGCCCTAGCAAGTTCCAGGTATCTTAGTATCGCTACGCGCGCAATGGTAGTAGTAGTAGTAGTAGTAGTAGTAGTAGTAGTAGTAGTAGTAGTAGTAGTGGTAGTAGTACAGTGGCTGCATTACAACACTTTCAGAAAGGCTATTCCAATAAGTCACCGTTCGCGGAAAAAAAGAGTACTTGAAGCAGTTATTATGCGATCGAAAAGGAGTTATTGTTAGCGAATGCCTCCGTCGAGTAGCGTAGCCTGATGAGAAGTTTTTTAAATGAGACAGATCCATCCTATAATGTCCATTTATTAATTGATACAAAAATGTTAGTCGAGAATTCCGATTTCTGAGAGATAATGACTAAGTTAGCTCTGGCTAAAATTTCGGCTATAGAGGTAGGTCCAAAGCTATTATAAATGTAGCGAGCTGCCTTTTTCTGCACACGATCGAGTTTGTTAATGTTTAGTTTGGTGAAGGGATCCCAAATGATAGCCTCCTAATCTAATTTTGGCAAGACTATAGCTTTATATGTTAGAATGCGCAAGGAAGGGGTAGAAAGTCTTAGCGTCCTTCTAAGAAAGAATAACTTTCGAAGAGCATTTGATGTTCCGTAATCAATCTTTTTTGTCCAAGTAAGATTATGAGTGATTCATAGTCCAAGGTATTTATATTGTGTTAATTCTAACAGAAGAATATTATTATTACTGTAAACAAACTTCAAAGGATTTCTTTTGTAAGTAATTCTTATAAAAACCGTTTTTTCAAAGTTAATAGTCATTTGCCACTTCGTACACCATTCCGTGATTTTTGAAAAGCTCTAGATAACAAAAGTTGATCGGAAGCACTAGCTATTTGTGAGTAAATTATACAATCATTAGCGTATAGCATGATTTTTACCGGAACACAATGGCGTCACAAGGGGGGGGGGGGGGGCGGGGGGGCAGATCACCCCGGGTGCAGCGCTCACGGGGGGGTGTCGCGGCGGGCCACGAGAGCGGGGGGGGGGGGGGCGGGGGGGGAATCGCGGCTGGCCACGCGAGAGCGGGGGGGGGGGGGGAGTCCCAGCGGGCCACGCGAGAGCGGAGGGGTGGGGGGGGGGGGGGGGTGTCGCAGCGGGCTACCGCCCCGGGTGCCCCTGACCCTCGTGACGCGACTGCCGGAACATAATGTACTATATCATTAATAAACAACAAGAAAAGGAGAGGTCCGAGGACAGAGCCCTGGGGAACGCCAGAGTCAACAGAAAGTGTCAGAGCAATATTCACCATAAACTACGAATTGTCGATGATTTGAAAGGTATGCTGAAATCCATATGACTAACTGCGTGCTCTTACATATTTGTTTCCAATTTGTATAGTAACTTTTTGAGAGAGACCTTATCAAACGCCTTCAAAAAATCCATAAAAATAGCTTCAATTTGTTTTCCATCGTTTATTGCCCAGGAGAAATCGTGAACAATCTCAATTAATTGAGTACTATCGTGAGCATTATTAGAGGGAACAGCGGAGCGCGTGCCAAATAGCTTCGAACCTACCCATGGCGATACGCTGCGGCAGCTCTTGGAAAGAAGGTGGAGAGAGTGGTGCGCTTTCGTCTGCTGTCGGCACCCCCGCCACTGGCAGCTTACTTTTCACGCGGTAAAGTTCACCGCCGACTACTAACGGCGATAACGTCTTCATACCACTTGATACCACCGTGATCAAAAATGCGGTTGGCGACAATGATAACTATTGACGTTTGGATCATCTATTTGTTCTATTTTTCACGCACAACCAGTAAAAAAGAGAGTGATTGGTGAGCGTTGTAATCATTCCCGGATAAATGATACGACGTATAAAAACGCCTCGCAATGTTCATCGTTATCAGATGCCACGCGAGAGGAAAGCCAGCATGGCGGGGGTGCCGTTAGCAGACGAAAGCGCACCGCTCTCTCCACCTTCTTTCCAGGAGCTGCCGCAGCGTATCGCCACGGGTAGGGTTCGAGGCTATTTGGCACGCGCCCCGCTGTTCCCTCTTATATTGCTCACGATAGTACATATTGAAAAACCTTTTCGGAATCCATGCTGATTTTTAGTCAAGATGTTGTGTTCGTCTAGGAATTTTGATGAATGATTATGTATTATATGTTCAAGAAGTTTACAGACAGTTGAAGTCAATGCAATTGGACGGTAATTTTGAATGCACTGCTTGTTTCCGTTCTTATGAAGCGGTTTGACTCTGGCCGTTCTCCAGTCGTCTCGAACCTGACCTTCGGACAGTGATCGTGAAAACAGAACAAACAAATATTTTGGGACTCATTCAGCATACCTGGATATAAATGCATTAGAGATACCATCAGGCCCAGCTGGGATTTTTTTACATTAAATTTCAAAGGCATATTCAATATACCACATTCACTAATTGCAATATCAGGCATAGGTGGATAGTCAGCGTCAAAATTTGGTAACACATCATTGTCTTGAGTAAACACCGATTTAAAATGTTTATTAAATGCGTTTTAAATTTTTTTTTTCATGGGTGAAGTTACCACCAATTTCGAAAACATCACAATCCCTAGAATGATGGGATATTAATCGCCAAAATTTCTCCGGTGAAGTAGATATGAAGTTTGGCAAAGATTCGCCGAAATACCGACTTTAATCGACTGTAACTTGGGTTTTAAGTTGCAAAGAAAGAGCAAGAACTTTTTCAGTCAGTTCACACGAGTCCGCGCTTGTTTTCATTTTCTTTTTCAATCATTTTAATTGTCTTTTTAACTATAAGGCCTTTCTAGAAATCCAGGGTTTTTTTTAATCTGCTTTTTTTACAATTACTGGCACAAAACGGTCAATACATTCACTTACAATAATTTTAAACAAATTCCAAAGATCATTTACATCACCAGGGCTGATTACAAAATCGTCTAAATTAAATGAAAGCACGTCTATAATAGAGACATCATCTGCACGAGAAAAATTTAGATAACACTTTGATATGTTTTTTTTATTTACAGAAACATATTCTAAGGTTAACAATACTACTTTGTGATCAGACACACCAGGGATTGCTTCACATCTAGATTGAAAGGAAATTGTACCGCTTACAAAAACAAGGTCAAGTATAGATGCAGAGTTTCCTTGGATTCTCGTTAAATCCTCGACAAATTGTGGTAAGTCAAATTTAAAGGCCATGTCTAACATTGCTTCCCCTAAGTTATCATTTTGGTGTTTCAGTGAAAAATTGGACCAGTCAACGTTTGGCAAATTAAAATCTTCTACCAAAGTAACTCGATCGCCAGGCTTCACATGTGTATCGAGATACATTTCTAAATTATCAAGAACAGCCATAGAAGATTCAGGGGGTCTATGAAATGCCACAATAATGCATTCACATTTACCATCGTACGCTTTGCAAAAAATACACTCGGTATCAGGTATTTCAGGCGCTCTCACTATATTTAGGAAGTTCCTAAAAAGAATACACACACCACCACCCTTAGTACCATGGTCTTTCCGGAGTGCACTGTAGCAAGCAAAGGCAAATTCACTGTCGTATATTGTATCATTTAACCAAGTCTCAGTCAGAACGGCGATAGCAGGATCATGACAGAGCAAAATTTCTTCCAAATATGTGGCCTTGTTAAGGACGCTTCTACAATTGACATTCAACAAGCGCAGTGATTGAGAAGCACTTCTACACCGTCATTTATTTGTTTTGCTTATCTTGAAGCGTGAACCCTTTCTTTCATCTCATTCAAACAGCACACCATCCACGTTCGTCTTATCATATAACTAGTTCAACTTTTGCTCCGTTTTCTTTCACTTTAGCCGCACTTTTCCATAATTGCTTTCGAATTTTGCGAGCTCTGAATGAGTCCTCAGATATCGATACCTTAGTGCCTTTAAGTTTATAAGATGACCTTAATATTGCTAATTTTTCCCGGTAATCGATTAACTTGAGAATAGTTGAAAGGGCTTGTTTTCAACTTTTCGGCCAAGCCTATGGCATCTCTCAATACCAGTGACCGTTATTCCTAGTTTTTGTAGAAAAACCTCGCCTTTTAATTTCCCTTCAAGCTCTTCAACTGTCTCAGTATTAGGCTCGTCTATACCATAAATTGTCAAATTATTTCTGCGGCTCCTGTTTTCTAAATCATGTACTTTAACCTTGAGTGAAGATAATTGTATGTCAAATCTTGATACTGCTGTTTCCATGTCTTTTATTTGCTTGGTCACCACGTTTAAACCGGTTACCTGTCGCTCCAGCCCATCAATTCGTTCAGTTAACGCAGTCAATTTTTTGTTGATTTCATTTTGAGAGCCAAGAACATTTAGAACAATATCGTTCATCTTGCTTTGGCTGGTCAGAAGTTCCAACAAAGGCTCTCTGTCGGTGGGCCCTGGATTTGCCTCCACATCACCACAGAACAACAAATTTCGCGGCCAAGAAATAACAGAAGCAGCAAAATTTATCAAGCGTTTCACAGTAAGTTGGCAAGGCAGCGGCACTAAAAAACGGTTATCACTTCGATAACCGTCACAAGGTAAATATTCACTAACCTGTACCAGGAAACAAAATGGGTTGCTGAGCATGCTGCCGGTGGTGCTGCCGCCGAGCCCACTGAGAGAGTCCGGTGTTGTTGGCGCTCTTGTAGCTTTCAGACGAACCACGCAATGGGATGTCACCGATGCCGGCACAAACGAAGACTCGCTGATGACGGGCACGAAAGGCTCGACGATGATGCAGCGATCGCCCAGAACAGAAGATTCACAGCCAAGCCCGTCGTGCCTATTGCAAACCAAATAGTATTTTTTTGAGAACACATACGACTCAATCCAGCCGGTCTTTATTTTGCGTCACAGTCATACCATTACCACGCGAAAAACCCATGAATGATACATTCACGATAGGAGAGCTTGATGCTGCACTTGCCTCAGTAAGACCTCCCACCTCACCCGGACCAGATGGTATACAGTTCAGTTCTTTGATACACAAGGGAACAACGCCCGCAACATTCTGAATGTATATAGAACTTTTCGAGGTCCGACGGAAAAGTCCTGAATCACGGAAACTGGCTAGCAATGTTCCGCTCTTGAAACCCTGAAAATTGCCGCTTTCATTGACCTCGTATTGTCCGGTCGACTCGAGAGTTGTGTAGAAAAAATATTGAAAACAGATGATTCATCGTTGCTTAGACTGGTATTTTGAAACAGAGGAAATACATACAAACATTGTGCAGGGCTTCCGTCGAGCAAGACGCTCCACTGACGTTGGTACTGGCCTTGTGACGTACATCCAACAAGAAAAACAAACAGCGAAAAATAGCGGCGACCGACGAAAATAATCCCCGGAGAAGGGGAACAAGGGAACCAAAGGACAAACACAAACACAGCTAGGTGCCTTGTGAACGACCCAAAAAATCCGCCTGGTTCTGACATGGAACCGGAGGCCTCTCCATTTCCAATCGAGCACTCTACCAACTGAGCTAACAAGCAGTTTACGTCAGTGGAGCGAACTGGTTTAATCAGCTGCCACCAGTCTAACACCAAAAATGATGAATGGCCTGCATTTTAAGGTTTATGATGGTACTTCAACTAATGCAAATGTGCAACCGACCTTCTCCAGTGATTAATATTGTTATTCTTGTCCACCTCGCTTGTATATTTGAATTAATCGCATTATCATTTCAGTATCTTGTGGCCCCCAGTGGAACCGTAAGATGCCCTCTAAATGTTCGTCAAGAAAACAGAAAATAGGCTAAGGCTTACCCGCCCCCTTATTTTACAAGGGAGCTATGTGACCGCTGCGCAACTGAAAAAATCCGCCCGGTCCTGGTATCAAACCAGGAAAATTTGAATTATCGTTCACGCTTGCTGATGTTAAACTCCTGAAGACTGTCAAAACCAGTTTGCTCTACTGACGTCTAACTCCGTGTTAGCTCAGTTGGCAGGGCAATCCACTGGAAATGGAGAGGTCTCTGGTTCGATACCAGGACCAGGCGGATTTTTTCGGTCGCGAACCAGTAACCTATTTGTCTTTGAAAATTTGTGTTTGTGATTTGTTCGCCTTGTTCCGTCCCCTTTTGCGTGAAAGATGTTCGTCATATTTGTCCAGCTCGCTTGCACTTTTACATTTAATTGAATTAGCATCGTAAAATAACGATAGCCTCCTTTTTAGATGTCACATGATCATTTGGTTGTGTCACTCATGAAGTAATAATTCAAGCTCTGTATCATGTTGGCATTGGAGGACGCACATACAAGTGGATAAGAAGCTACCTTACCAAGACGTCAATTTACATGTAAACAAATGACGGAGACATACTCCATCACCCTGTCACCCCTGGTGTCCCTCGAGGACGTGTCCGAAGTCTCGTACTGTTCAATATAGTACTTATCCATCTCGCCTCAGTCTTTTCATCCAGCGTCATTTCACGCTGATGAAATATGTGTCTGGGCCTCTGGATTCACACGAGTTCAGGCCAAGGCAAGAATGCAGTTTGCTCTAAAGAAAATTACCATATATCTTCACACCTGGGGACTTGAAATTTCAACTCTCAAATCAGCAACCCTTGCGTTTACTCATCGCAAAATAGATAAATTCGCACGCCTCAAAATAGGCAAAGAAACCGTGCCATGCGTTACATGCCACATATTTCTTTGGGCTAACATTGACAGGAGTTTAAACTGGAAACCTCACATACACTACCTGCGAGGAAAGCTAAACAGCTTTGGTGTTTTCGCTCGTTTTGTGAGTGCAAACAACTTGGGGTATGAGAGTAAGATATATTTTACAAACATATATAATGCCTTGTTTGTCGGCTTACTTCGGTACAGTATAACTGTCCTTCAGGGCACATGCAAAACCAACATCAAAACGCTCAAAGCTTTCAGGCACGTGGCCTCCCAGGATGCTTAGGCCTGCCGGCTTCTGCGTCGACTCTGGGTACGGTGGTTAAAGCACGTGCTACGGCTATTGAAGTCCTGCTGATGGAAGAAACATTACGAGTTCAGCAAAGACATCTTACTAAGCATAGAAAACATTGACTTACTGACATTACCTAGAAACGACCTCACTTTGAGTTTTCAAAGGCACAGCTTACTATAAAATAATAACCTCCGATGACAAAGGCTTGTTTGAAATGTTGAAAATAACACTATGGAGATTGCCTGTCTCAATTATAGCACTTCGAGTTCCGGGCATCAAAAATAAATCAAACACACCAAAGCTTTATCTACAAAAACTCACTTTAGCGACCATTTTCTCTAACCACGAGGCAAAAACTCACGTATATAAAGATGAATTTTGTGCCAAAAAGTAGCTTCACTGCAGGCATCGTGATCCAATCTCACGTCACAACGACAAAGTGCAAGCTGTCGCACAGCATCGTCAACGGCGGCAGAGCTAGGGGGCTTCACGAGGCTCCAGAATTCATAGTGACAAAGCCAGTTCACACCTGGACAGTGTTCTCAGATTCTAGACCGGTCCTACAATGCCTCTCTACGTACTTTCGACGAAGTAAAAATGTACAAATCGTTACAACACATTTAATCCTTCTTAAAGCATATGTTGACAGCGGACACTCAATTGAATTTCATTAGATTCCAAGACACTGTCAGGTACGTGAGAACAAGGTGGAAGATTTTGCTGCAACATCTGATCACTCCTTGATTCCTAATGTCAAGATACCCTACTCTTGAGACGACGTTGCGTCCCTCATCAACCTTCATGCCTGGAGTGCAACAAAACGCCTTTGTAACAGCTATGGTTACCACTACTCTCTCCTATATATGCTGGATCCAGAACTCACCTTTTGTGCGCCGCAGAACCTACCCAAGCGAACAGAATATTTTAGACATAGATGGCACGAGGGTGTTTCTTACACGCATAAATTCCTACACCCAATCGGGAAAACGCACGATCGAAACTTTCCATGGTGCGATTGCGTTGAATCTATATCATATAATATGTGAATGCGTGCACTTTACGAAATTGAGAGGGAACTTCTAAAGAACACTATGTCTCAGCTAGATGACCGGTCATTTCCGGACGTCTAAAGTACTGGGAGACTATGACATTGCTTTCAAGGAGGAGAAAGTCGCGAACGCGCTTCTGCGGTTTTTTTTATCAGAAACTCGCCTAGAATTTTGCTTGTAAAACGTGTTGTACCTTCATTATTTGTGATAATCAATACAACTCATTTTTGTGATCACACTGACATTTATGTGCTTCCCTGAACTCACATCGAATTATGCGCCTGATAATGTATATAGTTTGAACCCACTGAAAAGCGTATTTTAAGTGTTAATTCTTTTAACCCTGTTTTGGATGCTGCAGGGAACTCTCAATTGCACCTGTCTGCATATGTTTTACGCCCATAGTATTAGTGGCCCACAGTGATAGAAAGTTAATCATCTCTCTTTTTTTTCTCTTTCATCTTTCTTTCTCCTCTCTTATACCCCTTCTCCAAATCAGAGTAGCCAACCGAGGCATGCTGCCTTGGTTAACCTCTATGTTTTCATCCTCTGATCTTCTTCCAAACCATTCGATCACGTCCTCACCAACACCGAAGTCAGACGGTTTAGATAGTAACATATCATGATCAACCTACGTCAAAGGCCTTGCATAAATCGAAATAAACTACGTCAAGTTGACCTTGCTTACAGACAATGCGGGAGGCTGTAGACGTGAAGGTAATCAAATTTGTTGTTGTCGAGCAGCCAGGAATGAATCCATGCTGATTAGGAATGATTATATTTCTAAATGAGAAAGATAAAAATATGTAAACAACCACGTCCAAAGGATTCGAGAAAGAACTAAACTGGGAGATCGGTCTATATTTGGAAACATCGCCACTGTTTCCAGACTTAATCACAGGAAAACTTACAGCGAGCTTCCACATGTCTGGAAATAATCCGGATCTTAAAGAATTATTAAATGGTTCACAGAGAACAGGGGCGAATAAATCACGACAGGTTTTAATCAGAGCTTCTGGTACTCCATCGTGACCAGATGATAGCTTATATGGTTCATTTTCTTAATACACTCCTCAACGATTTTCTCTTTTACACAAATCGAGTGTGGCAGGTCGCCAAGTCCTTGCGGATGATAATGAGGAAAGGAGGAATCTATGTCATCCGTGGAAACACTGCTGAAATGACTAGCAAATATCTTTTATGTATTTTTTGCAGCGATACAGTCTAGAACCATCGCTACAGTGGGCTAGAATAGAAAGTGTGCCGTGCGGCGGCGGAGAGCGGGTCCTTTTCGCGATTACTGTTCCGCGTGGTACGGGGGGGCCCCACTGGTAGCAGGAGGGCAGAGCCGTATATTGGGAGAGTTTGGCCATTCATTGGTGTGAATAGGCGAACAGGTCGTGGCCAACCACAGGCCGCGAAACAGCATCTGGTTGTGGTCGTGAGCTCTAAAAATGTGACTCCACTAATATAAGCCTTTTTAGAATCGCTAAATTTAAAAAGTGTAACTCTCGGTGAATGAAAACTTGGCGGATCTGAGGTTTTTATTATGCTCAAATTTAACATTAGGATAGACGAACGCGCGTTCCCGACCAGAGTAAACTGCGTAGTCGCGATCCTTTCTGCGGCGAGATTGAAAGCTTCTATTTCACACCTTGAATTTCGTTTACAATATTGTGACGTCGAGGTATGCTGTTTGGTCGAGGCTGTTTCCCACTCTTAGTTTCCGCTCTAACCGCGGAGGAAATACTCGGAACTGGCGGCTGCCTTTGCTCCACCCATTGACCGAACTCTCCTGATAGACGGCTCTGCAGGAGCGCTGAAGGAGCCGCTCAGGCAGCTCAGTAAGCGGAATGTGCGGCTGGTTTTTGTATCGTTTTGGGGTGTCGTTGGGACGGTGCTGTTGTTTATATTTGTTGATTAACTGCTCCCCTGCCTACGTATGGCGCATTCTAGCGCTTCCGGAACTCACAGCCGCAGTTCTGCTGTGATAACGTGCATGCCGAATGACACGCCTGATCAAAGTCCACTGTTACCGTTTTGACCATTTTAACCATGTCTTCTTCATTCAGATATCATAACGAGTAGTGTACTATGTTAAAAATACTTTTGACAGAATTTGAGTGCATTGAATTATAGAGATTACACATCTCTATTTGCAGCAAATAAATGTTCCTTCACTCATCCGTATCTAGTTCATTTTGCATTGCTTGGCATGCTTAACAGTTAGGAAGCGGCCTGTGAATGCATCTGAGTGCTGCTCTTGCTCTTCAGACTGGTCTCGCACAAAGCAGACACCGACAAAACAAACAAATATGGAATGCTTCATTTGTATTTCAAATTTCTTCAAACCAACCCTTCCTCCTTTTTGTAAGTCAAAATCTCCTTATAAGCAAACCCAAGCTTATGAACAAACCAAATCTGCAACTCCGCCTGTACAACTCACAGCTTAATTACATCGTCTCTTCTTCAGGTATTTGGCTTGTTCTCGCCCAGAGCTGCGCTCCTAGATTAGAGATTTGGAATAGAAGCGGGAGCGGAAAAGTACACAAAAATGTCACTATACTCAATGTAAGCTCCGTATCATGTTTGTCACGTCCCGGCTTTGGAATGTCAACACACCGCAGAAACATGGAAATTTATACACGCTTTCTGCATTAATTTTCTTGGAGCTGAAAGAGATGGTGAATGATTTCTCTAATGTTCTCCCAAGCTTGGCAAGCTGAGAAGATGGGTACAGCAGACCACCATAATCAAAGTGCTTGATAAACTCATTCTCTGGATTTGACTGCGCATGGTCTTTGCACATAGTCCAGAGCCTAACACATGTACTGCAAGCAGTTCAAGAGGCCAACATCATTAGAAGATGCTTCTTGCAGCATGTTGTCCTCTCGTCTTCGCTTCGAATTGGGGAACACCTGATCGCTGAAGTTGTGCTCCTTCCTCTTTTTTTGGCAGTGACTTTGATTAAGTACTTAGGAGCATATGGGAAATTGCAGGAACGGCATCCTTTATTAAGAGCGGTCGGTTACGGGGGATTTCAACAACGTTACCGTCGATCGTCATTTGAAACGACCGCTGGATGAACCTTGGCACAAAGTGCTGCCCGCAGACAACGCTGCACTCGTCGAGGGCTCGATCGCCTATCTTTGTGTTCCGTGACCATTCTTCACAGCGATCAGCCTCAAGCGGAGCCCGAAACAAAGCGCGTGCTTCTTCACACGAGCGATAACCGCTGCTGCAATTCGGCACAAGCACGAGGCGTCTCGCTTTTCACGCCACCTCCCGGTCGTCTTGTTTCATTTCAGTTCACACACACACACACCACCACCTCTGCTGAACCCAAATACAGCACAATCAGGATAACAGCACAGGTAACGAGGCATTGATCACACGTAACACAGCACAGACTGCAACACGTGTAAACATGTACGCACCGCCGTGCACGGCCGCGCTCCTGTAGCTCACAGCGCCCTCTGCGCAGTCATCGCTGCGGCGACACCATCGCCTCCGTTGAAACGCTCTGCGGATACCACACTTCCCCTTCTTAGCCAATGTACAATTGCCTTTGGTTTATCCGCTCTTGCTGAACGCGAACCGACGTACTGCCAAAGCCTTTTGGGATTTGCAGTTAAATCCGCGAGTCCACTGTTTCTCGATGTGCCCCGCAATCCCGATTTAATATTTTTAGAGCGCAGCTCTTAGGTGGCCGTTTCCGGCTTGAGCGGCGTCGGCGTCGCCGTCGCCGTCGCCGTCGGCGTAACCACGCGGTGCATTATGGAAAACATCCCAAAATGCACCGCGCGGGCGTTTCCACATGTGCCGAAACGTCGCCGCGGTGCATTATGGGGCGTTTCTCATAATCCACCGTGCGGACGTGCCGGCACGGTGCCGAAACGTCACAATGCCGAAACGTCACCACGGTGCATCATGGGACGTTTCCCATAATGCACCATGGTGACGTTTCGGCACCACGTCAAAACGTCGCGTGACGACGCACGTTTCGCCCGTGAAAGAAGGAGGAGCGGAGGAGAGGGTACGGATGAGGAGGAGGGGCATACCCTCCAATCAGTACCCTCCTCTCTCTCCTCCTCCTCAAGTGCTGCGCTCTAAAGCAGCGTTACAGAAAGGTATAAACGTCTTTCATTCTTTTTTTTTTTTTCATTTGCTCTTGCACTGCTTGAATTCAGTTTCCCCTTTGAGATGACCGTTTTTCTTCAACCTTCGGTGCACGAATGTTATTCCCTCGAAGAGTGCGCTTAAAGGGAACTCCGGTCAATTCCGAAAATTCCGGCATTACGGGTGATTATCAAGTGAAAGCTACAAATAAACGGTTCTAGGCTATTCATTTCCGAAATCTTTAGTAGGTTTCTTGTAAATCCCGATTAAACAAATATCACTAAGCGAAGCCGAAGCCTTGCCCTCACGAGACAAAATTGATCCTGCTCGTCAACGATATGACATCAAGTGGTTCGGAAACGTCGGCTTTGCTATGTCGGAAACAAACAAAACAATTTTTCCAGTTGACGTTCTGCGCAGTTTTGGCTGTACCCACACAGCGGAGTGGGATGCGCCGGTCCGCAAGCCGCGCGTCACACGTGAGATTGGGCGCAGTTTGGTGATCGTGGAGCCTCTCCGACTTCGCTGGCCGGTTTACATTAAGGCGGAATTATGTCGTAATACTCTACGTGTAATCTTTTCAGATAACACGACGTAGGACCGTGTCGTTTTCAAAATATTACAATTTGACCAGCGTTGCCCTTTAACTCAGCCAAAAACCAGTAAGAAATTTAGCTTTGCGGTTTAGTTCTTAATGGGATATATTTGTCCATACCCTCTTGAATTACTTAAATGAATTTGGCGGCCTGATTATTGACGTCCTGGCATGGTAAGGTTGGGCACCCGTCGATTTCTGAGGAAGTGGTGACGAAGATCGATGTAATCTCCCTTGGGAACGTAATAGCATTTGCACGATAGGACATTGTATGTGATATCACAGGTAAGGCACTGATAAAATTGGAAAACTATATTTAGAGCGGCGTGATATTTATCCAGTGCTACCATCGGGACTTCGATATAGGTTACGCTTATATCATCCGTTTTCAAAAAAACAGAAGTCGAGAACATTTCCTTGATAGTTATAAGTTTTATTGTCTTCTTTTAAGCCCACGAAAACGGCAAAGTTGATGATCCGATTGCACATGCCCAAGACATAAAAGTTGGTCAACAAAATCTTAAGATTCGTGCCGTTTATCACCAGGGCATTAAAGTCTCCTGAGATTAAACATTTAAATGAGTTCAGCTCGTTGGCCCTTTCTTCCATGTTAGTGAGACAATTGCTAAATTTATCCGGGGTAACTTGCGGAGAGAGATAGAAAACGCTGATCAAAACACGCCTCTTGGCGGTTGCAACAAACCTCCACCCACAAAACTTCGGGTTGGTTTTCTAAATCCAAACGCCTGGTTGAGACGAGACTCGTGTCCACGGCAACCAGGACACCCCCACCCATTTTTTTCTTTCCAGAGCTGTGGCGATCGCGGCGATGCACATTAAGACTTGGAGGAAAGTAATCAGAAGACGATATTCTTGAACACACCCAGGTTTCCGTCAGAAAAAAAAAAGAAACATTAAAAAGTTTGATAAAGCAACATAAGAAAGTATCAGCTTTATTACAAAAACCTCGAAACTTTACATAACCGTTACGAAATTTTGATAACCATAATTTCTGGATGTACGAGCCATGTTCAGACTCAGAAAGGTATGCTTTCGTTTTACTCCACCCACTTCAATAATATAAAAAAGAAGCATTGCCTCTACGTGTCTAGAGGCGGCTCTCAAGAATTCCTTCAGGCACAGCGCTCAAGAAAGTTTCGAGAAGCAGGTAGCGCGGCTGGAAAGAGCGGGTTTTCCTCGGGGCACTTTGAATGAGGTGGGATGAAGCCTTGTAAAAGAATTTAAGGAATACAGAGGAAACACCGAAACAAGAATACGTCGAGGCCGGTTTTAATTCCGTATATGCCCACGGCCACGCATAATCTTAGAAAAGTGGCCGCTCGGAACATGTACCAGCGGTTTTCGCTGCAACCAGTAAGCTGTTGCGGCTATGCCATAGGATCAACTATCCCAGTGATTCTACAGATCTTTTGCAAAACCAGGCACCGCACCAAATCCACAGAGTGCACCCCTGGAGTAGTGAATGAAATACCCTTTTCAAGAGGCTCTTATTTCGGGACGACAGGCAGGTGCTTCAATGATCGTTCGCGCAAGCATGCTGCGGACACGCAAGCTACTCCGTCGGGACACCTTGCCACTCACTGCGGTCGTTGTCCAGGCACCCGGTCATTTAGCGACCGCAATGTTTTGGCGAGCTACCCAGATAATATTTCTAGACAGCTACATGAAGCATTCCAAATCAAAGAAAAGGGTGATAATTGTATACGTGACACGTAACTGTCTATACTGGCACATGAGCACTCTTTTTTGCTACGGGGTTACACAGGAACTGGTCGTGACTGTTCGTTTTGCCGCAACTTCGCGCTCTTCTCCGTCTGCATTCTTGCAATTGCATTTTGGCGCTTTCCCTACGTGATCTTAAACTAACTGGCCAAAATATCCACTTTCATGCAATCTATTTTACTAGCAACGGTTTCTTTTCAATGTTCCCTCACTAATCATTCTACGGTATACCCCTTATTGACGTCATCGCTCTTGCGTGTTGCCACTCCAATAAATACACCTTGGCCATCTGCCACGGATGCTTCCCTAGGGAAGTAGTCGTTCTTTTCAACAGAGTGCAACCATCCACCGGCCACGCAAAAAGAATATGTTAGAATTTTGAGGTCCGAGTCTTGGAGGCAGGTAGGGATATGCATAAAGGCCCTGAAAAGGAAGTACCAGCGCAACTGAAATGTCCTACAGACTTCATCTCCGGACAGCGGCGCAATACACCGAGTTCTTCTGACATCAGGCAAGAACAAAGCTAAGGAAGAAAATCGGTGGCAGAGCGAGGTGGCAAGAAGAAGTTACCATTCTAAGAGATCTGACTCTTCCTCCACCAACCAAGTCCTCCGCGGAACATGAGTTGAAATACAGTCAGGAACCGTGCTTGCGGCCCGATCACGAAACAGACGCTCGTGAGATGGACGGGCAACAAGGCCAAACCTGATGGGTAGCTGAAGGCGTTGATGTCCTCCACGGTCTCTTGGTCGAGCGACGAAATACTTCAAGATCAGTTACATCCTCGACCATTTCTTGGACAACTTTAAGTACCTTACTTCGAACAAGGAGCGAGGCATCGTGGTCGTACCGGATGCCATCTATGGTACTAAGGCAAGAGAAGACATACTTAAGAACGTCAAGCATGTGAGTTCACCATTGTTATCTAAGGTGAAAGCCCGTGCTATAAAGATGTGCGGGGCATGGAAAGACTCGGGCTTCTAAAAAATGTCAAAGCGAGTATGAAACTGCAACTGGACATTTTCTTCACCACCAAAACCCATAAAATCGGGGTCCGTTTTATGGCTATTGTTACCGAGAAGAGTTCTTGTCACTTTCCGTTCAGCGTGCAAGCCACCGAATGGATGATCGATTTTTGGAGAGAAGGTGCGCAGGGAATTCGATGTGCATTTTCTGTTGACGTTGAGTACCTTTTTTTTATTCGGTTCGTCATGAACCCCTGCTTTTGTCTGTCGGTAAGTGCATTGAAAATAACTGTATTCTTGCGTTCCAGAGCTCCAGTGGAATTAAAATCCAACATATTCTGGAGCATTTGACTTTTTACTTAAAGCACAAATTTGTTTCTTTTGAAGGGGATCTTTAAAAAAAAAAGGGGGCACCTGCAACAGCTCTTGTGTGGCGCCTGTTTTGTGCAACAGTTTTCTACGTATTTGCGGAAGAGACATTTAAAAAAAACTGCAGGTACTCGAACATTTTCAAAGTCTTCATATATGTGAATGATTTCCTTATTCTGTCTAAACAGGGTAACACACTAACCAGTGACGTGAAGGAGGTGGTGGAGATGTTCGGGTCATGTTGTCATGGCTCACCCATGAGGAGCCAAGAGAAGGACGACTGCAGTTCCTGAACTTCAGTTTAAATCTACAGAAGGACCATATTTGCGGGATGTATTTGACACGTTCAAAGAAAGGTTTACTTACGTTTAACTCTGTCCATTAAAAAAACAGTAAAAAAGGAGCATTGCCTCTATCTGTCTAGAGGCGGCTCTCAAGACGTCTTGCAGGCACAGTGGCCAAGAAAGTTTCGAGAAGCAGGTATCACGGCATCACGACTGGAAGAACGGGTTTTCTTCAGGGAACTTTGGTTCAGGTGGCAGAAAGCCTTGTAAAGAAAATTAAAGGGATACAGAGGGGCCCCTGCGTTGTATGAAAATAAAATTGACAAGCGCTCGAGCAACTTCAGCTTGTTGCGGCAAACATTAACGCGTCTACCGATTCGTCTGCTCTCTATCACCGCTCTTTTGTCGCTCTCTCGTTCTTTCTCTTGGGACCGCCCATGTCAGCGCCCAGGATTTCCCGCGTTCAGCTCCCGTCTTTGCCACCCCTGCCCCTGCAGGTGTCATTGATAATGCCAGTGGGAAGACGTCATGGAAGTTGAAGGATACCATAAACGTCAAATGGCGTATTTCATAAAAGTAAAAAGCAGCTCGTGTAAAAACAACACCAACGACAAACAAACGAACAAACATATTCTGCTTTTCTATAGGTGACGTAGACTAATTCCAGCATTTAATCGGCACGAGCTCAAACATTACTGCAATGACCCTTTAAGGCTTATACCTTTTCTGCACGTGTTCTTCCCGCCACGTCCTCCATTTGAATGGTACCAGCTGATTCAGATTGACAACGGACTGAGTTCCGTGAACGACATTGCCAACGAACAAAACTGGAAGACCTCACAGTTTGAAATATATTGATATAAAAAAGTGTTGGGTTCTAAGAATTTGTTATAGTGTTCACTAGATCATTTTACTGGGCGATAAATTATTGCGTTACTTCTAATAAATAAAATTTTGATAATGTTTTTTGCTAACGTTGTAACCTCAGGATCACGCAGAACTACAATGACTAATGTATGCCGGTAATTGAGGGGCGACACGCGTCATGCAAGCGTGTATTTATTACAGGATGTTCTCTCACAAAATTTACAGAGATCTTTTTTACCGCAAAAATTAATTAGGCACCACCAAACGCTAATTCTCCACACAAATGTAGCGCTGGCGGTCCCAAAGAAAGGCAAAGTTTCAGAACTTGCGTTTTCCTCTAAAAAAGTGGTGACTTCCTCAAGTTTTCAATGGCAAATGGCTCCCGACAAAGCCCCCATATATATGAAAATTAACGGTGCCAGTTAACAAAAACGGACCCCATTTTCTTACAGAAATTTTCCGAAAATTATTTATAAATTTTGCATATGATAACGGTTTGTTCTGGAACTTTGACATCTATCTCGGAGCGCTGGCGCTACACCTAAGCGAAGGCTATGTCGTTTATTTTCCCGGCGAAAAAACCTCCTAATTTCCTCCGGGACACGCTGTCTATGAACATGTGATAAGTAAATCAAGATAAGTTAGTTATTAATCAGGATGTGTATGTGTGGGATGGACGAAAATTGTCGAAGGTGTAACCTTACGGGCTCTGGGATTGATGCCGTGAACGAGGCACAAAATTATTTTGCTAGCACTTCCCAGTCCGGAAGAGGTAGGGCCGGTGACAGGCTACGCGAACAAGCACGCGAAATACTGCCTGGTGCCAAAACTACTTCGGGCGACCATGACCGAGTACGTTCAAATGAACAAGCCTATTTCACCCGTGCTCGTAAAAATCAGGCAGCGACATCTTCTAACTCGCAGACACTGTCAGAAGCGTCATAGCTACGTGCAAGAAGCAGTGACGAACATGTTACTTTTTTTCCATTTTTTTCAGTTATGTTTACTAACATAAGATGTGTTATGAATAAACGAGATCATGCTTAACTCAGTTGTAAGCTCAACGAACGCAGACCTAATCTTTCTTACGGAAACATGGCTCAGTAAACATGTCTGCAGCTCTGAATTTTCCAAGGAGATAAAAGATATAATGTATATCGTTTTGACAGAGACGGTAGACATGGGGGTGGCACACTAATAGCCGTATCACAAAGCATACCTTCATTTTGCGTAGATGTTGCTTCCGATCTAGAAATGGTTTGGGCTAGTATCACTTTAAAAAACACAAGAATTTTACTGGGTGTCTGCTACCGCCCCCCAAATAGCGCAGTGACATTTATTGATGATTTGAATGACGTTATGCATTCTATTGTTTGTCAGTATCCCAGTTCTCCTTTTTTTATAAGATTTTAATTTTTTTGATATTATGCGGCCTGACCCACCTTCTTTTTAACCTGTTTCAACTCAGAGTCCACATTTTTGGATCTGTGTGCGTGTTTTAATTTGACACAGCTGGTGACGAAACCAACAAGGTATGCCAATGATACAGCGAACACTCTTGATATAATTCTGTCGACACACCCTGACCATCTATCTTCCCTTACGTATCTTCCAGGCTTAAAGGGACACTGACAGGGTATTTATGCTCGCCGAGGTTTTTAGTTTTACATGACATATGAGAGCCCAACTACCCAGAACAGAATTTGCGGCTCGAAATTCGGTTTCTTTCCGCCCGACCCTAGTAAAAAATACACCAGGCCGAGGGCTGGTGTGACTTGATGTTACACCAGACTTTTTCACAGATGTGATTTGGGACATTTCCTGGTGTTCTGGTGTGACACCAGAAATCTTGTGTGTTGGTGTGACACCAGAAATCTGGTGTTCTGATGTGACACCGGCAATCTGGTGTTCTGGTGGGACATCAGGTTTTGTTGTAGTGTGATACCAGAGCACCTGTTGACTGGGTGTTGCTATACTCACAAAAAAGGGTACAATGATAAGTTTGACAACAACGCTGCTGTCATATTACTTTATTAAAAAAAGCAAAAAAGCACAACAGTAAAACTTCGGAAGCTTTACTGTTGTAAGGAGTTGGCCGCGATCAACTGGGCTTTGTCCGGAGCCACTGCCCTGCGTCGAAGAACCGCACGCCCTGTCGTTCTGCAATTATTGGCCTTTCAGCTTGCGGTTGACTCGTGTCTTAGTTACGCTGATCCGTTCCGCGTACCCCTCCGCGCCAGAAATCTCCTTTTCGAAGGCATCACATTCGACAGATGGCTCGATTTCCTTGTCCAGCTCTTTCAGGGAAGCTTCCTTAAGTAGAAGAATATCAAATGTTTCTACGAGCTCACCGATGTCGGTTGGATCCGTGGCCAGCAGGACGCCAATCTCGTTGATGATCTTTGTTGTGGCGGCTCGCAGGGTAATCCTCTTTCGCTTCAGGCGGTCGACGCCCTCCTCGCGCGTAGTAGGCATGATCTGGCCGTTAATTCCCGGTTTTCGGCACCAAAAACTGTAATAATTACTAGCTTTCTCTGTTGTTTTTGCTGCCAAACCAGGCTCGTCGGAAGTCAGGAAAGCGCACCAACACACATCTTTTCGGCTTCGACTCACAAAGAAGACTTCTTTATTTTTTCAAATTTAAACAAGAATACCGGCGGAAAGGGAAAGAGAAACCCTGGAAGAGGCGAGCCGGCGAGCGCCCCAAGCTGCTCAACACCACCCCGGGAAAGTGCTCGGGACGAGGGGGACACTTCTTGAGCACCACAAAGGAGCCCGCCGCGGGGTCTCCGGCGGCCACCAAGACGGGAGGAAACAAGGCATCCCGTCGGGGGACGGGGCGGCACACAAACTAATAGAAAACACGCTCGCGGACGGGGGAAAAAGTCAACAAAAACACAACTCTGGTGTCCTATCAAACTGCGTGGTCTGCACACCAAGCTGCCTGGTGGGCACATGAGCCCTTGTGGTGTGACACCAGACTCTCTTGGTGTACCCACCAGGCTGATGTGCGGGTACACCAGCATTTCTGGTGGGCACATCAGGCTGGTGTGCTCGATACACCAGCATTGCTGGTGGGCACACCAGATATTCTGGTGTCACACCAGGATTCTCTGATGTTACACCAGGATTGCCTGGTGTATTTTTCATTAAGGGGAAAACCGCCGATCGAGAACTAGTCGGTTTGAGTCGCGCTCACTCTCTTTTTTGTGGTCACGGGCCGTTTTTTAAGGTTTCGAAGCGACCACCAAATTTAATCGAAGTCGTGGGTCATTGAAGCCACACAGTCAATATTAAAAATAGAAAAAAATATGAAACCCATTTTTTTGTGGCTTTCAAAAAGCTGCAAATACGTTGATTGAAAAAAAAAGGTAGCACAGACAACCGGAAGCATTCTGTGCGTTCACTGAAAATTCTCAACATGGTGTCGTTTCGCGTATCGTGGGACTAGCGGATGGCAGTGAACGACGGGCGCTGGACCTCTACTTTAGAACTGTCGTCCACAGTACCGGCGAATTCTGTCTTCCTTCGAAAGAGAAATTTCGGACCGATCAAAAGAACTGATATTCATCCCGTACGACACGCCCGACCAGCAAGCCGATTGCACGAAGACATCGCCGAGCCGTCGTCCCTTCTCGTTGCTGAAGACATCGCTCGCTCAAACGTCAAGCACGAAGTGCGTACTTCCAGTTGAATACGCACGCGTACGGTTTATTTACGAGGTGCGAATGTGGCGTCTGCGTGGGGCTGCCCGTCTTCACGCCGGGAGTGCATGTAATCAGTGATGTAATGAAGGGAAATTGGCAGCAAACTTCCGACATACAGTCTACCTCCTGCTCCATTAGTACGAATGAATGAGTTCCTTCAGTAGCTCAGTGGAAAGGCATCCGATTCACACGGAGCGGGCACGGGTTCAATTCCTGGTGTGGGTGCGCCATTTTGTTTTTGTTTTTTGGTCAAGCATTTTGCGATGTTTACAGTTCTTTTTTTAACAATTATCACTGAAAAAAAAAAACAATTGTTCTGGATGATACGTCGCTGAACTAAATGGTGTGGGTTTCCATTTTTGACACCTGCGAACTCAATGTAGTCACTTTCCACAAAATGCAAGGAGCATATGAATCGGGTAGCGTCCACTTTCCCAGCTTCGCGTAACTGTTCTACAGGAATTGCAGCCAGCCAATGACCCCGACCCGTTAATGTTTCGGAAACTTGTGCACTCTATTGCACAATGCCACTTTCAGATGCAAGACATGTGAGGCAACTCTTCACGCAACATCTTGGGAGTATTCTTTTCGGAGCCGATCACGGGAATTGACCACACTACGGCACTCGGGCACTCACTACTAATTGCCAACACTTAAATGTACAAAAAAAATCATCTTGAAGTACAGAACAGCAAGCGGAACAAACATAACTGCAAAGCAATCGCATAGCGAACGAACGCATTTCGTCTGCTACGTGCGGAGAAAAAGAAAAAAAAAATAACCGCACGGTCGGGTGTAGCCACGTGACTTCCGCCAGTCACTTTATCCTCTCCCCTTCTCCGTGCGGTGCGGGAGTTTCGGTTTCGGTTTCGAGCAGTTGCGTTTTTTGGCTTTATTAAGAAATATACGTGACTCTGTAGCAAAATATTAATTGGGTAGTATTCCGACATCATAATGAATCGCCTGATAAAAAAGGAAAAAAAAAACTTTTGGGGGGTGTCAGTGTCCCTTTAAGTGATCACTCGTTGTTAAATTTTGTTCTCAAAGTTGCTCCCCCAATAAATATTAAAACAGTAAAGCTTTTTTCTGACTACAATAACGCCAATTTTGATCTTATTAACCAAACACTGTGCAGCTATCTGGACATATATCTGCCACAATTTGATCAACGAAGCGTGCAGGAAAATTGGAGATTATTTTGTTTAAAAGTGAAGAAACTCAACTTTCGTTTGTCTTGTACAGCCATCGCACATTACGCAATCCCAATAAACATCGTCATCTTCTGTTTTGGTTTTGTAAAAAACATGCCGTACGGCTCGTTCCTCGCGGCGGAGTTCTAACATTTTGGTGCCGAAAACCCGAGATGACAACGATATAGTCACGACGTTATGACGATGGGGCATCCACCCGCAACGAAACGAGCCGAGGGACGCCGCAAGAGAGCGAGCTCCAGCGACGCTACCGACGTCATCACTCAACGAGCCTAGGGACGCCGCAAGAGAACGAGCCCCAACGACGCTAGCGACGTTATCACTCAACGAGGCCTAGTGACGTCGCAACGAAACGCGCCAAGAAAACGCGCCAAGGGACGCCGCAAGAGAACGAGCTCCAGCGACGCTGCCGACGTTATCACTCAACGAGCCAAGGGACGCCGCAAGAGAGCGAGCTCCAGCGACGCTACCGACGTTATGACTCAACGAGCTAAGGGACGCCGCAAGAGAGCGAGCTCCAGCGACGCTGCCGACGTTATCACTCAACGAGCCAAGGGACGCCGCAAGAGAGCGAGCTCCAGCGACGCTACCGACGTTATGACTCAACGAGCTAAGGGACGCCGCAAGAGAGCGAGCTCCAGCGACGCTACCGACGTTATCACTCAACGAGCCAAGGGACGCCGCAAGAGAACGAGCCCCAACGACGCTACCGACGTTATCACTCAACGAGGCCTAGTGACGTCGCAACGAAACACGCCAAGAAAACGCGCCAAGGGACGCCGCAAGAGAACGAGCTCCAACGATGCTACCGACGTTATCACTCAACGGGCCAAGGGACGACGCAAGAGAGCGAGCTCTAGCGACGCTGCCGACGTTATCACTCAACGAGCCAAGGGACGCCGCAAGAGAGCGAGCTCCAGCGACGCTACTGACGTTATCACTCAACGAGCCAAGGGACGCCGCAAGAAAGCGAGCTCCAGCGACGCTACCGACGTTATCACTCCAAGGTCAATTGACTCCGTAAGTGTGACGTCATGGGTCCAAACAAACCATTGCTAGGGTCGTTGTTATGGACGAATACATGTGGCTCGGTTTCGCTACGAAAACCCGACCGTTCAAAAATCAGGAGTAGGATTTAAACTTCTAAAAATCACTGATGTAGAAAGCTTGAATGTCATATATGTTTCGACAGAAGTGTGCCGGTAATCGCTCGTTTCTGAAATATTTACGACTGCAACTTCCGGTCCTCCAGATGCCTGCAGCAGACGACGAATGCAAGAAGTACGCCGTCTGCCAAACACCGGCCGGCCAAGCCGGCGCCGTCGTTTGTATCGTGTGAATGAAGACAATATTCTGATTTCGCATTTGTTTGAAATTTAATGAGTTTTAGACACTTATAAGAATTCATAGTGGGTGCGATGCAAAATACGGTTTATCGAAAGTCCAGGCGTCGATCGAGATGATCGTCTGCTAAAAGATTGTATTGCACCCGTGAGAAAAGCACTTCAGGCGATCGGTTGAGATCCCAAATTTTGTGCGGACTCGCGCTATGCGAGGGTGCTTCGTACCTGGTTGTAACCATCGCTGCGATGGTTACTGCAAAATCGCGATACACATGCAATTCTTTAATGACCTGACAACCTCAATAATAATAATAATAATAATAAACGACTTACCTCGACGGCGTACGATTTGTTTCTCATGCTGGCCTGCACTACGCCGGTAATGCACTTCAGGTCGTCGTCGTAACTGATCTGCATGACGTGGTTTGATTTTACGGCATTTTCACCCCTCAGAACTAAGCTGGGTTCTTCACAGAAAAAAAAACGCACATTGCGGAGGCTTCTACGGCCATGGCGATGCACTTGTTTTTGTCGCTCGTTTACTTACGCAATTCAATGAAGACGCCCGCTGCAACAGAGGTCAGCAAATCTATCGTGTCGTCTGCTACCAAAGCAAAGCGGAGTGTAATACTTCAGAAATGGCTTCCATTGTTGCAATACGACACTGAGACGACAAGAAGATCTTCATAATTAGATATCAAGAAGTCAGGTTGCTAACAAAAAATTATTCACTCACTTGTAAGCAAAAATCTCGCCTGATGTGGAGTCTCCATGCATTAGTCCATAGCAACGTCCCTAGCAACGGTTTGTTTGGACCCAGATGCCTTGTTGTGACGTCATCACTTACGGGGTCAATTCATATGGGTCGCGAAAGTGGAGCAAAAAATCGGCCCAAAACCAATCGTCAGAGTCATCACCCTGGAGGCCGCGCTACCGCAGCGCGACTGTGTTTCGCGCGGCAAAACACTAAGCTGATAAAATATTACAGACACATTTTCGGTGTTTAATATAGTTTAGTTTAAATCAAAGTATTATTTATTCATAATAACTTAGCTTAAGCATGTTCAGTTGGGTGAATGTTTTAGTTAGTGTTTAATATGTATTATGTTTTGCACACTTGTTGCGACCTCTGCAACGTCGCTATTACGGGTGTTTACGCCGTCGGCAGAAGTCTTCAGTCCTGATATACCTTGTGTTTGCACTGTTTGCGTCTGCCAGTGTGCCGGCTTTTCTGTAGCTCCCGTCGAACTTTCACTTTGCAATCGTTTAACGATTCGTGGTTTTAAGTTTTCCCACGTATCCGAGTGCAGAACGGTTTGTACTGGTTAAAGCCTATTGCGCCGTTCTGCGGGTTTTGTCTTCGAGCGCCCGCCGGGCGCGTTCGAGGCTCCGTTCGTCGGACACGATGAGCCTGCCGCATGTAAAGAGACGCTGCTTGGTAGCGCGATGCCCAAGTGATGACTGCACCGCTGGCATCACACTCCATCGTTTTCCTGTGGACTCTGCATGCTGAAACTTGTAGTAGTAAACATTTTGACGAAGTTCCGTCGAAATGTTTACTTTTAAACTTTTAGTAGCTGTGTCCGCTGCAACTATGTGTGATGTCCTGATGTCCGTTGTCCGGTGATGTCTGGTAAGCTCTTGACCTCTTCTATGGACCCTCATGCATGCTCATTTAGTAATAGGCACCCGTTGATCGAACGTTTTGGGCCCAGTTTTCGTTCCGAGCTGCGCGAAACGAAACTAATCTCAGATATTAGTGGCGGATTTGCGTGGCCTCTGCTGAACGGCTGCGCGACCACAAAAACCCTTAAAGAAACAATGACTTAACATTTCACTTTTAACCAACTTTCATATTATGGTGTGAATAACACTAAATCATTCTTTCTGCTTGAAACGTGGTTGGTGTCGTCCTTCTAACATGCTGGCACCTATCAGGTCTACTTACTGTGGATGCGATCGGGAATCTCGTAATGTAATCTGCGTTGTGAACCTATCTAACCTCATGGGCACAGAGGTGTGCTCCGCGCTCATGGCGTTCTCTGGACCCAGACGGGAGACTGGGTACAATGATGTCACCAGTTTATAGCTAACATTATTGTTTAATCTTGATTTTTTCTTAAATGTCCACTGAAGGCATTTCGGCCTGTTCAGTTTAGCCCAGGTATATAAAGTAATACACTGCTTCACATTCAGGCAAAGGGTCTGGGTTCAGTTCTGCCGGAACGCAAGCCTACAGAACAAGACACCACAGCAGCTGCTGGAACGGGTGGTATTCTCCAGGCACTTCAAGCACTCTGCGTTTCTTTATCGAGGAAGGCTGCGTCGTGATGCAATACCAGCATATTTGACCACTGAAGGTGAGTACGAAATCTTGTTTTCATTATGACTGAGAACATAAGCTTATTCAAAAGGTATTTCACATGCAGGTACAAGGAACTGTTTCAGGGTACATAACGTGTGCTTAACTTTACAAATGAACTTTGCATAGGTGCTGGAGAGGTCGTCCAGAGCAGCAGCCTTGGCCAATTGATCTGCGAGGGCGAGCCCACACCGGCCAGCAGCAGTATAGCATCGGTGCACCCACATCATCATGGTGTCACACGCACCGCACTACGGAACAAGGTAAAAGTAATCACATATTGGCGGAGAAGTGTTGCAGGCCATGTTTCTTATATATTTCGGACTGTCGCGTAGTAGCGATCCTTTCTATGATAGAGTGTGTTCCCAGTATTTTTGCTTTCTTGGGAAACATGGAGAACATATATGACCATGTTTTTAATCTAGCTTGTCACATGCCGCAGGAACATTCTGAAACAATGCAATGACTGATATTTTTGACAGATTTTTTATTTGCCTCGTCATTGCTTTTCAGATATGGGGAGCCATCTCACGGCTCTGACCTGTAGCGCGAAGACTAGCCCTTCAACCAGAGTTCATGGTAAGTTTTGGTAGTGTGCATTGTTTACGGCAGTCTTTGAAGATTACTTTGTTGCGTAGTGCTTGACCAGCTATAGCTGGTTCAGCTTTTTGCAACCACTCTGTCACTTTGTTACCTTTGTTTTGTTTTTTGTAGTGGATCACACATACGCGGTGGATGGACATGGTCTGCCTTCTGGAGAAAACGATGTGTGGGCGCCCGAACCTTCCCCTACCGATTATGATGCTTTGGTGACTTCGACTTCTGCAGTTTCTCACCAACGTAGGTATCTGTCATGATGCACAAAGCTTACTTGTACTTCCACATTTTACAGTGGAGGTGCATTGCTCCTTTCATAGTTTCTCGAAGCGTTTCATAATTGCTTTTGCTTTCCCCTTGCAGGGTCCTGTGCCACCCGTACCGAGGGCAAGGGGAAGATGGACGCGTTGAGGGCCAAACTTCGACAGCTTCGGAAGCACAACAAGAGACTCCAGCAACTGCAGCGGCGGCGTCATATGCTGACTGTCACTGAGATAGTTGAAAGTGTACGTAGCTTTGTGTCTCCAGCCGTTGCTGCCCTTGTGGAAGCTCAGCTGAAGATGAGCAATGCAAGCAGGTTCGGCAGGCGGTGGTGCAGCCAGAACAAAGCCTTTGCCTTGAGCTTGTACTTTCACAGCCCTAAGGGTTTCCGTTACTGTAGGCAATCGTTGATTTGCAACTCAGCAATGTGAATTGCAAATCAAGAATGCCACTCTTTCTGGTGAGAGCCAAGTGTTGTTTTATTTGAGTGTGAAAGGAACGGCTGAAGGAGACTTTGGAAGCCTCTCAGTCCCTTCACCTTGCTTTGTTTCCTTCGTTCAAGCTTGTAAGAAGGTTTTTTGTGGCGTCGGTTGACAGTCTGGTTTTAAAAGAAGGCGTTGGGAAGGCCTTGTGCATCACTCTTCATGAGAAGGTCGAAAAGCTGCTGACTCTCTGCAGTGAGGATGTCTATAATGATTTATTGCTTTGTTTGCAAAGGTGCGACTTCATTGGTTTGCTCATAAAAAGAATACTGAGCTCCTTGATCCAACTGTGAGACGCAAAACCAAGCAACAAGTCCAGAAGCTGTGCAGATGAGACAACACTTGCGTTATGCCCACAGGAATTGCCTTTAGTTTGTCTTATATGTTGCATTCAATGCTCGCGCTAGCATATCGAATTGTGCGAGTACATTACCCTAAATTATCACATGCCCTGCCGAAACTGTCTACATAGATAACCAAATTAATATAGCATACTTTAAATAAAGTGTAAAAGTCCGTTTCGCATGCTCAGACACTGCAATTAACGTATAGGTTTAGCTAGATTAACTTGAGTTTTTCATGGATCAATATCAAAATTTCAGTGTCGGAGCATACAAAACGTTTTTTTTGTTGTTGTTTTATTTAAAGTATGTTAGATTAATTTGACCCTCGCTGTATAGTGCTAGATGACGTCGTTCACTTGAATGGTTGGACAAAGTGTCTACGAAATCAGTTATTCCAAATTCCTAAATTTTCCCAAGGTTTTCCTGACTATTTCGGTAAAATGTTGACCCTTACACCCTTACGTCGGTTCAGGGAGTACTTGGTGGCCTGCGTTGCCTAGTGACGTGTCGGGCAACGTTATTCATTGCAGCGGCGCCAAGGTGCAATCATCGGGCTTCGTTGCACGCTGCCGTTGCGCTTTCACTTATCATTCTTACTGACTTGAAACTTTTTTATGGTTTCCTGGATATTGCCCTGTTCCTTTCAATATAATCCGAATTTCTTGAGAATTTTAGGTTTTCCAGGTTGGTAGACACCCTACACACCCTGTGCAACCTTGTGCATGATTGAAGAGTGTGTGAGAACAAGCGTTGGTTTCGATGTGTACTTGTGCAGTGTGACGACTTGAAATATAAACCTGGATTAATGTTTGGTTGTCTGAGGTAGACAAAAGCAGACCAAACTGCGATGAAAGCTAAATCAGTGAGTCACTATGGTGCTAACAATTTGCAACAAAGCAAATTGATAACCTTTTTCTAATGCTTTTTTATGTCCATTTGTGGCAGTTTCTTGCGTACTAGCGCTCACATAGACAGTCAAGCTGTGGAGCACAATATGTTTGTGGCGAGTGCATGTACTATAACGAAAGGTCTCAATTTTCAATCTCTTGAAGCATTAAATCACGTGGACATTCAAATGCAAAAGACATGCATGGCCCCGCACTTCCACTTGTGATTGATATGGTTAGATCTAATTACGAGTTCTCAACGTGATTAGTGCAAGATAAATGCGTAAACGTGCCTCCTGTTGAGAGTATTAAGCAAGGTTACTAAGTGCGTGCATAGAGTTGTCCAAACCTCTTTTCACTATGTTTTCAGCACCGTATCTCTATCTTTAAGTGTCCTGTGGTGGTCTTCTAAGCTTGTATATAATAAACTGTGTAAACCAAGCTTGTGTCGTTTTGTCTTTCTTGGCAAACAAGCCATAGTTGCAATAATAAGTATGCCTTCATAGGCGTGCTGTAACACCCTGCTTAGTTGAAAAGGGTAGTAACTTATTGGTGGTTCCCAGAACTGATAAAAAAACTGGTTCTTTTGCATGAGACATTCCATGGGAGTGATTGATACAAACAAGGTTATGACGCGTGAAGCAAGGTATGAAGGACGGTACTTGCGCAGGCATGCAGAACATCTGAAAAAAGCATTTCAATTTCGCGCCACCGGCAAAAATCATCTAAATTTCGCGCCAAAAAGAATCGTGACGTCACAATCATGAGGAAATTGCGTCATTTTATGTCTCTTTTAATAAAGCGTCACTTCCGGGACGTCACAGGCGAGCATGACTAATGACAATGCCGCGCATCTCACAGATGGCGCCTCCGCCCCATGAGCCGCCATCTTTGCGCCTATGGGCTTCTATGGAAGCTTCACTACCATCTATACATATACCTTGATCACTCAACGAGCCAAGGGACGCCGCAAGAGAGCGAGTTCCAGCGACGCTACCGACGTTATCACTCAACGAGCCAAGGGACGCCGCAAGAGAGCGAGCTCCAGCGACGCTACCGACATTATCGCTCAACGAGGCCTAGTGACACCCCAACGAAACGAGCCAAGGGACGCCGCAAGAGAGCGAGCTCCAACGACGCTACCGACGTTATCGCTCAACGAGGCCTAGTGACCCTTACAAAAATAGGTCTAAACCAGGGGTTTCCCCAGGAATTGAAATCAGGGAGGGTGTCTAAATTTGTTTGGGGCGGTTAAAGGGGGGGGGGGGGGGGCATTGCGAATATAGGAGTCGTTGTGAATTAAAGGGGTGCCTTCGGAAAAACAAGGGGGGGGTCTAAACCCCCCCCCCCTAGGGGGGGTCTGGGGAACTCCCTGGTCTAAACATTATTTTTAATATTTTAGACTTCTTATTGACTTTCCGGGATCCTACTGAATTCCTTTTTAAACGCACTTTGTTTTAATTATTGTCAAAAAAACTCTCAAAAGTAAAAATACTGACATTTTTTTGTAGACTTATTTATAAAAAAATTAAAAAAGAAGTTGTACTAACGTATTTCTGTAGGTTATTTTCCAAAAAACTTCAAAAGGAAAAGCAATCGATTTGGTTTTGTAGACTTATTTATAAAAAAATTAAAAATAAATTTTAACGACGTTTTTTTGTAAGATATTTTCTAAAAGGAAAACTTATTGACATTATTTCTTCATATTATTTTATAATTTCATTTTTTGTTCACTAGTCTGATTACTTTCTTTTGACTTTGATTTCCTGTTGACACGGTCAACAGAAAGTTTGTTGATTTTGTGTTCAAACGTTTTTGATGATTTTCTTCTGCCTGAGTCAAAATAAAAACTGTTGACTTTCTATTAACTCTACGTTGATCTTTTTCTGCTGACTTCCTGTTGAAACTGTCATCGGAAACACTGCAGACGTTCTGTTTACTTCGTGTTGAAAATATTCAGTTGACTTTCTGTAGCCAGTGTCAATAGAAACGCTAAGACTTTCTGTTGACTTTTTATTAAACATGGTACGGCTAGACTAAATCACAAAAGTCACTAAGTTTCTCAATAGTCTCTGAAGAGTTGAGAACCGCAGGGAGGAGTTCCAGTTCTCCTGCCTCCAGCGCAAGCCTTCTATCCTTGACAACGCTTCGGCGTCTCGCGCCCCTCGAGCTCGAGCGCGCAGTCAAAGCACGACGGAAGGCATGGGGCGCGTGCTGGAGGCCACGCGTTCGAAAAACACGCCCTGCCGTTCTCACTTTGTGACTATCGTGACTTTATTGACCCTATTCAACTAGTCAACTGGTAAAGTAAAGCAAAATAACTATTTTAAAGTGGAGCAACCGCCTTGACTGGCTTCGTGCTGAGTGGTGCTATGCAGAGAAGCGATAACATTTGTTCTAGGAGCCGTTTCTGTCGATGTTGTTTTAGCAACTACGCGGAATTATTATTAGTTGTACCAATGCTTTTTAGTAAGAGATAGAGTCCACGAACTTCGAAACACTGTTTTCCCTTTGACAGACTTTCGAGAAGGAGATCGGACACTTGGAACCTTAGTAAATGCTGAGGTGGTCACCGGCCAAATGATGACCTTCAATATGTAGGCTATATAAGGCTCTGGAGCAGTTAACGGGACTGTGATTCTGGTGTTGAGTGCTTCATGATGTTTGTGTTTGTTCCCAATGCGTATATATGGGATGTGTATGTACCAAAGGAAAAGTATTTCCTAACCAAACGCAAAATATATATTAAATAAAATTGAGTGTCTTTTTTTAACGGTAATCTGCGGTTCCGTCAAAAGGAAGTCAACAAAATTTACGCAAGAAGGAATTCTAAAAAATGTATTTAAGAAAGAATTCTAAAAAAATTTAAGTGGCCAATTTTAACTAGGAGTTAAATAAGTTGTCAAAATAAAGTCTAAAAAACATAAAAAAAGTTTAAAAAGAAATTCAATACGATTCCGGAAAATTTTCAACAAAAATTCAAATGAATTTAACTACAGATTTTTGTAACGGGGCACCGCAACGCCAGCAACGCCGCGAGACCCAGAAACACCATGGAGCGACTAAAGTAGAAGCGGACGGCTCTGAGGTCTCAAGTAACAAGACTGATCTGCGACATCGACGCAGCTATCGCAAGCCACTCCGACGAGCGAAGCCTCAGCGTATTGTCGGTGAGGCTCAGTGAGTTGCGAATACAGCTGAGCAACGTGAACGCATCCATCGAACCACTGGTACCTTACGGAGACGTTGAGCAAAACTACGCCCGCTCGATTGAATATGACGACAAGATCGTCACGTACATCGCCACCATCGCACAGGAGGTGGAGGAACTCTGACGAGCAGAGCCCCAAGCCGGTACAACGCGGATTCACAACGACAGCGACGGACACGTTGCAACCTCTAAGGTGAAGCTGCCGAAACTGGAGCTTCAACGGTTTGGCGGTGCAGCTAACGATTGGCAACCCTTCTGGGAACAGTACAAACAAGCCATACATGACAATGACAGCCTTTCTAACGCTGAGAAGTTCTTGTACCTGCGGTCAGCGCTTATGGGAAAGGTAGCATCAGCGATAGCCGGCATTCAAGCAACGGGAGAAAACTACGATACCGTCGTTGAGCTTCTCAGGGAGCGCTTCGGTCGGACTGACGTTCTCATTCAAGGACACCTCTCCCAACTACTTGATTTGCCAGCAGTATGACACTCGAGCGAGGTGAGCGGACTGCGACGTCTCTATGACCACTTGCAACGAAATATGACCACTCTCACCGCGCTCGGGGATAAGAGCGACACTTACGGAGCTATGCTCCGCTCTGCGCTACTGAGAATGCTGCCAGGAGAGTTCGTCATTGACTACCACAAGTATCGACGTCCTATGGACAAGGAAAACGACGGTATCAAAATAGAGAGCTTACAACGCTTCCTGAAGCTCGAAGTGGAGAGCCGTGAAGAGGCTCAACAAGTTCGTTAGCGAGAAGCCAAGAGTATGAGCCATACCAAGATAACAGAAGGCGGAAAGGCCCCTCTCAAGGGATCAGCCGCTTCTCTTTCTTCAACTAGTCACTCCAAGCAGACTGAACCGTGCGCATTCTGTGCCACGAAGAACCACGCTACACGAGATTGTCAGACATCAATTTCTCTAGAGGAGAAGAAGAAGAGATTTAGAGAAGCAGGACGATGTTTCCGGTGTTCGATCAAGGGACACACCTCCAAACAATGTCGCAACAAAAGAATCATGTGTGAAAATGCGGGCGAAGGCACATAACTCAAATGTCTGACCCATCCTGGAAGAAAAGTAAGAACACCGCAGCAGAGTTACACTCTTCGACTGGCAGGAAGAGCAATAAAACACCTGCTGTACTACTTGAAACAGCTCAAGTCTGGGCAGAAGGGAAACAGCAAAGAGCTCTCACGCGCATCCTTTTTGATGGAGGAAGCCAACGAACCTTTGTGATGGAAGAACTTTCACGTAAGCTGCGGCTTGAGGTTGTTGGTAAGGAAGACATTACTATCTACCCTTTTGGAGGAGCAGGAAACATCATCAAAGAAAAACGCAGAAGGGTACGAGTCTGGCTAAGGAGCCAGTACAGCTAAAAAAGCGCTGCCTAGAAGCTCTGGAGATACCAAAGATTTGCTCCGATCATCTTCTCGAACCTGAGAGTGTAGTGCAAGGAGTCCATTTACAGATAGCTGAGCTGGCAGACGTCACCTTGACACCAGCCCAGTTAACAAGACATGGCATCGACATTCTTATCGGTGCTGACTACTATTGGACTCTTGTCTCTGGTGAGGTCCAAAAAGTGCAAGGCGCTCTAGTCGCTGTCAAAACAGACTTTGGATGGACACTTCAAGGAGCGATTCCCCACAGCGGTTTGACTGCCTCCTGTTCTACAGCGGCAGTTCTGAAAGCCAATGTAGGTGCAAGCACATGCTCATTATCTACCGAGCTCCGGTCGTTTTGAGAGCTGGAAAGCATGGGCATCACCGATCCTAACCTCCCACAAAAGGGAGAGGAGAATGTAGTTGTCAGAGCGTTTACATCATCCATCAAGTTAACTACCGGACGGTACGAGGTGGCCTTACCTTGGAAGCCAATGAACATTCAGCTGGCAGACAATGAAGGAGTTGCAAGGAAACGTCTGGTGAGCCTCACAAAGAAGTTGCTTAAGGACGATGTGATGCTGACTGAGTATGATAAGACAATTCGCCAGTATCTCCAGCAAGGATTCGCAGAAAAGATTTCACCGAGTGCAGACAAGGCAGAGAACCGAGTGTGCTACATGCCTCACCGTGCTATGTTACGACCTGACAGCCTCTCAACAAGGTCAGAGTTGTGTTTGATGCGTCATCAAGAGAACCAGGGTGTCTGTCTCTGAATGACGCACTAGAGCCAGGACGAAACCTGAATCCAGACCTCCTGAAAGTGTTACTGAACTTTCGGACTCATCGTATTGGCCTCAGTGCAGACATTGAGAAGGCATTTCTATAGATATTACTGAGACTGGAAGATCGTGACGCTCTACGATTTTCCTGGTACGAACGAATGCCAACGAACCAAGAGCCGAACGCTCCCGTAGAAGTTTGGAGGATCACAAGCGTTCCTTTCGGAGCGTCCAGTAGCCCGTTCCTTCTTGCAGCCACGCTACGTCACCACTTGTCGATAACAGAGGACTATCCGGAAACAACGAAACCACTAGCCGAAAGATTCTACGTCGATGATCTTATCACTGCAGCGAACACCGAGGAAGAGGCGGAACAGTTCTATCGACAAACATTACATGTCATGAAGCTCGCCGGAATGACAATGCGGAAGTGGAACACAAATTTTATGGAGCTACAGCAGCTATTCAACGAGGAAGGGACCGGGTGTGTTCTAGATCGAGTAGAGTGTACAACCCCTAGCGTCTCTCGAATGCTAGGACTTGTCTGGGACAAAGACAGCGATTGCCTGGCGTTCTCCATGAGGCCTGTTTTGGAATTCCTAGACCGGAACTGCAACACGAAACGATTCATTCTCCAGGCATCATCTCGCATTTATAACCCATTAGGACTTCTTTCCCCAGTCACCGTGACAGCCAAGCTGATGTTCCAAACCCTCTGGGAACTGGGTGTCGACTGGGACGCGCCACTACCTGAAGAGGTTCAAACAAGATGGACGCAGTGGCACACAGCGCTGCACCACTTAACGAAAGTACCAGTATCCCGGTGGTGCCTTGAACTTCCTGAGGATGACCGAAACGAAGTCCACATCTTCACAGATGCCAGTCCCAAGGCTTATGGGGCTGTGGCGTATCTGCGCACGCAGACTGCACCAACGAGGGTGACTTTGGTTTTGTCCAAGACCCGGCTGGCGCCGCTGAAGAAACTTTCTCTCCCAAGACTTGAATTGATGGGAATGATGATAGGGGCACGGCTAAAGGACTACCTTACTAGGTCGTTGAGCCTACAAGTAGCCAGCTGGTACCTCTGGACAGACTCACCAATCGCACTACATTGGGTGCGAGGTTCTGCTCAACAGTGGAAGCCCTTTGTGGTCAATCCAGTATTGGAGATCCAACAGCTGACTGATCCAGAGCTTTGGAACCTTTGCCCTGAACTAGAAAATCTGGCTGATCTGCTCACAAGAGGGGTGACACCCGAAGCACTCAAGTCGAGCGCGGCATGGTGGAACGGACCGCCATGGCTTACGGAGCCACCTGCTGCCTGGCCAGCGCATGAAGCGGGGCGTTGATATGACCGCGGCAGGTGAAGAGTAGAAACAAGTTCGAGTCCATAACGTAAAGGCCCGTTCACACTCTTGCGACCTCTTAAACCTGGGTTCCTTAACACTTATTAAACCAGAGGACACACTGGCGCCATCTATTGGGTAGCAGTGTAAACTCGGCGGTCCGGCATATTTTTTTATTTCTCTCGCACATTATCCTTTCTTTCTTGGCTCGAAAAACGTTTGTCAATGTTTTAAACGAGCCTTTCAATGGGTATTACGCACATTTGACCTCGGAAATCCCGCAAAACCTTCGCTCTTGTGAAATGCAGTTCCAGGGTCACCGCATAGATGGCGCCACAATGCCAGTGTGCTCCCTCGTTCTAAAAAAATTTAAGAAGGTTTAAGAGATCTCGTCTCTCTCAGTCGTACTCGGTCGCAAGAGTGTGAACGGGCCTTAACACTAAACGAAGAACAGGTTTTCCCTATGCAGCGCCACAGTTCCCTTTCGAAGCTTGTTCGAGTTGTTGCCTGGATACGACGATTTCTACATAACTCTAGACATCCTAGCCAAAAACACGAGGGTTGTTTGACGACCGGAGAAGTAGCATAAGCTCAAACGTGTCTGATCCTGCAGGTTCAACAGGAGGCGTTTCAGAGAGAGCTCCAATGCGTTCGACGCTCAGCACGTATAGAAAGCAACTCTCCGTTACGGGACTTAAACGCATACCTGGACAAGGACGGGGTGCTGAGGGTCGGAGGACGCCTCAGTAACGCTGACATGTGCGACAATGCAAGGCATCTCATCATTCTTCCGTCAAATCATCATTTTACCGAGCTTTTGACCAATGCCACGCATCGACGACTTCTCCACGCGGGTCCCCTGACAGAACTGCGGGGACAGTTCTGAGTCGTTCGGGGAAGACAGATGGTAAAAAAGGTGCTGAAGAAATGTGTGATCTGTGACCGTGTCAACAGCCGAGCGGCCACCGAGCCAGTTGCTCTACTCCCTCGACACAGAGTATCCCGAGCCGCCCCCTTTGAGGTGACTGGTCTGGCCTTCGCGGGACCGCTCAACACAAGCGATAAAGGCAACAACAAGAAGTCTTACATCCTCATTTTCACCTGTGCCGTTACCCGTCGCCTCGAACTAGTGACCGACATGTTCACCCCCCATTTTCTGATGGCCTTCAGAAGATTTGTGTCAAGAAGAAGAGTGTGCCGAGTCATCTTTTCTGACAATGCAAAAACGTTTCAGCGTGCTTCAAGGGACCTCAAGAAACTCTGGGCAACATTGCGTGGAGAGGAGATACAAGCCTACTTCGCTGATCGGCAGATACAGTGGAAGTTTATAATCGAGAGAGCTGCCTGGTGGGGTGGGTTCTGGGAGGGGATGGTCCGGTCGGTAAAGTCCTCGCTTAAGAAAGTTTTGGGTAACAGCTACTGGAACTTCGAAGAACTGACGACCATCTTAACTGAAATTGAGGCTGTAATCAACTCTAGGCCTCTGACATACGTCTACACCGAAGCCACCAAAAAGGAGCCACTCACTTCTCAATTTCTGGTGGGAAAGCGTTTAACTGCACTTCTAACCTGCTCCAGTGCGGAGCCTGTGCCTTCCCTTGAAGGACAATATAACAGGCGGTGGCATTACCTTCAAAAGATGGCAGGTCATTTTTGGCGTAGATGGAAGAGGGAATACTTGACCAGTCTACGACCTGCTCATTTCACGGTGCCGACTTCCTCCAGTGCCCTGAAGAAAGGAACTCTAGTGTTGGTCCACCAACATCTCCAACCGCGACAACTTTGGAAGACGAGAGAAGTTGTGGAAGCATTGACTGGACGAGACGGGCACATACGAGCTGCTATGATGCGTGTTTTTAATGGTACCATTATTAGGAGACCCGTTCAACTTTTATACCCCATGGAATCTATTTACTAATGCCTTGACGTTATTATGGGGTAGTGTTAAGAAACTCAATTTTCGTTTTTCTTGTACAGCCATCGCACATTACGCAATCCCAATAAACATTGTCATCTTCTGTTTTGGTTTTGTAAACACATGGCGCACAGCTCGTTCCTCGCGGCGGAGTTCTAACAAAAAGTGAACGAACTGATTGATGCGCATGTACCCGTCAGGCGTATTCAATCTGATGCTAAAGCACCTTGGTATACTAACACCCTAAAACGTCTTTCCAATAAAAAAACGGCGACTTTTTCGTTTAGCTAAATTACGTAACACGATTGATAGGTGGGAAGCATACATTGCGGCTGAGGTCGAATATTCCCAAGCTGTATCTGACGTCAAAGAAAAGTTTTTAAGAACACTTTACCGAGTCGATTGGTAAATGACCCCAAAAAGTTCTGGAAGACTGTAAATATGAATGAAGACGGCTTAATGTTTCTTAGCGATGAGTCTGGGGCGTTAATCCCTCCGGCAGAATATCCATCAGTGTTAATTAATGTTTTTTTCAAATAGTTTTTCTGTAGGTCATGGAAATGTATTTAATGACGTTCCACGTTGTGAGTTTAGCCCTATGTTTCCAATTTTCATGAAGCCTACTGTAATTGTAAAGTTAATTGATTCTTTGAAAGTAACATCGTCATGTGGAATCGATAATATTAACTCAAAGTTACTCATCCTTTTTTTGACCAAACTTTTCCAGCAATCTCTTGAGTGTGGAACGCTCCCAATAGATTGGAAAATTGCGAAGGTGGTTCTACTGCATAAGTCCGGTAACAAGCATTCTCCATTAAATTATCGACCCATTTCATTAACAAGTATTCCCTATAAAATAATGGAGCAAATACTGTACACTTATATTTTTAATTACCTAGAATCAAATTCATTTTTCGCCCCTGCTCAACATGGTTTCCGTCGCTCATTTTCTTGTGAAACGCACCTGCTTCATTTCACCCATTGTTTGCATGCTATAGAAGCTTTGTACACGCGCCGGAATACAGCCGCCATTGCTGACCTTCTCTTGGACGAGCCTCCACAAAAGTCAATGCTGGGGAGAAAGACAGAAAAGATCTAAGATGGCTATAACCTGGCCTGCTATGGTAACAATGAAGTGAAGTAAACGTAATAAGGGGAAACAAAAACTGAAGGTCAGTTATGGCGGTGCCCATGCACAGCTGCTGCAAAGCGTCTATACTGGACAAAAACCGTCAGGCTGACTGCGTTTTTCTCGTTTTTTCTAAAGCGTTCGACAAGTTTAATCATAAGTTACTAATGCTTAAACTTTCTTCATTAAATCTAGATCCTAATTTGTTAACCTGGCTAGAATTCTTTCTTACCAACCGCTCACAATATGTAACTTTAAATGGCAATAATTCATCCCTGACTGATGTGGTGTCGGGCGTGCCCCAAGGTTCGGTTTTAGGCCCGCTCCTTTTTCTAATATTCATTAATGATTTACCAAGTTTTGTTTCTTCCTCTATGCATTTATACGCAGATGACTGTATAATTAATCGGGAAGTTCATGATGATGATGATGAACGCCTTTTGGAATCTGATTTAAATAATATTACTCTTTGGTGCAAAAAATGGCGTATGGAACTGAAGCCTAACAAATGCAAACTAATGCGGGTTTCCCGCCAAGGCGCGCGCCCTTCAGCATATACACTGACCGACATTCAACATGTATCTGTAAACTCATACCGTTATCTGGGTGTTACTATATCGTCGACTTTAACCTGGAAACCTCATATCGATATAATAATCGCCAACGCTAACCGCATGCTAGGATACCTACGTCGAAACTTCAGAACGGCCCCAGTTAACTTAAAACTTCTTCTTTATAACACTCTTGTACGGTCAAAATTGGAATACGCAGCCCCTATTTGGGATCCCATCACGCCTTTCTACATAAAGCTCTCGAACTAGTTAATAATAACGCCGTTCGTTTCATTCTGTCTAATTATAATCGAACAGCCAGCATATCATCAATAAGTCCAGTTTGTTGTTACCCTCTTTGTCATTGCGCAGGAAGTTTTTAAATTTTGCCTGTTTCATAAAGTGTATTAGCATCAGTCGCTGCGAGACCATTTCTTTACATTGCCTAACTATTACTCTCCCCGTCTGGACCATATGAATAAATTTGAATTAACACGTTGCCAAACAAACACTTTTTTTCATTCATTTATCCCGCATACATCAAACGACTGGAACCACCTTCCAACAGATATCGTAACTATACCCGATTATTTTCTTTTTCGCCAATCTTTGTCTCCATTTCTGTTTGATGAGCCGACATGAGTCATTTTATTTTGTTTATTTTGTTCGTAACAGATATTGTTTACAGCTTTTGCCAATCGCAGTGTATTTTTGATATTTGAATTTCTTGCCGCATGTTTGTTATTTTGTCAGTTTGTTTTATTTTTGTTTGCTTTGCCCCTCCCCTCTACAATGCTTCGGCGCTTGAGGGTATGTACAATAAATAAATAAATAAATATCTTATGGTGCGGACATTTTTTATAGATAACCAACAAAGATTCTTTCCGATGTGGTGCCATATAAGAAATGCAAGCTGTATTCCTCGACATAGGTAGACATAACTTCTCTCTTTCCAAATCGCTATGCACGACTTCATCGCACGTCGACACGAAATTAGGTAAGTCTTTACAACTGGTTTCTTACGACTATTGTGCGTCTCGATGTGACGCCTAGTAAAGAAGGTATTGTGATACAAATACTCCGAACTATCGAAGTAAATGTATGCCATAATCATCGCGGTATTAAATTAACTGGTGAGTTGTGGGCTGGGAATTATTCAGAATAACATAAGCTGTAGCTCCAGGGGACAAAAGAACCCCACACGATCTGAGTCATCGGCGTCCTTGTCTTTGTTCCTGATCTGAAACTCAAGACCGAAATAAAGTTGATTAAGGAAGATCTGAGAACTCTGTCGACGGGGCCGGTCCGCTCTTTGGGTGGATCCTGAATTCCACTATTAAGATTTTGGCTCACGCGTTAATGCACGGGAGAGGACGGAAGTTTTAGAAACACAAGGAACACAGTCAGCTGGCAGTAAGTATGACTCGAACAATTCCGCATTGAACTCGGTCTTCTTGCACTCTACTAAAACAATTTCGATCAAACAGCTTAAAACATAACTTGTACTTTTTATATACAAATCATCACTGTAGAGGTTTTTTCGAAGAATAAACGGTATTTACATTATACATGGTATTTTACGAACGTTACGAATAATAATTAAAAAAACACTGGAAATGAAAACAAAAAAAAATTCTTTCGGAATGACGTCGTCGACAGCGACGAATGTTAGATCAGGAGTGCAAAGTTTTAATTAGCAAGCTAATCACTTGACATTACTATTAACGTGCAAATTTTTCCTCTTATCTGGCGCAGTTCAGTAAGTTATTTGTGGCCTATCCTCAAAGTATGCCATAACGGTTAAAAAAAAAAAAACACATAAAATTGACATCTGCTCCACTGCTCCACAATATATTCTGGCAATTTCGGGTGGTGAGGACACTATAACGACACACGCACTGTTTACAAACGAGCCCTCAATTGCCCACACCGGGTCTGGTGGGCATTGCGCGTGCGCAGAAACAAGATTAATTCTAGGCGAAGCTTCTGCGCATGCGCAGTGCCGACATCAGCGCCACCGCAGTGCCATGACGTCATCTCATTATCGCTACGCAGCCAATGAGGTTGCTTCATTCGCCGGTTAGCAAGAAGAAGAACCAATCACGAAGCTAGAAGCTCGTGAAGAGGATAGACCGCATCCTGCGCTCCTTAAGCTGTTATAGTGAGTATATATATAAGCCAACTCAACTCTCTGACGTCACGCGACTGCGGCGGCGCTGCTGTCGGCACTGCGCATGCGCAGATGCATCGCCTCACCGGAATCTGGTCTGCGCTTGTTTATAAACAGTGCGTTGTTGGTCGATAGACTCAGCATTTGTTTTTTTTTTTTCTTTTTAGTTTCGGTACGGCGGAAACTTCTTTACTTAGCAATTAAATAGGAGGAGAACAGCTCATGCTACTTCTTTCTAACAACTACTGGTGAATAGATGGACAGCGGACTAGAAATTTATAGTCGGATTGGGTCAAATCAAGAGAATGAAAAAACATATGAGGCTGTAGGTAATTTGTTAATTATAATTCATCATTCACACCCTGATGGTTGTCATGCCAGAAAACATTACCCAGGAGGAATCATATCTTTATTTTAAATGTACCTGTTTCTTGTTATTATAACTATATTTAAATATTACAAGGACAACGAAACGAACAATGTGTCAAATATAAACAATTGCTTCCAGTGGGGAAAAACACGAGAGATGTGCGAGAACATGAAATAATACATAGGCACATCTCTATCGAAAACGTAATTCTCGTGATTTGAAAACCGTCCACCCAACAACTCTTTCAAACAGAAACGACAAAACAAACCCTTGGTCTTAAAAAAAAGTTGAAAAATTACAGATTAAGGTAGCATTTTGTTTCTTAATTCTATGGCGCAAACACCATTGTCATGCATTTGTTTCGGTGCTCATGAACAACAACAGACCGATCTTTCTAAGCGTGCGGCGCATGCGTGACGCCGCCATAACTTTAGTTCCCAGGAGGCAGACGGCCGTGCATGCGAGGCCTCGTGCTGTCTCGTGCTCCACTCACGCAGAGCTCCAGTGAGGTTCTCGCACGTGCTGGAAGACTAAAGTTCCCTCGATGCATTTCGGCAGCGGTGGCGTAGTCAAACTGGCTGGTGAGATCGAGCTATTCTCCTTAATTTGGCGCCACGTGAAACAATAATAATAATTCATTAATAATAAAGCGCCGTCTTACTGTTTCACATCCTTAGTTTTCCTCAAACTGTCGCTTGTTGAGGCTGGGGCGAATGTAGGTGTGAGGCATAATGGGGGAGGGGGGGGAGGGGGGGTTCCGATAAGAGATGTCAAACCACAAATGACTGTGAATGTGACGTCACGGGGGAAGATTATTTTATGTTATTTTGTAACAAGTCTTTTCTTCACAAAAACAACATCTGGAGTGTGTTCTTTTTATAAAGTATTAGTCGCCCCACCCCACCCGCTCTAAACTTGCCCCTACGTTTCAAGTACGTCGCAATCATTTCTTTTCTTCATCTATGGTTTGTACTAAATGAACTGCCAACGAACCTCACTACTATTTCCTTCGATAACCATTAATGGGTGTGTTTAGTAATGGCTACTTTTTTATAGAACTAATTTTTTCATTCGTATAATAAATAGTCGTCCCACGTGCTTTATTTGAAAATTAAGATGTTTTGCAACCTAAAAGCAGGCCGATACAGACACTGAAAACTTTCACGCTTGATGTTTATATCTTAAATTTTGCAGTCTTCGAGCGCTACATTCATCAGCTGCATCTTGAGCGAATGTGCAGACATCGACAGTTTGCAATGAAACTCATCCTCCTGCTGGCTTGCCTTTACGGAACATTCGATACAAGTAAGTTTGAACTACGGTTCGAATCATTTTTATTTACAAGTTATAACTTTACATAAGATTGGTTGTAATACTCCTGTTACACGAGCATTCTTAGGTGTCACTAAGCCAACGACACAGAACTTTATCACGATCAACGGGAAGTATACGGTGGCGCCAGTTGTCATTGACAGGCTAACGGCAGCTGAACTCAACTTATCATGCCTATATCGGTTAAAGTGAACAAACTTCGAAGAACTGGATCCAAGATTGCGCCAAGGTCAGCCACCGTTAGGGATGCAGATACTGCTTCAGAACTTAGGCGAAGATATTCAGATACAACCGCAGCAACTTAAAAACAAAAACAAAAAAAAAATGTAAAATGGGCCATTTCCGAAAATCGCCGGTTCAGGTGAAATCTTGTCAGCACTTTCCCAGTTGAGCGCGGTCACCCTCTCGCTCAAAAAAACATGCATGGTCTTTTTTGTTTTGCCCCCAAGACCGTGCTAAGTCAATTCTCTATGGTCCTCCCTAAATCCACACAAGTTTTTACCGTGACAATAATAATAAGTTTATTCACAAGAAAAGCATACATACAATTTACTCAGTCTCACAAAAGCACGTGCGTGCTTGTGTGTGAGTACTTACAGTCCAGCATGCGGAACTCCACATAAAAGTAGAGAAAAAAAGTGGTTTATCGCCTTAACAGTAGACAAGCACAAACGTTTATGCCACTAAGCATGAAACGAAATTACCCATTTTTATAAAATAATAATAATAATTTACATAGACTTTGTAATGCCACAAATGACACAGAATAATCAACTCTAGCTCTTAAAATTATGGCAATACAAACAGGCGCGAAGGGAATAACGGTAAATGCAGGCGTGCAAGAGAAATGCGGCAATACAGTGGAGACGTCAAAAAAGGCATAGGTCTGGGAGCTGTCTATTGTTCACCTGGCGTACAACACCGTTTTCGCATTTCTTTTTTCACCTGTGCTAAGGATAGCAGATTAAGTAAACTATAAGGAAGATTATTAAAATATGTTGGTACATAATACGTACTCAACCTTTTCCCATAATTAGTGTATACTCTCGGTATGTGAAATCTTTCTGTGTGCCTTAGTTATTTTTCTTTAGGGGATGGTATATTGAAATCGTGCTTGAAATAATATTTGTGAGGACCCTGAATTTATGCAGGTCTTCCACTGTTAACAATTGGAGGTCTGACAGCTGTTCTTGAAACGAGAGACTTTCTAAGTGTGTACCATACGTCATGTTCTGTATCATTTTTAATTAGGTTATTTATTTTCTGTATTTTGTATTTGGATGAAAGTGCATAAATATTGATACTATATCTTAGTTTTGACTCACCTAACATCTGGTAAATCAATCGCCTTAGATTAATACTTGCAGAACTTCGGAGTTTATAGAGGTATGAAGAAATTATTCGCAGGTGTTTAAGTATGTAGTCAATATGATTATTCCAGGATAAATACTCGTCAAAGTGTATATCAAGGTACCTAGTTTCACTTGCGCAAAGTAGTGGTGCGCAAGAGCATTGTCTACATTCCCATGAATGCAAAAAGATGGGTTGGTTAAGATGAATGCGTTTATGGTGAGTTCGAAAGCACATTAGGTTCGATTTATCATCGTTCACAAAAATATAGCTTTTTGGAAACCACCTCATTATTTGTTTGATGTCATCCTGTAAAATTGAAACGGAAGTAATATAATTTTCGTATGTGATAACCAAGGCAGTGTCATCAGCGTATTGATACACTTTTGATTTTAAAGGAAGCAAAGATAGGTCGTTGACATAGATTTTAAATAGCATGGGACCCAGTACCGAACCCTGAGGCACACCAGAGTTGAGGTGCGCAGCAGAACTTGTACTGTTTCCTATTCGAACTCTTTGGGTCCTTTCGGTGAAGTAACCTTTAAAAAATGTACGAAACTGCCCTCTGAAACAAATTTTATCTAGTTTCTCGACTAAAAGTGGGTGATCTATTGTATCAAAGGTCAGGTCAAAAAGAGCGTAAGTGCTATTTTGTTGTTATCAATTTGTTCAATAATAAAGTCTTTTATCTCCTCCAGTAGAAGTATCGTGCCTCTTTGTTGCCGGAATTCATACTGAGAGTTGCTTATTAGTGAGAATTTGTCACAAAACGAGGTCATGACTTGTAAAACAATTTTTTTCATTATCTGAGAAATTGTTGGTAACAGCGCGATGGGCCTGTAATTAGCAATATATTTTTTGTTTCCTTTCTTATAAATTGGCCGTTCTATTGAAACCAATATCTTACTGGGTATATTTCCAGTAGACAACATACGATTTATTATAGCAAGCAGAACGCGTTTTAAGCAGCCTATGTTATGTTTTATATCTCTAAATTTCATTTCATCAAATCCTGCTGGCTTTGCTATAGGCGTACTGTTAACTATATATTCAAGATCTGATTCTGTCTTTTGGGGCAAGTACGCCGAATTAGTTGAATACCCTAATAGCTTAGCTGTTCCTTCCGTGTTGTTTACTTGGTTACGCAAGTCTTGTATCATTGTGAATCTTCGTGTGTGATAACCAAGCTTGTGTCATCGGCGTATTGATACACTTTTGATTTTAAAGGAAGCAAAGATAGGTCGTTGACATAGATTTTAAATAGCATGGCACCCAGTACCGAACCCTGAGGCACACCAGAGTTGAGGTGCGCAGCAGAGCTTGTGCTATTTCTTATTCGAACTCTTTGGGTTCTTTCGGTGAAGTAACCTTTAAACAATGTACGGAATTGCCCTCTGAAACCAATTCTATCTAGTTTCTCGACTAAAAGTGAGTGATCTATTGTGTGAAAGGATTTTGTCAGGTCTAAAAAGAGCGTAAGTGCTATTTTGTTGTTATCAATTTGTTCATTAATGAAGTGTGATATCTCCTCCCGTAGAAGTATTTTGCCTCTTTGTTGCCGGAATCCATATTGACAGTTGCTTATTAGTGAGCATTTGTCACAAAACGAGGTCATGACTTGTAAAACAAATTTTTCATTATCTGAGAAATTGTCGGTAACAGCGCGATGGGCCTGTAATTAGCAATATCTTTCTTGTTTCCTTTTTATAAATTGGCCGTTTATTGAAACCATTTACTTACTGGGTATATTTCCTGTAGACAACATAAGATTTATTATAGCAAGCAGAACGCGTTTTAAGCCGCCTATGTTATGTTTTATATATCTAAATCTCATTTTATCGAATCCTGCTGGCTTTGTTATAGGCATACTGTTAACTATGTATTCAAGATCTGATTCTGTCTTTTGGGGCAAGTACGCCGAATTAGTTGAATACCCTAATAGCTTAGCTGTTCCTTCCGTGTTGTTTACTTGGTTACGCAAGTCTTGTATCTTTGTGATGAAGGTGTCATTAAACTTATCACTGAGCTTATCAAAGTCAGTTGCACCGAAAGTTTTCTGTACTTATGCATCTATATTATCTTTAGGGGGTCTGCCAATTATTTGATTTACGATGTTCCAAGTTTCTCTTAAGTTCTTCCCGCACTGCTGGAGTTGCGTCATCTGAAATCTCTTTTTAGCAAGTCTCATTTTCACAGTGAGGTTGTTTCGTAGTCGTCTGAATTCTTCTTTTAATTTTGGGTCACGCGGATTTCGCTGACATCAATTCCATAATCTGTTTTTTTCAACATGCATTTCTAGTATTTCTTTATCGATCCAATTATTTCCAGGTTTTCTCGGCTTTAGGTTTATTATTCTAGTAGAGAGTTTGTATATATTTTTAAATGATTGAACTAACGTAGCATAGACAGTGATGTGATATAGGTGAAGCAAAGCATTCCAGTTATATATTTGAATAGCGTCATCTATGTACTTATTGTCAAGGATTTGTTTAAGTTTATTTTTTTTTTCATATCACGGCCGTATGCTCTTCGTTTATTATACTGAGCGCAACGAAATAATAGTCTGTTACCTTTTGTTTAATAGTTCCCCCTAGAAATGTTAAGTTACTCGACCTTACTATCACGTGATCAATGCACGATCAGCTAACTGTATGCCCTAGGTACTCTTCCCTTGTGTAGTCATTAATTACATTATATAAACCGTCGTTATAGACAATATGTCCAGATATTCCGTGACTCCCGTTTTCTTGCTGCACATGGTATCTATATTAAAGTCACCTGCTAATACGAGTTGATCATTGTTATTAAACCTATTTAGTAATTTTGAGAATTCTTGATAGAACAATTCTCAATTATTGCTAGGCGGTCTATACACAGCACAAATTGTAAATGACAGTTCTGCTTTATGAATAGTAATCACATGAACTTCCGCGTGATTCAAAGACAGCTCAATACGGTCAGTTAACCAGGTATTGTTTTACGTATACAAGAATTCCTCCTCCTTTTTTTACCTCGGTGGCATGTTGAAATTGCATGAAATTCATCAAAATGAAAAGACAAAGGCTCTGTCGCCTCTATATTTATCTCGGTTAGTATTATTATACCTATATCTATCAGTACATCCCTCAGGCATACATTTAGTTCGCCCCAGTGTTTTTTTAAGGCTTCTAGCATTAATTTGAATGAGATGGAGAATCTGCCGGCTGTCTTGTATTCCGTCTTTAACTAGTATTGTCTTTTTGTATCTGTCCCAATCTGTAAATGAGCTGCACGTGGCCATATCAGCGGATGTGGTACGAATCCTCGAATCATGTTTTTCCCCAGGCGGCGTCAGTTATGTCTAAACTGGTAGATTTTCGTGGTGATATCCCGACGCGAGTGTCATGGAGCGAAGATTGACGCCTTGTGCAAAAAAAAAGAACGAAAAAAAGTGGATGCACTGGCACCTTCAAAGAAACCTTTGAGTCGATGAGTACGCATCACATAGCTCACTGTTCAGAGCTTGACTTTGACTTGATCGTAGTCCGGAAAGACACTAGAAAGCATGTTAACTACCACTTTTAAAAGCTCTTTAGACAACCCGCAAGAATCAGTTTTTTAACTTAACGCGTTCAATTTATTAGAGCGGTGCAAGCAGGTGGTGGACTTACAGCGAACAAATTACTGACTAAATTTACATCGTTCAAAAGTTAAACAAATGAAGAATTATTGATGGTCATGTAAGAAATAGCGCAAAATTAAACTCACTCACACTGAAAATACACGGACACCGGAAAAACGATCACTAGCGTCGCTCTAACTTACAACTCAATAGACCTATTGCTAAATTACCCAAGCATCAAGGAGAATGCAGGGATTGGTGTTCCACGCGCCATACGCGCACGCCTTCCCCGTATAAAAGATTCGAAGTAGATAACCAAAATAAAGCGTTGACGAACGCGCATTTGTTTTAGGTAAACAAAAAGCGCCGAACAAGTACAGGGACACAGACGAAGGGAAACAAGACAAGGCGCACTCTCAAATGACGTTTATTGAAATTTCACACGTTATATAGCAACAAAAACCCCTTTCACCCTATCTGCTCAGCCCGCGTTTCAAAAATTCAAACTCATTCGTAGATAAATAGATAAAGATAGGGGCGTGTCACTTATACAATTCTTGTCCCTGGTCCTAATTTCAAATGCCTCGTGTAGTTCTCGCGACACTTTATCTTTGTACCTAGCCACAATCTTAGTGTCATTGAAGGCCGGGGTGCACGAGCATTTATTACAATGAAATGCAAGATGCCCCGAAGGCGTCGTTCTTGTCGAGGCAGCGTGCTCACGGGTGCGATCGTTAACGCACCTGCCAGTCTGGCCCACGTATGTCATCCCACACGTCATGGGGATTTCGTTGACAACGCCAATGGCGCATTCGACGTACTTATTTCGGTGTTTAGTACTGCACGGATCTCAAGACGTCTGTGGGCAATTCAGCGCCCATCTCATTGGGCGCTGAAACAATTAACGGAACATTGTAGCGCTGGGCTACCCTTTTTATATTGTGCGTGACATTGTGCATATATAAAATGACAACAAGCCTCGAAGTCGGTCTATCGCTGTTTGATTTCTTATTACCTTTAATCTTGTTTATTAAGCTTTCTGCCACTTCAACCAAAGATCTCAGCGGAAAACAAGCCCTCTGCAGGCGCTCTATCTGACCCTCAAAGCTACCTTGCGTACTGTGCAAACATGACTTTCTGAGGGAAGCCCCCAGGCACGAAATGGCTACGCCCCTTTTCACAACAGTAGTAGAAAACATGTACCAACTCGGCCACCTGTCAATCAAAGCCCCCAAGGGGGCGGGCCAGCCCCAACCAATCACAGAGCCGCAGAGCGGGGCCTCTTCCCTCTCTGCCATCCCAGGGACCAATGACAGGGCATGGGCGTTGGCCAGTGACCAATCGGAGCTCGCCCGGGTCCCGCCCCCCGAGGTACGCGGTACAGGTGTGAGGTCACGTACCTCAAACTTCAGACCTCAAACCTCAGACCTCAAACCACAAGCGTGGTTGACCAGGTGTTGACAGCTGCGGCCATCATCTGATAACAACCACGTGATGTCACAGGGTCCGAGCTTCGTCCGAAAGAGGGCGCTATAGGACTTCAATTGCGGCGCTCAGGGCGTCTCACGTGGGATGTCACAGGGTTCGAGCTGCGTCCGACAGAGGGCGCTCACGTGATGTCACACAGGGTTTGTGCTGCATCCAACAGAGGGCGCTGCGCTGCGGTCACATGATGGTCACGTGACATTATTTGAATCGCTACGCGGTAAATGCATTTTAATCGCTAAAAAAGAGGCTCCGCGGCCGGCTGGGAATCAACCTCTCTACCTTGGGCACACAGCAGCTCGACACCCTACCCCCTGAGCTACGAGCACATTGCTTCCAAGACCGCTTAACTCGCCTTAGTTGTCCGTGTGTGTGTGTGTGTGCAATTCAGATCACGTGTTTTCCTGCCACTTGGCTTTTGTAATGCGGTTAAAAAACAGGATGCGTCATTGCCGCAGGTCATGTGACGATGGTCGTGTGACGTAATGCATCGCTGGGCGCTAACGTTGATCGTCTTCCTATCACGTGATTTCGCGCGCGCGATTCAAGCGGCGCTTGCGGACTCGTCACCTCGGGAATGGCTTTCGTAATCTGGGTGAAAAAAAAATAACCCTCCACGGAATTTGAACGCGTCATTGCTCCAGGTCATGTGACGAAGCCTATCTACAATTCCGTCATGCAGGAACAAGTCTAGACAGGTTTTGATATATCTCGAGAGCTCGGAATGTTATCTTCTTTTTTTTTCATATGCAAATGAAATACATTGTTTTGACGCTCCGCTCGGTCGCTTTTGTTTATTCAACTGTCGCATTGGGGCTCGGAACGTCACTTGTGCGCCGGAGGTCGATCTGACAAGATGCTCGTGCGTGAACGTCTCGATGGCTGCGCAGAAGAACACACTCGATGGAGCGATGTCGAAGCCTGCGCTGCACATCGAAAAGCGAACAACTTCTTTGTGTCTGCGTTGGATCTGCTGGTGGACCTCGTCATTTTTGGCAAGTTCGTTCCATATGAAGTGGACCCCGTTGTGTTCAGGATAATAGCCCACGTCTACGAGAGCTACAAGGGGCGGGACAAGGAGTGGGAATCGCACGAGCAGCCCTTTGTGCTCTTATCCCATTGGTCGGGCAAGGTGATGACCAAGGTGACCGCATCGGAGACGACGGAGGTGGTGGAATTCATCGCGGATACGCTGAAGACCATCAAACGCGCGATGCACTATAAGCACCACATCGAAGCCACCTACATCCATTGCCTGGCCACCGACGTTCTTCGATATCGCCTCATCACCGTGGATATCGTAGACTCGTGGAAATAAAATAACTAACCCTAAGATGACTGCGTGTCTCTCTCCTGTGGTTGGTCGCCTTGTTAAAGACTGGACCCTGATAGCGGTCCGGTCAGTCTGCTATCGACCTACGTACAGATCGGTCGCGAAGAAGCGAAATGAGGGATCAGTTTTACGTGAATTTATTCTCAAATGCCTCGTCGGATATTTTTCACGACAATAGTTTGAGCAAGTTCAAAGTACAATTGTCCCAACCTATTATATTAAATGAACCGTACGAGGTAGCCCTAGAGGAACTTAACTTCCCATTTAGCATCAAGAATGTGACGAGCCCATCTAACGAGCTGTACTTGGTCAGGCCTGCGGATGCCGGGAAAGTGGAAGGCACCAAAAAGCTACAAATACAGCCAAAGCAAGACTTTATCGCGCTGGTGAAAAGTGCCCTGCGGGAGCTCTTTGGTACCAAGACGAGCTTCGAGCGAAAAGGAAAATGTTACTCTTTAAGCTTCCAGAGAAACAACGCACTGCGCATGTCCCCTACATTGTCGAAAAAAACTCGGATTTGCAGAGATCGTTTTTGGAACAGGTCAGCCCGTGGAAGGCAGCCCCGTGGAGAAAGATACATTCGATCGGGAGGTAGAGGTAGAGCTGACGAGGCTAAAGCACCTGATGACTCAGGACCGAATTGAGATCCTCGAGGGCTTCTACGAATCGCCAGAAGATCTCATTAACGCGATAAACAGCGCCTACCAGTCTCATCTTAAGCTCAATTCCTCGAAAATATTGCTTCGTTATAATCCATACATCAAAGTCGTAGAGCTACAGTTGCACCACAGCGGGTATATCTTAATCAATGCCCACTTATCCCACATGCTTGGCTTCGGCCAGAAAAGCGTGTACACTTCCTTCTCGGTGGCAGACCGTGATGTTATATTATTTCCCAGCAATTACATCTTTACCTATTGCGACGTCATAGAAGCGGAGCACGTCGGCGACGTGAAAGCCCCCTCTCTTGAGAGTCGTGCCATTCGTAGTGTCAAAACGAAACGAAATGATATCGTATTCTTTCAATCTACCACAATATAAGAAGGTGATCGTAAAAGAAGTCAGCACCATTTGTCTTGAGCTTGTTGGCAAGAGAGGAAGCTACATCCCATTTCTGGACGGATCGGGTCGCGTTGCAGCCACTCTTCATTTTAGAAAATTCACGTAAAGTCCCCACCGTGTTGTTTAGAACATTTCTCGGGTTCCGGAGAAAGACCGCTCACGCATTTTGTGTCCGGGCCCCTGTTCCATGTTGGGAGCGGACTACTGTCGGACATTTATCAGAGGCTATCGCCAGTGTTTACAAAGCGAGTGGCCCCTTACCTGGGTCGAAAATTAGTGTCCACGGGTAGAGATATCGCAGAGCGAATGAGACAGGGTTCCTCGCTGAAGGACGCCGTAAAGAAGGGAATCGGGCGTACGTATCGAAGCACCAGAGACGAGTTTCTCCAAAAGCTGCAGTCTGGCGGAGGGCATAAAAGAAAGGCGTCCGGCCAGTGCTGTTCAGTTTCTGGACGACAAAACAAACGAAAGGTCGTGCATGACTTTTTCGATACCTAAAAAAAAATGACGGGCGATATTTTTACCCTGCACGAGCGTTCCTGTCTGTGCACCAGCGGAGAGCTCGATCTGTTCTCTCTTCCGCCTACGTCTTTTGCTTTCAAAAAGTCCGAATATATCGAATTCTTTCCGGTCGCACCGACAACACCCACTTCCCTCTTAGAATTTCACGTTCCCTCTCTAGGACCTCACTTTTACGATCTGAAATCAAGCTTCCTGCACATCCAGTCAAAAATCGTGCGAGCCAATGGCGATCCCGCAAGCACCACCGCGACGGACGGAACTGTCACGCACGATAAGCTCATACCGGTTCAGGCATTTGGAAGCTCCCTTTTTCAATACTAACACGTGTATCTGAATCAGACTTTGGTGAGCCAGTACGAGAATTATGCTTATCGTTCCTATCTCGATATTCTCCTGCACGCAAACCGGACGAGTAGGAATCACTCTGTTTCCGCGATCTTGTACGAAAAAGACCCGGTAAATACGTCTGAAAAGCTCGACATTCCCGCCGATGCTAAGGGACGTATGGCACGTTTTAAAAGAACCGAAGGAAGTACGCTCTGTGATTTGTTTTGTCCTCTTATGAGTGACATATGTTACCAGGACACGCTTCTCTTGAATGGGGTGGATATTCGTCTCGTGCTGCGGCAAAATACCGAAGATTTCAGGCTCTTGGCCGCTTCGACGGTTCCCCAGAAACACGTCGTCCAACTTCCTCGCATTGTGCTCTACATTCGACGCGTGCAAGTTGCCCCGACGGTGCTTGTGGGCATCGAAAGACGTCTGCAGTCCTCTCCCGCGACTTATCTACTACGTGGGGTGGAGATCAAGACCAGAACCGTTTCGCCCGGTGTGTCGCACATTGTCCTCGACGATCTGTATCCGCATCGAGTGCCGTCAAAGCTCCTCGTCGCTTTCGTGAAGAGCGAGGCGTTTCAGGGAAGTCGCGAGCACGACCCATTCAAGCTCGAACACTTCAACTTGAAAACGGCGGTCCTGGACGTGGGCGGATCTCAGCAGACGGAGCAGTTTGATTTTGGTCAAGATCTGTACATGAAGGCCTATATGAGCTTCCAACACCGCCTCAATCGAAGAGACGTCCCCTACTCTAAAGGTGCCTTCTCAAAAGACTCCCTTCTGCTCTACAATATTTTGACTCCCGACAGGGAAGGGCAGAGTCTTTGTCCAATCTCCACGGCGAACGTGAGACTCAAATTGACTTTCAAGCAAGATCTAACTAAAGCCATCACCATTCTCTTTATGTCAGAAACGCGTCGCGTTTTGGAAATTGACAAGGAGAGGAACGTCAAGTTTGCCACTTGAAATGGAAGAACACGAATTTTACCCAATGTTCGCGGGGAAGTATTGCACGCGTCCCTGGTTTCGTGGCACGTTCGCGTGCGACGAGATTGGTCAAGAGACAGCGTCGCCCGGTCTTTACGTAGTGAATACGGCACCGAGGTCTTCGTTCGGTGAACACTGGGTTGTTTTCTACGTATGCCCAAAGGACAAGGCAATTAGTTATTTTGATAGTTCTGGAATGATTCCGATTCACGGGGAATTTTACGAGTTCATTGGAGGCGCAGCGAGTTTCTTCTACTCCAAGAGAAGAATTCAAGGTACTCTGTCGCACACGCGCGGACTTTACTGTCTATATACGTGGGTGCGCGCCTGTGTTGCGGTGTACCGCTCCGCGAGTGCATCCAAGCTTTCTCGGCGAGCGACTACCGACGGAACGACACACACATTTCCATACTCGTGCGCAAACAATTTCCTTCTCCCGCTTTAAAGCTCTCCTGCTGCTGCGCCTTGTAGCCTGATCGCGAAATAAAGCCACAAAAAAAAGGACACAAAAAAAGGATGGATCTTTTTTCCTTTTTTTATTCCATATGCATTTATATATAAGATATTCTCAAACATGAAGAAACAGATGGTGCGCGCGCGACAGCTCTTTATACAAATATCAAACACTCGGGGTGGGGAAAAACCTAGCGCTACATGAAAATGGCTCTTTACACGAGTTTCTGTGTGTACAAAAATACATCACTTTGATTAGAAAAAAAAAAGCAGCTCACAAAAGGCTCCAATGTCCGAAAGGAAGAGTTGAAACACCGCCATCGTCGATGAAGCGCTTGTTGTCGAACGGGTTGAGTCCTATCTTCTCCACGGCAACAGTCTTGTTCTCGCACAACTTACGTGCGATAGTCCGCTGCGTGATCTTGTGCAGAGTTTGTTGCTCGAGAGTTTAAACGTAGAGCTCATAGGTTAGCTTACGGGACTCGCACCTTTTCACTCCTTTCGCCCTCACGTAGTGCTCTCTAGAGGCTAGTTCGATCGAATAGAGTTTTGGTTCTAAACAAACAAATCCAAGAATGTGATCTTTTGGGAATTCGTTTCTGAACACTCCTAGTTTCGTTTTGTTTGCGAGAGAGAACAAGGGGTGATCGGCTGGGTAGCCCGAAGTATCCAGGTGAGTTTCGGCAAGGGTTGCGAGCTTAGAGTCTAAATCCGGGTCGGTGATTTGGAGAATGAACGAGTCCGTGTCGCTGTACGCTGCGCGGGCGTCGGGGAAAAGGCGCCTGACCTGCTTGTAGAAAAATTCGTACATGACCAGTTTGGACATTTCTAGGATAGAGAAGCCCGCGTACACGGGTTTGTTCAAGTGCAGGGTTCTCTGGGAAAACTGAAAGATCACCACGGTCGGGCTGACTGCCGCAAACTGTCTGAGGTTAGGCTTCTGCAGATTTTTCAGCACTTCCACCTCGCTCACGCTAATGACAACGTGGGTACTGACGTGGGTTTTCGATTGTATTACCATAAATTGAATTGATAATGAGCTTAGATAGGTTCTTTTGAAAGGCATTTGTCGCCTGTTTTCGGAGGTTGTGGTTAAAGTCGATGAAATCGTTAAGGAATGCACTCTGCGAAAACTTCAGAACGCGGTGAATGACCTTTAGTTTTAAGCCAAACTCCAGATACAGCTTGAGATTTCGGTAGTGGATAATTTAATTGCGTTTCGGGTAAAAGGTGAGAAGCAGCTTTCGCTCAGACTCTCGCTGGGGTAGGTAAAATTTTTCGACGAGCGCTTTTTGACAGGGTGAGAGCCATTCGAGCGGGACTCCTCGTTTCTCGGGAGCCAGGGGAAAGTCCGCGTGCGAATCGTGTAGTTCCCGAGGGTAGTCAAGGTCCACCTCTAAAATGTAACCCTCGGGCACGTCTTCGGGAACCTGCTGGAAGTGGAGAGCGTCGATTTCCTCGCGGTCTAGCCAGCGAAAATCTGCGCATGGAAGGGATTGTCGCATGGTGGAAGCGTAAAGGCCGTTCACGTAAAGGTCTAAAATTTGAGAAACTGCCGTGTTCAGATCGAAACATGCGGTTCCTGGCACGTTAGCTCTCGTGTTACGAATGGCACATGGAACGATTCCTCCTCGCAAACCAGCTTCGATGAAGAGATACGCATCCACGTCGTCGAGCAACTCCAGTTTTACCCCAGTCTGTTTAAGTGCGCAGGCGAGACTGAGCGCGGGGAGGGAAACGTAGTGTAACAGATCGAGCTCGCACGTGTCTAAAGTCAATTTCCTGAAATTTTGGGACACGTCGGCGAGAAGCAGGCAGTCGAGTTGCAGGTAGCAGTCACTGTATTCTCCTAGGCTTTTGAAACTAAATGTTTCAAAGACGGTTTGGGCGTGACGGTAGTCCTCCTCTGAAATTTGGCTGTCGTTAAACTTGTTGTAAAACGACTCGGGCGGCGGTAGCTCGGGCTCCCGGTAAGCCTAGAAACTGGTCACGTAGTCGTAGGGAAATACGCCTTTCCGCGCCAGAGCTCAACGTGCTGCGGAAAAGCCTGCTTTAGACAGCACAGGTTTTCTAGTCCCTTGGAACGGAGGTCCTGAACCAGCACGTCCAAGCTGGCGGGGAGAAATGCCAGACTGTCGAGAAACCGCAGGTTACCCACGTCGAGTCGCTTAAATTGCTGGCAGCTAGTGGCGAGCACTTTAATATTTTTAGACTCGAATAAGTCGAGTTTCGGTAGGATAAAGGCCAGGTCATACGAATGGTTGTGCGGGAGCACTGAAATGACTTTCTTGTTTACTCACAGATTTAAATTGCATCCCTGACACAACGACTGCCTGTACGATCCGCTGAAGTAGTGGTGATCTCTGACTTTTCTCTTTCGATTTCCGAACGATTCGCCACAAATCGCGCAGTGAGAGGCCGATGCATGAGCCTCTTCGTTCACGCTAACCATTGGCACTTCCTCACTTCGAATCCATTCGCCAATGAGCTTTGACAATTGATTAGGAATAGAAAAGAACTTTTCCACGCAGTCCTCGCCCCGGTACAAAAACTGCTCGACGATGCACGAGTCCGTGAATCGAATTACGAGAATGCAAAACGAACGGGGGACGTGCTTCTCGTAAGCCTGACCCATGTTTTCCGCTTTCAGAATGGCCTCGAAATCGTAGACGCAACAGTAGGGGAAAGGTTCCATCGTGTGTGGCTCCGGTAATATAGCGCGTCCCCCTTCGCAGGACACACTGTTCGGACTGCCTTCTTTTCTTTACACAGCGATAAATGACTCCCCAGCGCAGTGCGAAAGCGAAAGCCCATCATACACCTTTTACACCGAAAACGTTGAGTGTGCCTGTTCGCGAAAAGTCTGGCAAAGTTGGTGATTAGAACAAAGTGATCGTCTATTAGGAGCAAATTGACGTGCTGCTCCAACTCGCTATCGTTGACTTTGAGCGGGTAGACGAACCTTTGTTCTCGATCGTAACCGTACACGTTCACGGACACGGAGTTTTTCCTCTCGAAAGCCTGCACGTCTTGCGGAAACGTCACTGGATACCTCGTGGGGAACCAATACTTGGTCAAATGGTCTCGGTAGCAAGAAGCTCTCGATCGAATATAGGGTGCGGGATAGAGACCGGCGAGCAAAGAAAACACAAAGCACATGTTTCTTTCCGAGTCAGTGAGTTGCTCGGTCACATTCAAATCAAATCAAATGAGTTTATTTCCACCTTGTAAAAATACAGATGGAGGGGCTGTGGAAAAAAAGCTGCGCTTAGCAGCTTGACGAGCCCCCAGTCCCTGTATTAATGGCAACTAAGCAGCACTACGGTGGGAAGAATGAACATGCATAAGAAGGATACTGACAACGAAAACGCAAAGGTATATAGGCATACAAAACAAAAATCATACTCCTATGGTTACAGACTTTGCGCGCAGTTCACTGTACTTACAGGCGAATAAATCAAAATGCATAAGCTGATAAGCGTTTAATAATGACGGGAGTGTATAACGCAGGCATTCTTTTCTGTAGTTTAAACGAGGTGTAGGTACTATCCAATTCTCTCCATGTCTTGTAGTATAGTTCAATTCTCTTATCTGTAGTTGTGCCAGATTACGTATAATAATTATATTCCTATGTGTTTCCAATTTATACCGTACACTTAATCTATATTTTTATAGGTTGTATGCTGGGATCACTTGGGAACGATAAAAAAAGTTTGCACATGACGCTCTGTAGGGCGCGTTGTAAATATGTCGAAGACATTTTTTTGTACCAAATAAACACGTTGTAAGTTTGAAAATATGGTTGTCCCCCACACTAATTGACAGTAATTCAAATGTGAAAAAAAGAGTGAATTATACAGAAGTAACTTGATTCTTGTGTGAAGAAGGTACCTAACACGACCTATTATTCCAGTTATCTGAGCTATTTTGCCTACTAAATAGTAGGCAAAATAGGCACTTTCTGCTTGGGAGTTCACCGGGCAACACGAAGCTTGCACAACCTACCGTGGGCGGAATGAAACGTCCAACGGTGATGGTGCAGGTCTGAATGGCGACGACGACGAGCCCGGACCCACGTTCTTGATACTGTTCGAGGCGAGCAGAGATCTCGGCACATGCAGTCTGTAGTGCATTGCGAATGCTACCTTCGGCCCAGACCGTGTGCACTAAAGAATGAAAGTAGTGCACGCTGAATTCGAATTCGTTGTCGCCATTGAGACGAGTCATTTCCACGGTTAGTGTGATGAAAAAACGCAACGGCATTTCATAATGCCTAAAAACATTGGCCATTGCGTCGGACTGAAGCCGAAAAAGCGTGAATACATCGTGAGACTCGTCGTCGCGCTCGTGCAAATGCATATCATAACGCGAGGTAAAGTTTCGAAAGGCGCACAGCGAGTTGATGAAGGGAATGCAATCTTGCGGCGGGATATTGTGAACCTGGGCCAGGTGAACTTGTAACGACTCCGCGCTGGAGTACTGCTGGCGCTCTCGCACATCGCACAAGTGGCAGGTTACCATTTTTATTTCTCGAATTGTCCCGAGCGGCTCACAATTTCTAGTCAGTGCACAAGAAAGCAATGACCGGTGACCGCTCGTCACCGCTGGTTTTCTCCATCGTGAGTCCGTTCATCGCCCTCATGCTCTGGATGTCTTCCTCGTTCAGTATGGCGAACCGCTTCGGTAAAAATACTTTTACCACATCGTTCTCGAGCTGAAGGGTCACACAAACGGATGGCCCGTATCGCGTGTCCATACGCCTCACCTCTAGTACGGGTATCTTGACGTTGCACGGAATGGAGCCCACGCAGACAAACAAAGACGACGACGACGCTCACAGTGAAGACAGCTTGTCCAGGACCCCGTCCAATTTGGGTTGACCGGAGGGCGGCGCCGATGGCTCGAGGTGAGATGACAGGTCTGAAAATAATCACGTTAGTACACGGCGGACCTGCGAGGCCTTTTTCTCGCATTACCTTTTCTTCTACGGAGAGAAAGCAGTGAACGGAGACTGCGGATGAACCCTCGACATTTATACCAAGCGGATTGCGAAATGACGACTCGCCGTGAATCAACAGGTGCGTCACTATAAATGAAAAGAAAAAAAACCACGAGACTGAAAAACAAAAGCGAACGAGCGGACGGTCAACACAACGTATACTAAATTTGCATATAAAAAAATCACATTCCGAGCTCTCGAGTCACGTGCAAACATGTCTAGACTTGTTCGTGTTAGGTACGCACTTGTATCGCGCGGTCAGCTCCGAGCTTGGGGAGCATCCGCTTTTACTTTTTATCGGTTATCCTTCGTTGGGTAAACATTGTGATTTGGGTATACGTTCGGGCGTCGCTATAAACCGCACTGTTGCGACGCGTGTGAGCATTTATCGTGAAGCAAAAGCCGCGCGAGTCTGCCGCCGCGCGGGAATGTGCTTCGCGCGAGTACTTAGAAACGTGTCTGCGATGCCTTCTTTTCCCTCGTCTACGAGCGTAGCATGCATGGTCATGTCTTCGGGCCTGGACAAATTTCGTTTCCAAACGCCGGCGTCAATCACGATGATTGGATCCTCTAAATCGGGAAAAAGCACGTATATTCGCAAATTGTTGAGATTTAAAAGAGAAATGTTCGACAAAGTGTTTCACGTCGTCTACCACGTCTACGTGTTTCCCCAGAGCTGGTTTTCGGAGACGAGCGGGGTCATTTTCACCAAGGAGATCCCGCAAAATTTAGACCCCGAAAGAGACTCGCTGATCATATTCGACGACTTTCTCGCATATCGAACGAAGCTCAAAGACATTTGTGAATAATTTATAGGAGCTGCTCATCACTATAATGCTTCGGTCATTTTCCTCACGCAGAGCATGTTCCTCCAAGACTCGTACTTTAGAACAATAAGCCTAAATTCTTCGGCCTTAATTATATTCTGTTCAGTTAGGATTGCCGATCAACTTCAAGTGCTATCCCGACAGCTCTTTGGGGGTAGCCGGAGGCAAGCTCTACCGCGTATATATTCGGACGCGTGTAGAACGTCGTTCAGGTACATTTTGATTGACCTATCGCAAACTTGTGCCGATAATTTCCTTGTGAGAGCAAAAATCTTGCCGGACGAGGGTCCGGAAGTCGTGTACGACACGTCCGTCTCCTAATGAACCGCATGGCCAAGCACGCAAGATTCTTGCACCTGTTGTCGGAAGCCAAATCGTGTAGGCAAAGGGAATCACTACTACGTCACGCCAAGTAGGAGCATCTGAAAATAATTAGGGAAATTTGTTTAAACCTGTGCGCCGGAAACCTCCCTCTCTCCGGGGATATAAAAAAGAAAGTGAAGAGATTTGCACCCGTCATACGGTCACTGGGAAATCGAAAAGACACGCACAAGAACGTAAGAAAGACGCTGGTATTGAAGGGAGGTTTCCTACCCCTGATTCTTCCTGCTCTTCTAGGCCTCATATCAACGATCGGGGGAAGAGCCATCGCAAAGGTTGTCAGAGTCTGAGAAGCATGAAAAAGTACCTTCTCGTACCTTACACAGAGAACATTCCCGAGATTCTGAAAAAAGACGACGAACCGGACGACATCAAGCTAAAGAAAATAATTCAAACGCTACACAAAATGTTACGTTCGTACACGTCGAATGAGAGTAGCGCACACAGTGAAGAGGTTAGAGCGACACCCATTAGCACGGAAGAACGGACAACGCAGACGAGCGAGGAACAGCGTGGGGACGACCCTTCCGTCATAGTCAATTACTTCAGCAAAACCTATCGGCAAAAGGTTCGATCGCTTCTGGGGCTACTGAGGCCGGTGCTCACCTGGAACCCGCAAACCTTGGAAATTTCGATCGACGAAAAACCTCTACAAGGATCCAACATTGTGGACCTGGTTTCCTATTTAGTTTCACGCTCAAAGAAATTGCCAGTTCCGGCTCATTTCGACCGCGTCACGAGGTTATTCGTCAAAGAGAACCTGCCAGTGACCATCGTGAATCACGATCGCTTTAAAAGAAGGACCCTCAAAGCGCGGGCGACCATTCGTCGAGGTGCGTCTTCTTCTTCGGTCACTTCGCTGAAGCGCCTTCGTACCGCTTCCCCTGAGCAGCGGAGTGCAGGATCACCGACCTCATCGCCAACCGAAGCGGCTCTTGCTGATCCCGTTTCTACCGCCGCACCTCGTGCCTCGCAGCGCCTGGTCGAGAGAGCATGGAAGAAATTCTAGACAAGGATTACTTTAACGACGAGGAAATTCTTTCCGCTTTTCACCCACGACACCGAGCGAAGGTCGAGACGATCCTCGGCGCGATTTCCTCGGTAATTGCCTACACCCCGAGGGAACGCTGGTGGTTCACGGAGAGCCGCTCGAGGGATCCAGCATTGTATAGTTTCTGCACTACGAGCTGTACAACAGGCAGCCTCCTTGAATGAGAGGCGCCATTTCCTCTCTCATCACTTGTCATCTAAACCTGACGGCGTTTCGAGCTCGACACTACCGACCAACAAAGCGGTGCGTCCAGAAAGCATGTCTTCGTCACAAAAGAAGGGGAGCAAAGCCGTCTACTACGCAGCAAGTCATCCAGCCTCTTTCGCTGGAATCAACAGGCTCGCACGACATACGGGACGAAGAACGGCGGAAACGTTTCTAGAAGGATCGGACGCATATACGCTGTTCAGGGAAACCAAGCGCCCTTGCGTTTATCGCAAAACGCTATCCTTGGGACTGCGAGACGTCTAGCAATCTGACCTAGTGGAAATTAAAAAAATTGCCTAATACAACGATGGAAAACGATACATTTTGTTTGTGATTGATACATTCTCACGATTTCTCACCGTCCTCCCCATAGCTCGAAAGACGGGCGAGGAAGTTGTCAGGGCGTGGAAAATTGTCTTTCGCAAAATGGGGAAAAGCAAGCATTTATGTACGAATCGTGGTCGTGAATTTTACGGAAGATTGGTCCTCTCGTTTCTGAAGAAAAACGACATTAAATTGTATTCCGTGAATTCGAAGCAAAAGGCTTCGATAGTGGAACGCGTACAACTCACCATAATGAGTCGGGTTTACAAGTACTTTGAGTATGCACGAGCGAAACGATTAATTGAAATCCTCCCGGAAATCGTCAAATCTTATAATTTTAGCCACCACAGGACACTAAACGCTAGGCCGGTCGACGTTACCCCACAAAACCAGACCGAATTTTTCTTTCACTTGTTCCCCGATCCCGGTCGCGTGAAAATACCTAAATTTCGCGTGGGTGAACATGTGCGCATCTCCGAAGACCGTCACGTTCTCCTGAAGAAGTACAAGCAGTCGTTCACGGACGAGGTGTTTATCGTGGACCGAATTCGATTAGGTGTGCCCAATGCCTACCACCTAGTCGATATGGTGAGAAAAGAGCCCGTTCTAGGCTCTTTTTACGAAGAAGAACTGCAGCGCGTTTCCCTGGCCGAAAACAAGACCTGGATCGTGGAGAAGATTTTGAGATGCCGACGTGCGCCCCATCTGCAATACCTCGTAAAATGGAGGGGCTACGATTCCTCGCACAACAGTTGGGTTAATGCGAACGATTTTGAGCAATAAAAGAGATGAAGAAAACAAATTTTCGTGTTGTTTACGCGACGCGTCGAGCCTCGTGGGCTCTGTGCATATCGCAATACACAAACACGTAGCGAGTTGTATCATTTTTTATTCAAAAATTTTGACAGGAGAAATATAGCTTCACGATCGAGATTTATTCCGTACAATGAGGCTTTCCTTCCTCCGATCAGTCGCCGAATTTGATAGACGTTCAGAGGACATCTTCGAAGGTACATGGACTCGCTGATGATGCAGCTGTCTTCACACTCGAGATCATATTTCCGGGGAGCAAGAACGTCCAGCTCATTGAGACATTGCTTCAGCGCCTCAGTCTGATTCCTGTCCAAATTTACACCGGCTCTTTTCGGATTGCCGTCTTTTGACCATACACGTATTGCTAGCACGGATGCAGGACACTGATGTACTTTGATCTTCTTGTTCAGACTCATCTCGAGCGTGCAATTTCCATGCAGGCTCGCGTGCGACATGCTGACGCCGATGGTGATCACGCAGACAATTAGAAAGGAGCCCATGATGAATGCGAGAAGAGACTTGACGGACGCGAGCGTCACCGCCATAATGACGGTGCGCCGTCGTCATATACCACATATATATAGGACATTGCGTAAACATGCGACAGTAATGGGGGCGCCACGAGGCTACGAGACCACGAACACCGTTTGAATCGCGCGCGCGAAATCACGTGATAGGAAGACGAGCAACGTCACACGACCATGGTCACATGACCTGCGGCAATGACGCATTCTGTTTTAACCGTATTACAAAAGCCAAGCAGCGCGCGGGACTTCAAGTGATCTGAATGCACACACACACACACACGAACAACTAAGACGACTTAAGCGGTCTCGGGAGCAATGTGCTCCCGAGCTCTACCCCCTGAGCTCGTAGCTCAGGGGGTAGAGTGTCGGGCTGGTGTGCACGAAAAGCGAGTTCGATTCCCAGCCAGCCGCGGAGGCTTTTTTTATCGAATAAAAGGGGCATTTACCGCGCAGCGCCCTCTGTTGGATGCAGCACGAACCCTGTGACATCACGTGAGCGCCCTCTGTCGGACGCAGCTCCAACCCTGCGACATCACACGTGAGACGCCCTGAGCGCCGCAATTCAAGTCCTATAGCGCCCTCTGTCCCTGTGACATCACGTGGTTGTGGGCATCGATGGCCAGCCAACAGGGCATATGTATATATATATATATATATATATACCACTCCACATCTCTTTTTCTTTCTTTTTTCTTTTTAGTGTTATATATTTTAATCTGAATCTAAAGGTTATGAGTCTGGTGGGTCGCCTAAAATACGCGTGATTGCTGCAACTTTGCATCGCAGCATGAAAAGTGGAATTTTGCTGTGATATAAATTAATTGCAGTGCAAGAAATCATGCAATGGGCACGTCCTCGCAACATGTATATGTTATGACGATGCAACGTACCTAAGATGAATAACATTTTCAAAATGTCAGGATAATTTTAAGGACAAACTCTTCAAGTCCACTTTCTAAAGAAAGACTCAGCCTTGCATTCGGATGGGATTCGGCCTTAAAATAACGCGCACGGAAGTGAACATTTTCGACATAGCTTGCCATTTGAGGTTGTCTTTCTTTACAAGATAACGGTCAATTCAAGTTGCAAGTAAGCATGAACTGTTTTTTTTATATTATTGTTTTATATAAACAGAACAAATCAGTAGTTCCTACTCTACTCGACATTAGGGCCTACCTAATTGGTCGCTTTCTTGCCGTCTGTTCGCGTAATCGTTATAGTTCCTCCATGCGCCACTGTGTACTTTCTTTTCATCCAGCCCACATTCACATAAAATTATTGTTCATCTAATAAAATGTGCTACCGACTTTTATTTGTTTGAGAACTTGAATATGCATCAAGAACACATGCTATTTTAATCAGCCTACAAAAAAAAAATTGTTTACATTTTTATTTTTTTAGTTTACTTATACAGGTGCCTCTCGAAGATAAAAACGCCGGAAAAGATTTTTGGAGCATATTTGAGTTAATTTGGGAGTGCATTTACTTATCATTTATATATTTATATGGATCGGCCGTTCATTTTTGTGCGGTCTACAGACAGTAATAACAAATATTCATGAATTAATTTGACTGCATGAACTTCGCATAAGGACTGGAGATCGACGCTGTAGCACGATACTCGAAAATACTCCATCTGAGGAGTGTGGGGAGTCTGAAACACCGGGTCGCGGGGTGTCCCAAAAACAACTGTGTGCTCACGTTATAGATGTGAAGGCAAATACATGAAATGTGCAGAATGATAGATTATAAATGATCATTTTTCTAAATAAAACCACACACGACGCCTTACTGTTGTGAGGAGAGGGCAGAGCCTTGGGCCACCGTCAGTGGAAGGCGAGGTCTCGCGCCAACTGGGTCCTGGGCCAGCGCTTCTAGGTTGGTGAAAGTCCTTCCCTCTGCCAGGGCTTGCATTGGTCGGAGCACTCGATTCACCTTCTCTCCGAGGCACTCGTACTTATGGCGCGATGGTATTGATGATTTGCTTCAGGCTCTCTTCAGGGTGTTGGGTTCGCACGCTGAGCTCCTCTTCTTTTTTTAAAACAATTTATGGGCTCAAACACAAACTTGAACGCCGTAACGAATGCCTGCGTCAGCAAAATTCTCGGTAAAATGAAACCACACTTTCGCGCTCCTCTCAAGAGCTACTGGCAATACACGAAAAAGCCGGACGGGACCCCAGTTGTTGCGCTGAGACTGACAACACTCCTTTATCCACCGAGACATAGCATAGCGCTCCGTTTCCAACGTCCACGATCTCTTCTTCCTCTACTTCTTGCCACGGCTATATCCCACTCGGTCCGTGACGCAGCCCTCCTCAAAAATTATATATAGAGATTGTACTAAAATATTGGACAAAGGGCAGAACACGTAGACAGGACAAGCGGACAAGCGAGTGGGCAAGGTGACAGCAGAAGCGACATGTCTTACAGATGGCTCTTTTCTTGCGTGCAGTACTGGCTGCTGCTGCTGTCGCATCACGGATCACCGGCATGTGAAGGCGCGTACGGACATCGACACGGAACCACCATTCTTCAAAACAACGTGATCGAAAAGCTGCCAGTCATCCAGATACCGACGAAACCTCATCAAAATCTGCACAGAGACGTGGTCTTCGACCACGTGCTTGATCGTCCAATCATCTACCGCGGAGGCACATCCAAGTCAGCCTTCGATACTATAAAGGATCAACCCAACGGACTGATGGCCAGTGGGCAAGGTGACAGCAGAAGCGACATGTCTTACAGATGGCTCTTTTCTTGCGTGCAGGTAGGTGAGAGTTTTTGTGACTGCTCGTATCGCTCAGACGATCGTTGTCTACTGCTGTTGCCTTGCCCAAGGCGTGTGAAATGGTGTTTCGCTGCCATTGGTGATTGTTGTTGGGGGGCACTTGCGCTGATAAGGTGTGGGGATGTCGAACAAAATCCTGGTCCAGACACAGATACAATGCAGCAGATACTGGAATGCCAGAGAGAGATGACAGTTAATTTATCATCCATAGTTGCAAGTCAAAAAAGTTTCGATAAAAGAGTAGAAGCGATTGAAGCGTCCACTTCAAAGATAACTGATCTTGTCATGACACTTGATGTTACACAAAGAAAGGTGGCAAAATTGGAAGCGACAGTATTAAAGCTACAAGAAAAAATTGATGACTTAGAAAACAGAAGTAGAAGAAACAATTTAGTAATCCATGGAGTGGCAGAATCCGAAAAGGAAACGGAGTTAGACTTAAGAAAAAAAGTAGTTGAAGATGTCTTCAAAACAAAAATGAGTGTCGAAGTGACGTCTGTCGAAAGGGTTCACCGTCTTGGGAAGCTACCTAGCAGAAAGCCGAGGCCAGTCATATTAAGCTTTGGAAGTAATAACGAAAAACAAAACGTACTTAGAAATGCCAATAAGCTTAAAGGGACTCGTATTTTTATTAATGAGGACTTTTCAAAAAACGTAAGAGTTATCAGAGGGAAGCTATGGGAGAGTGCAGCTGCAAATAAACGAAATGAAGACAAGGTGTTTTTATCGTACGACAAGCTAAAAATCAATGGAGTAACGTACGGATGGGACTCAGTTACTGACCAGAGAGTTCAACTTTTTGCAGCCAATGTACCGCCCAATGTACCGCATTTTGAACAATGACATGAACCTAACTCGCAGGAAACAAAAAACCTTCTACTGATCAACCTCAATGCTCGAAGTATTGTCAATAAAACGCTTCAGCTTGAACACATCTTAATGGATCATGACCCCAGTATAGTGGCTATTACTGAGACATGGCTTGATTCATCAGTGTACGACAATGAGATAGTTCCCCCTGGTTACAATATTGAAAATGTATGGTGTAGGATAAAATTGAAAAACAGTGAATTAATTGTAGGTGCAGTGTATCGCCCTCCACAAATGCCTGTTGGATAATTTATGGAGTTAAATGAGTTTCTTTTTTAGTTAAAAGTAAGTTCAAAAAAAGTTATTTTAATGGGAGATTTCAACCTCGGTGGAATAGACTGGGCTACATTAGGAACTGGGGACAGTGAAGTGTCGTGCTCCGAAGAATTTCTGGATTTGGCCTTCACGCACAACTTGACACAGGTTGTCAAAGAGCATACTAGGGTACAAGGGGAATCACGATCACTAATAGATTTGATATTTGTCAGTAAGATCCTCTCACGTCACACATACGATTGCAAGACTTACCCGGGAATTTCTGATCACAGGAGGGTACACTTGGAACTATCGTTGGAAGCTACACTTAAGAAAACGGAAATATCTTCATATAGAAGCTTTAAGGAAGCTGATGACGAATCAATTATTGATCAACTAGGCTTTAACTACGATACATTTGAGGACCTTGCTAGGAACCCCCTGATTGGAGTGGACGAGCTATGGCTTTATTTTAAAAGGACTGTACTAGAATGCATTCATAAGTTCGTTCCAAAGCGCGTAAAAAAGCGGAATCCAAATAGTCCTTGGATTACAAGGGATATCATCCATCACAAAAGACGCTTAACTAGGTGTAGAACAAAAGCGCGTAGGAAAAGGGATGGGTTGCTACAGGCTAAAATACTGACGCTAAGTACGGAACTTAAAGCAAAAATAAAGGCATCGAAATTCTCCTTCTTTAATGTTAAAATGCAAAACTTCATAAAATATTCACCACGGAGGTTTTGGCGACAACTAACATCAAGTAAAAAAGGAGTTACTAAGGTGATAGTAGGAAATAAGGTTATTGAAAACAAGAAACACATCGCAAATTGTTTTAATGAATATTTCGTCAGCGTTTTTTCTACTGATAATCATGTCCTACCGGAGTTTTCTTTATTTGAAAATGTTCCCAAAATGAATAACGTAGAAATATCAGAAGAAGGTATCTTTTCTTTACTACTTTGTATCGATATAAAGAAAGCTGCTGGTCCTGATAATATTCCTAACGAATTCTTATATCGTTACAGTGAATGGTGTTCGAAGTATCTTAGTCTCGTCTTCAAGAAATCGTTGTCAGATGGAACTGTTCCAGATGACTGAAAAATCGCCAAAATAATACCTGTACATAAAAAAGGTAATACAAGCTCAGTTACAAACTATAGACCCATTTCGTTAACATCTAGTTCTTGTAAATTGCTAGAACTCGTCATTTCAAAGCATATAAGAACGTTTTTAGATACTTATCAAGTACTTGATAGCAAGCAACACGGGTTTCGAAAAGGTTTATCTACCACTACTCAATTAACGGAACTAATTCATGATTTTTCTTCGACTCTTGACAATAGAGGCCAGGTCGACATAATATTTTTAGACTTCCAGAAGGCCTTCGACAAGGTGAACCATAATAAGCTGCTTGTTAAGCTGGAGCCCTTGCTAAAGAATTCCAAACTCCTTCGGTGGATTGAAGCGTTCTTGACTCTTAGAAAACAGTTTGTTAGTATTGATGTTCATGATTCGACGCTACGAGATGTTTACTCGGGAGTCCCACAGGGATCTGTACTCGAACCTTTGTTGTTCTTAATTTTTATAAATGACGTCCTTCGTGATATTACTGTAAAAGCAAGGCTCTTCGCTGACGATTGCATCTTATAGAATTATATAAACGATGACAGTGATTCCATCGAGTTGAACAGTTGTTTACAAAAAATTAGCAAGTGGTGTGAAAGCTGGCAGATGTCTTTAAACCTGGAAAAGACTGTTTGCATGTCAATGACACATAAAAAACCTCCTGCGGTGCATAACTACCACTTAAACGGAAAACCTTTGTTAGAGTAAACGAATTTAAATACTTAGGGGTAACAATAAACAGCGATCTTCGATGGGACAATCACATTAATAATATAATTAAGAAAGCTACAGGTAAATTTTGGTCATTAAGAAGGTCGTTAAAAATGGCCACTCCGGACACTAAATTGTTAGCTTTTAAAATGATGATAAGACCAAGTATAGAATATGCCAGTGAAGTGTGGGACCCGTAAACAAAGAAGTTAGTATTAAAATTAGAGAGGATTCAGAAATTGGCGCTGCGCTTTATTTTCTCGAAGTATAGAAGGCTAGATTCACCCACGGAACTATATTCCAGGGCAGGAATCAATCTATTGGAAGAGAGGCGGAGAAATAAACGCTTGAAAATGCTTTACTTGATTTTAAACGGGACGCTTCTGCTGGACAAGGATAGATTGATACGACCCCATACCTATAGAATTACGCGAAACAAACACACTAGAACACTTGAAGAATATCGCTACGCCAAAAATTGCTTTAAAAATTCATATTTTCCCCGAACGATAAAAGAGTGGAATGCGCTGCCAGAAAGCACTGTTACAGCAAATAGCGTTTCTGAATTTATGAGAGGTCTGCAAAATTTATTGTAAAATTATGTATTTAAATCTGTTGCTCATAGTACTTTGTGTATTTCTTTTTTGTAAGTGTGTTCTATTGTGGTTTGATAATATAACCGTAGAGTACGCTGGTAATGTATGTTGTACACCATGTTCTGCGAGGCTATTTTATGTTCACTTTTGAGGCTCACCCCTATCGTGGTCCCCGTTGTAAGGACTAATAGTATTGTCAAATAAAAAATAACTCGCAAGTGGCGTTTAAAGCGAAACGAAGAGAAAGAAGCAGCACATAAATACACCAAAAAAAGGAAGAAAGAAGATTTGTAATAAAAGAAAATTGAAAGGTATAAAGAAAAAAGGAAGGAAAAGAAAAAAAAAGGGAGCAGCATAGCTGAATTAATTCCGGGGAATATATTGAAATCAAAATAAGACTATCGCTTAAAGAAATAAGTTGAAAAGACTACAAATTCCCACTGAATGAACCTCAGGCTGCCAACGGAAGGTAAATTATTTCTTTTTCAGTTAATGCCACCGATGGTGCACTCGCACAAGCGTCTTCCTTTTCCTTCATGTTTAAGGCCTCGTATGTTTCTCTTCAAGTTTTTCTTTTCTTTTAATATTATTTTTTTTTGTTTATACGTTTCAATCTTATTTTATTAGAAATCTTCTTTCTTCCTTTTTTCGGTGTATTTATATGCTGCTTCCTTCTCTTCTTCTCTCTTAAAACGCCAGTTGTGAGTTAGCGCTTGTCCTCTTTACATAGAATTCGAGGGGCAGGACTGGCTCAATATGCGCAAGGGACCCCTTGTGATCCTTTGAAGCACTTGACTCTCACTGAAATATTTTGCTTGAAACACCCGTAAACTGACGCGGCCTTCACACCTTCACACCTGGATATTAATTTCCAACACTTAGTAAGATCGCGCATGGTTGTTGCGCGCTCTTGCCGTTTAGGTTCTCTATTGGTTGAGACTAGAGCCACTCGATATGGCAGCGAAGCTGCCAGAGTAGCGCCACGCTTTTCCCTGTTCCACCTCTCAACGCGATTGGTCACACGCGGTACCATAGCATTGGGCCGAGCTGGCACCGTGCCCATAGCAACCGAGTGACCACTCGTCACGTGACCTCGCAAGAGACGTGATGTCACCTGTAAGATGGCAGCGCACAGGGCTGGTGGATGCGAGTTTGTTCGGTGCGCGGTAGTCATAATGTGCCGCTGCTTGCCGACAATTTCGGACTTCTTCGTGCTCTCTGACGCAGGTATAACGTGAAGATCCAAAAGAATTATACTTTATACCCTTTCTGTGCAAGATCGCTCTGGACATTAGCACCTGTGCGACAGCATCAGTCATATCGCCGTAGCGGTGCTTGCATTCCCGGATGTGCTCGAGGATCGATAAGACTTTTAGCACGCAATTTTCGCATACTCTAGGCTTTGTTTCAACGTTGGAGTGTCTGAGAATTGATGCAAAATGTATGCGTCGCATGTTAAGCCTTGGAGAAGTTTTTTCAGCCCCAGGTAACCGCATAATGACCGACACTTTTAGTGAGGAAGCTCCTGCGATCTTTACGTTTTGTACTGATCATCGATCTTACAATATAGCTTTTTAGGATAAAAGTTTCGCATTTTTCTAGCTTCCTTTGAAAGTTTGAATTTCTGAGAATCGAAACGAAAGATATACGTCGCGTGTAGGGCCTAGGGGAAGTTGTTGCAACCCTGGGTTACCGTATAATCACAGCAGCTTTTAGCGAGGAAGCGCCTGCAATCTTTAACCTCTTGTGCTAATCGGCAATTTTACGGATCGGCAGTTCGGAAGATTTTGATATAACGTGCTTTCGTTGCAATAGCTTACTTTTGATCGCAGTGTTTTTTGTTTGTTTTTTCAACTGACATCTGGCGTTTGCTCTAATGACGTATATAAAATGTGCTGCTATATAACAATGCATCAACACATGCTATTGAACTTAGGTGCTCAGAGGTGCGTTCGTCTTTGTAATTAACAAGTTACAGACATTATTATTTCTAACGAATATAATATTTATTTTGTGTAGCTGTGCCCGTTTCATGCTCATTAATGCCCGTGTGCTATGATGTTATCATCATGTATGTATGGTTCTAAATATCCTCTCTGCAATACCCACAAAGGCGAAAATGACGTCAGCCGACCCCAGCTCACGCATTGGACACGAAAACTGCGTCACTCGGAAGTATGTGCTCGTCAACAATCAATTCGTCGACGAATATTTGAATTCGCGTTCGTGGCCAATGAGTGCCCTGACGGAAATTATCATCACTTGCGAATGCCAAGTTATATGGTGTGCATAAAAAACACGGTGGAAGCTTGGGGTCTTCGCACCGGTGCTCTAGCATGTCACGACCGCGTGATTTCACAGTTCGCTTTTGAGTTGAGGATTGCAGCTAAGGCAGAAGAAGTTAAAAAATCATTTCATGGCCCCTTTAGTACGGATATGTGTGCTACAGCAGATAAAAATATTGACTTTTTGCATGCCGGTAAACTTGCGTACGACCACTTAGCCTGTCGGCAAGAACACCTCATATCCGGCGTCTGTCTCTTTTGATGGCGTTAACAATCCTCTGGAGACCACCATGCTGTCCTTCTTTATTTAACCCCGTCGACTGTTCATCGCCCAAACGAGGGTGAGACCGTCGTCGACGTCGCTCCTCGCCAGTCGGTGAGATACTCTCATCTTGAATGGATGATTGGGTCTTGAAGAAGCATGATGATAAGCATACATTCGCTTTCATGTCCCGAGGCAATCGTCCTGTCGTGGCCGGCGTAATCCGATTTTGTTCTATAGGAGCGAAGTCCGAAAGCACAAGGGCGGTACGTACGTCCCACGAAGTGGCCGCCATTCCGGCGGCGCGGAAAACCACTCGCCTTGTCGGTGCACCTACGATACTTAGCAGCTCTCGTCGCCCAACTGTCCCCGGGCTGCAAATTGTCTCACTTCACAGAAGAAACAGGCACCGTTCCTCCGGAGGCCCGTCCCGCACCGCAATGCCAAGCGTATTTTAACACTTTTCAATGAACGAATGAAGATATCAACGAAACTAGACTAAAAAAGTTGCCGCTCGGCGTCGCCAGCAGCACGGTTACTATGGCAACCTCTCAGGCCCAAAATGGAGATCACTATCGGCACTTCTGACGTTGTACATCTAGATACTTTTGCGTCGTGTCGCTACTCTGGCCGCTTCGCTGCCATATAGAGTGGCTCTACTTGAGACCAGGGACTTCGTCAACAAGAAGAAAATGTGATCAAAATTGTAAACCTATTTCACGTATTACGTTCAAAATATGTCAAGATCTTTTTTTTAATTTTATTGTAAGTTTTATGTGTTTCTAGAGTCCCAGTCACTAATTGGAGCGAAAGCGATGCAAATGCAAAAAAAAAAAATTATGTTTACAAACTTTTTGCATGACTTCTTCATGTCCAGATGCAGCCCATGCTACAAGCGCGAGCTCCGGGTTTCCAGCGTCCCTGCCAAGCACGCGCACTCGTACACCGTTCAGGGCCTCATGCTCGCGCTGGCCTCATCGGCTATGGCTGTACTTAAGCAGAAACGAAGTATAGTGGTCAAGAATTTTTTTTTTTTTTTGTGTGGTTCAGAAATTCAAATCAATGTGCGAAGTCCAAGGTGCAGAAGGTTCGCGCTTAGTGCAACCCACGTATTCAGAAACAAATATCATTCTTGAATGGTGCAGCGTCGTGAGGAACCGCGCAAGGGAGTGCCACCACGAAAACGCGCTTTCTTGAAGGAGTGATCTCAAAAACGATGTACTTCTGCAGGATCACGCTGTTCTGCTCTGTTACGAAGATGCGGACAGAAACAACCTTTACAAGACATTAATATTTTTTTAAAAACCTCCCTCTGTCCGTTTCCCCGTTCCACTTCCCCTTGTTTTCATTTGACGATGCTCCGCCGGTGCAATGCTCTTCGTTCACAATATTCCTACGGCTGCACTTGTCAATCTTCACTCATTCCCATTATATATACGGTGCAGCCTGTCCCTATGGGGAGGAGTGGTTCCCAAGATATCTTGGGAGACGGGCCCTGTTCCGATACTTGCAAAGCTGAGATGACGTGCCACGTCACTGCCGCCATTCGGAACTAGCGGGCCTTAAATCAGCAACGGTTGTCGTCTACCCAGTTAAGCGAATTCGAAACTAATAGTACACTGAGAGCTGGGCAGAAATTGAGTCCGCCGAAACCAGTGGCCGGGATGGTCTAATCGGTTAAGGCGTCGCCCCGGACAGGCGAAGGTTGCGGGTTCAATCCCCGCTCCTGGCCCAATTTTTCGCCAGCTCTCTTTCCCTTTCTCTTTCCCTACCATTATTGCAATAAATTTAATAATCACCTTCTCCCCTCTTCGTTCACAATATTCCTACGGCTGCACTTGTCAATCTTCACTCATTCCCATTATATATACGGTGCAGCCTGTCCCTATGGGGAGGAGTGGTTCCCTAGATACTTGGGAGACGGGCCCTGTTCCGATACTTGCAAAGCTGAGATGACGTGCCACGTCACTGCCGCAATTCGGAGCTAGCGGGCCTTAAATCAGCAACGGTTGTCGTCTACCCAGTTAAGCGAATTCGAAACTAATAGTACACTGAGAGCTGGTCAGAAATTGAGTCCGCCGAAACCAGTGGCCGGGATGGTCTAATCGGTTAAGGCGTCGCCCCGGACAGGCGAAGGTTGCGGGTTCAATCCCCGCTCCTGGCCCAATTTTTCGCCAGCTCTCTTTCCCTTTCCCTTTCCCTAACATTAATGCAATAAATTTAATAATCACCTTCTCCCCTCTTCGTTCACAATATTCCTACGGCTGCACTTGTCAATCTTCACTCATTCCCATTATATATGCGGTGCAGCCTGTCCCTATGGGGAGGAGTGGTTCCCTAGATATCTTGGGAGACGGGCCCTGTTCCGATACTTGCAAAGCTGAGATGACGTGCCACGTCACTGCCGCAATTCGGAACTAGCGGGCCTTAAATCAGCAACGGTTGTCGTCTACCCAGTTAAGCAAATTCGAAACTAATAGTACACTGAGAGCTGGGCAGAAATTGAGTCCGCCGAAACCAGTGGGCGAGATGGTCTAATCGGTCAAGGCGTCGCCCCGGGCAGGCGAAGGTTGCCGGTTCGATCCCCGCTCCTGGCCCAATTTTTCGCCAGCTCTCTTTCCCTTTCCCTTTCCCTAACATTAATGCAATAATTTTAATAATCACCTTCTCCCCTCTTCGTTCACAATATTCCTACGGCTGCACTTGTCAATCTTCACTCATTTCTTCACTCATATATATATATATATTTAAAAGCTTAATATTATTGTTATTTATTATTAATGACGGACTCCATCCTCCGTTTTCGGGCTGCCGATTTGAGAGTTATAATATATGTGCGTGTCATTTTTTCGCAGTAATCCTCCATTTCTTTCATTTTGCACCCAGAAAACTGAAGTTTCAACAATACTGCGAGAATTTGAGTGGCTGCCGACTTTCGGCTGCCCCTCAAAGGCCACTAGAGTCTTTGTTTTCAGGTATCCCTGCCGTACACACTTGTACTTTTATTCATCGGCCGGAAACCATTGTGAACCTGTTACCGTTATATTTTCTTCCGTTCAGTTGTAAGATTTCGGTTTCAGTTTCGGTTCGGCTAAAAATAACAAGTTCCGGTTTTCGGTTCGCTTTGACTTTCGGTTCGACACTCTGGTCTTAACCCGTCATATCAGTACGTGCATCGCCCCCCCCCCCCCATCCTTCCCCCCTCCTGCATTACAACAACATGTATAAATATCCATGTCTAGAAATGCCCTCTTACTTGAACTGTGAAGGTTTTCAAGTCCTTTCCTTTTTTCCTTTATTGAGTGCAAAACTCCAGACTTGAAGTTCCCTTTCCGACTGTGCAATAAATTTTCCTGCCTAAGGAAGAAAAGAACCTGCCATTTGAGCTCCGTTGGATGTCCAAATTGTCAATGTCAACATAGTCTTTGTGCCTTCCTATTGCTCGTGCCAATCATGTATGTATGTATAGATATGTATGTGCGTGTTTACACTCTAAAAAAGGGTGGAGTGGTTACACCCACGGGGGTGTAACGGGATTGTCCCATATAATACACCCCAAATGACACCTGGACTAGTGGTGTATGCATGCACCACATTTAGTGGTGCAGATATGCTCCCTCTGCTACACCCCCAGGTGTTTAGACACACCCCAATCGTGGGTGTACTAATGTTCTCTTTCTTACACCGTCTCCTCTTGTTGGGAATACAGATACACCCCATTCTAGGGTGCACAAATATTCCCTTCCTTACACCCTCACCAACTTGTGGGAGTACATGCACACTTCATTCATGGGTGTAGTAATGTTCTCTTTCTTACACCATCTCCACTTATTGGGGATACAGATACACCCCATTCTAGGGTGCACAAATATTCCCCTTCCTACACCCTCACCACCTTGTGGAAGTACATGCACACTCTATTCATGGGTGTACTATTAATCCCTTTCTTACACCATGACCACTTATCAGGGACATTGATGCACCTTAATCTAGGGTGCATATATATTCTCCTCACAATCTTATGGGAGTACATACACACTCCATTCACGGGTGTACTATTGTTCCCTTTCGCACACCACGACCACTTATCGGGGATATTGATGCACCTTAATTTAGGGTGCATATATATTCCGCTCCTTACACCCTCACCATCTTATGGGAGTACATGCACGCTCCATTCACGGGTGTACTAGTGTTCCCTTTCGTACACCGTGACCACTCATCGGGGATATTTATGCACCTTAATTTAGGGTGCATATATATTCCCCTCCTTACACCCTCACCATCTTATGGGAGTACATGACACTCCATTCACGGGTGTACTATTGTTCCCTCTCGTACACCATGACCAATTATTAAGAATACCAGTACACCCAATTCCAGGGTGCACCAATATCCCCCCTTGCACCCTCACCATCTCGTGGGATAACATGCACACTCCATTCACCCATTTGCAGGAAAAAGAGGCATACAAAGAACCTTTGAAAACAAACTTAGTTTATTTCAAGTTCTTTCCTTAGGCATAACTTGCGCGACCACGGTGTGGCCCAAGGCCGTCAACTGTGTGAAGGCCAAGCCAACCAGCCTCTCGATGACAGCGAAAGTCTTTTGTGTCCCTGGAGCATACTTGATATTAAAGGCCCAGTACAATGAAATCATCAATGAGACTGAGCCTAAAACATCAAGTCCATCCAGGGTCAGATCTTCCACTGTCACCACGAAGCTGTCGGCACTGAAGGCCGAGTCGCCAGAGAAGAGCACCGTTGGGTGCATGCGCACCTTGCTTGGGTCCTAAAAAAATAGAACATAGAAGTTAGCGCAAGTCAACCAAGAAACTACTTTTGGGCTGTACAGAGGGTTCGGCACTTTTGGTTTAAAATAGTGAAAGCATACAAAACTATGCCACATTCGTTTTTTTTTTAATTTTATTTTATCTAAGAAAGGTGAGTAACCTTTTTTTGAGAAAACAGAATTTTGAAAAATAACTTCTCGATGCACGAGAGTATTTTCAAGCCTGCTGCGACTTGCACTGATGCAATTCAAGCTTTGCAGCAGATTTACAAATCTGCTGCAACGCTGAGTTTAAAAATGTGGCCCCAGTTGCCTTTGCAGTTTCACATGTGATTGCCTGGTAAAAGTTAGATGCAGCAGCACTTTGCCTTGTCAGCATACCAGTCCCAAGTGTGAATGCTGGGGGAGCATTTTCTAAACAGATGGTTATAAATAGGCCATATACATTATAGCTTTAGCTGAAAGATACCAATAAACATCCACCAGTATCAAAAATAAAAGATTGGTCTGTCTTTTAATTTAACCTGTATGTAGCTCTTTGTCAGACACATTATCTTGCCTAGGATAATGCACCCTCCTTGTCTATTCAAAAATTCCCGTGCGTCTTGAAAAAGGCTTTTAAAATCACGTACTGTCCTCTGGGGCCACACTCACCTAGGAGAACAGTCGCCTAAGGCAAAAGCATCAACAGGCTTCTCGTGCAAGACAAATACAAGCTCAGAGATCTACAATGCAGGTTCCTTTCTTAGTGCCAATACCAACGCTGGCACCATACTATTTTTAAATCTTCATGCAACAGTAATTGCTCATCATTCACAGAAAAAGAAAAGCAAGACAAAGACCATATGGTACTTTATTGAATAAAGATACTTGTTCCCCAGAAGAAACCGGTAAAATTTCATGTGTGCCCATATTCCCCGTGAAAAAACTAAATTCCTTCCAAATAAATGAATGCCGAATAAATAAAAAAACGCCAAACTTAGTTTTAGATTTTTTTTTATATCCAGCATGTCTTCATTTGCGTGGGAGTTGCGAAGGGGGGAGTACTAACTAATAAAGAGCATTTGGCATGCCCCAGCTAAGGATTGAGGCATGCAACTGAAATTTGAGGTACGCCTTGTCCACGATAAACCTGTGTAACTTTGGCTAGGAATCCAAAAAAGAGACTCGGGTATGGGCAGCAGAAACTGTTAGACACATTAACGTCAATCGAACTCAATGCCTTAACATCTTGTCTATTACTATAGGTTATTTAAGTTAGCACGCTTACCAGTTTTTGCAGGTAACTGCCTGCATCCTCCTTCAGAAGTCGAGGGAGGAGTAACAAAACTCCTGTGGCAAAGCAGCCTGCAATAAAATAAATTACAGCATTATATCAGTCCAGGTTCAGCCAAGCTACAATGCCTGAAACGCATCTTCAACTGGTGATTTTGGTTTGTCAAGTTAATTTCCTGCGCTCTCACCGCAACTGGGAGCACTCACGGATTGCCATGGTCCTAGCTAGTACTGCTCGCAGAGAAGTTGATATCGACAGAGAAAATGCGAGTTTTGTTATTCGCCTCAAGATCGAACCGTGTCGTCACCGTGCGGCCGAAATCGGAAACGTGCTGCCGCGCGTCATCTGCTTCGGGTGCACGTTCAGAAGCATGGATCTGGACGACGCAAGCCCATTTCCAGCTGAGCTGGACCCTCCTTATTAAATGTTTGATGGTTTTGTTGTTGCTTCTTACTAAAGCTTGTGTTGTATCGTTTCACATGCGTGGAAATTCAACAAAGCGATAAATGTTAGGCCGGAGGCTTCCATAATCTTAGTGCTGTGGTTTGTAGAACCGTTGGTCCGACATATTCTTGTTAACTCGCACAATCCATAGCTTTCATAAAACATTGAATATTGATTGGAGCTGGGGGTTCAATAACAAATTAACCTGACTGATCGCCAACCTATATGAATAATCC